>JANHMN010000016.1:51755071-51806742 GCA_030674055.1 Rhabdomys pumilio
TCTTCTTCTTCTTCTTCTTCTTCTTCTTCTTCTTCTTCTTCTTCTTCCCTTCTTCTTCTTCTTCCTCCTCCTCATTATTATTATTATTAATTTGCTTGTCATTTTTGCTCCAGGTTTAGCAAACTTTTCCTACAAAGGTCCCTAAAGCAAATAACAGCAATTTGAGCCAAATGGTCACTATTTCACCTGCTTGAGTCAGCCTTTGCAATTAGCAGTTAACAACCCAAGATAGTTCACACCCAAATCAAGATGGCTGAGTTTCAATAAAAGTTACTTCATGAACACTGCCAATGAATGCCATAAAGTTGCCAGATACTTCCTCTGATTTCTGCATCTATTTAAAGGTGCAAAATGTGCTCAGAACTCAAGGGATGTGCCCAGGGAAGAAGTCTGATTTTTTCAAAGACTTTGTCCTTCTTCCTGACCAGGATGTCTGCCTTTCCCCTACCTCTCTGGCTCAGACTTCATGGACACAGTTCTGTATTGCTGGTCATTTTAACCTCCCTCCTCTCTTTTCCCCTTCGTTTCTGTTTCATGCTTTTCTTCATCTCACTTTCACTGGCTGATATAATTCTAAAATAAATGTCCACTGCTTCCAATGTGTGTGTGTGTATGTGTGTATATATATATATATATATATATATATATATATTTCTTGGTTATTATTATTAATTTTGGTGTTTTGTTCCTTCAGGCAAGGTATTTCTGTGTAAACCAGACTGGCCTTGAACTCATTCCTCCTAAGTGCTTTAATCTCAGGTATAGTCTACAAAAGCCAATATTAGAAATGCAGATTTACTCTTGTCAACATCAGAAAACATGACCCAAGGTCTTAGTTTTCAGTTATTCTACTTTTGATAGTTTCTATTCAGTCACACTCATTCCAGTTTTGCCTCTTTCTCTTGTCTACCCTGGAATTCATTTAAAAATCCCTAACATCCCTAACTATTTTATTTATCATGTGTCATTTGGGAATGATTTTTATTATAAAGTATATCTCCAATGACATTTTCATATATGAAAACAATTTAAATGTTCTTAAATGTCTAGCTCCTATTTGCATCCTCCAATCATTTCTTAATTGCCTTTTGCATAATTTATTTGATTAGCTCTCAACTAAAGTGTACACATTGATTTTTTTTACATGTGCAGTCTCTTCCTCCTTTTGCTCTGTCATCTTAATCTTCACTCAGGGAAGAAGCCAGGTCCTTGGTCTCTAATGTTAGCTACAATTATTTTCATCACTCTCCCCTGGGCAGCAGTGCGTAAGTTTGATCACTTTTATGTTGGATTTCTCTTTGATAGTAATATGTCAGCAGAGCTGGAGCAACTTTACATAGAGAGACTCATACTATCGTCTTGTGCTCTTTGAGATGCTAGTAGGATTTGAGGACCAATCGTGTAACCATTGTTCAGGATAGACTCTTGACATTCTGATCTCATCCTTTGTTCTTCAAGTACTTGAAATAGAATTTTAGGCAAACTTTCCTTAATATCTATGTTTTATAGTGACAATGTTAAATAAAATTAAAAGCCCAACTCTCAAAGGAGATAAAAAAAAATAGTCCATTCCGGAACCAAATATATGAATGAGTATGACCCAAGAACATGGAATTATTTTTTTATAGTACTCCCAATTACATGTTCCAACAAAATAACTGTCCATAAAGTTTTTATAGGAACAGAAGAAAGTCATAAATCAATACGCTGCTACTCCCAGGTATAAGTCATTTATCAGTCTTTGTTGTGTGGGTAGTGCTGAACAGATGGTTCCCCCAGGTGCACAACCATCGTCCACCCTTAACTGGAGCCAAAGATGCTTGTTTGATGGAGTCTCTCAGGGCAATGTAGAGCCTGACAAGCCACTGTTTTACAAAATAAGTAGCAGCATAGGGCTGGCTTGTTCACAACAGTAAGGAAAATCTAGTGAATCAAGAATGTATTAACCTTTTATAGTTGAAAGTGGCTTTAGAGAGTATTTTATCCAATACCACATTTTTCTTTTTAAAAATATTTTATTAGTCAATGCTCCATAAAGAATGAAGGACAGATCATTCAGAGAGTGTCCCAACTTAAGATCCATCTAATGCACAGGCACTATTACTGATGCTGTGTTGTGCTTGCAGACAGGAACCTAGCATGGCTGCCCTCTGAGGAATTCTACCAGCAGCTTACTGAGATAGACGCAGATACTTACAACCAAACATTGGATTGATGTCAGGGACCCCTATGGAAGAGTTAGGGGAAAGGTTGAAGGAGTTGAAGGGGATTGCAACCCATAGGAAGAACAACAATATCAACTAACTGAGACCCCTCAGAAGTCACAGAGGCTAAGCTGTCAAACAAAGAGCATACATAGGCTGATCCATGGCCCCCACTACATATGTAGCAAAGAGCTGCCTTGTCTGGCCTCAGTAGGAAAGGACACCTTTAATCCTGTAGAAACTTGATGCCCTAGGGAAGGGGGATGCTAGAGGAATAAGATGATAGTGGGTGGGTGAGTAGAGGAGCACCCTCTCAGAGGCAAAGGGGAGGAGGCAATGGATTGAAGAACACTTGGAGAGAGGATCAGGAAAGGATGAAACATTTGGAATAAATAAATAAATAAAAAAATAATAAACTAAAAATACAAATACTAGTTAAACATAAGGGTAAATAATAATCTTTAATTTTAAAAACTATTTTACTTGTTCTTTGAGAGTTTCATACCTACCTTGATCATATTCACTCCCTCTCTCAACTCTTTTTTCCTACCCAAACAACTTGATGTTCTTTTGATTTTTTAATATACATCAAGACCAAATTTGTGCTGCCCACATCTTCTTGGATGTGTAATCTTCTACTGGATTTTAGCAGATTTACCAGGGGCTATAGACTTAAAGTAAATGTCCTCCCTTCCTTCAACAAGGAAAGATTGCCAATAGGAGTGGGGTTTGCTGCCCAGCCTCTAGCTTCATGCCTCTGACTCGGGCTCGCCTGGCCAAATCCACTCTGCCTTTCCCTCTACTGCTCCAATGTTGCCTCTAACTCCAATAACCTCATTTATTCCATTATACCATACCGTTATACTCCTTTCCCTTAAAAGCTACCATCTCCCTATGGTCCCCTATTTATTTCCTAACCTCTCTGCATGCTCCAAATGAATCACAAATATTTGAAATTTCTAAGCTAACATCCATGAATGAGACACATTTTTTTTTCACTTGGGCAAACTAAACTCTTGCTATTTTAAGTCATTTATCCAAATTCACAGCTTATATTTTGTGTAACCTCCAAAGCCTCTAACCTCTACTAAATTGTTTTCTATCATATGTCCTGACTCTAGGTTAAATTAGCTAATTGAGAGTTAGTTATTTTTTTAATCATTTTCAATTTCTAAGAGCTTTTGATTTGTTAACCCTTGTTCTCCACTCTCCTTTCCTCTGTATTGCTTTCTTCTTTCTTTCTCTTTCACACTCCATGGTCTCTCCTATGTAAGAACGGTGACTGTCCTGCACCTGTCAGTTTTTTGGCTATGAGTAACAAGCCCAGACAAGGTACTGACAACTCCGTAGGCCTGCTAGATAAATTATTACCATTTAATTGCTTTAGTTAATTAATTACCATTTAATTGCTTTAGTTAATTAATTAGAGGCCATTAATAGAGTCATGTCTCTATTTCCAATTTTTATGAAATTTTTCCTAGCACTATTGAAAAATTACTTTCTTTGACAATGAAAACAGTAAAAAAAAATAAAATACCAGCTTTATTTTTTTACCTAAGAGTGGTGGGTGAGCATGCAGGTTGCAGAAATAATTGATCCTTAGAAATAATGATTCTCATTAATGTTGCAAGCATGCTAAAATAGGAATGAGCAAAAATAAAGAGCTGGCTTGTTTACTTCAACACACTTTTTGGAAACAACTTATCTTTTTAAATTGCCAGGCCAGAGAGTTGCAGGCTTTGATGGGAAATGGCAGGATGCCTCACATGTAGCTTAAACCCTGGATGTGTCTTACCTGGGTTTTAGGTGACTGGGTAGCTGAGCACGGCGCTTTCAGCTGCATTGTTTTTTGATACCACTTCTTTTATTCAGGAAGTATTTATTGAAAACAAGTTCCATTGTGAAATGTTAGTACTAGGCAACAAGGACTAAGCAATTAAAATGACATCAGTATTGCCCCCAGGTATCATCTAGAGAGTCAGCTGTAGAAAGTATTTTAACAACACAATATGACATATGGAGACAGGAGGGTTGGGGTGAGGCTTAGGGTTAGGGGTAGGTTGATCGAGGAAGTGGGAGACAGACTGAGCATACTCCATTGATCTGACATTGAAGAATTGGAGGTGGACTGTATTGTCTGGCCAAGCACCTCAGAGACTAGGAAATATTCCAAGACAGGTGAGAATATCTCGCTAGTGGATAAGTAGAAGTCTCTGGGGAAGAAGAAGAAGAGAATGAAGTAAAGGAAAAATAAAGGGAGAGAGAAAAATCACCTTATACATTTGTACTTCTGTTATAATTAAGGTGATAACACCAGTTTGAGTCCCTTGAATATGTTCACCCTGCTATCTTAAGGGTTTTCTTTCCCTAAAAAGTTATTTCTAGCTAATTATCCCCACTAAGGAATGTAATCTGTCAGCCTGTCTTACTAATGTTCCTCACAATGGAGGCTGCTCCAGTGAATAGAAACTGACTTAATGGAGAAAATTAGATACTTAGAGGAGTTGATTATTTGGGGATTTTCTTCCAAGGTGAAAAATGTCATCTATCCCATCAAGAAATTTTTTACAGAGCCTGGAGGAGGAACCAGGAGAGCTCCAGCCTCTCGAAGGGAAACCACTGAGATCCACACTATTGTTACCTCACCTATGTGCTTCCTCTTCCCCTGCTTGGCAGTGACAGTGCTTAAGGGTCAAGGTGAAAGGAAGGACCACTTTAGGAGACTGTTCTGTTAGACCAAACCAAGCAGGCCCATTCACCTGTGTGACTTTTGAGAAAAAGTGCAAGGCTGGAGAATACGGTGGACATTCTCTTAATATACAAAGACATTAAATTGACATGTGAAAGAAAGCAGTAGCCAAAGACAAGCTAGAATTCCCCAACTCTCTCTCTCCCTGTCTCTCTTCCTGCCTCTCTCCCTCCCTCCCTCCCTCCCTCCCTTCCTCCCTCCCTCTCTCCCTTTCTCTCTCTCTTTGGCACACACACACACACACACACACACACACACACACACACACACACACCTGGTCTATAATACAACATACACAGAAAAAAAAAGTACATGCTACGAGAATGACCCAAATCCTGAAAGTTTTCATCTTTTGTATCGCCATTGTGATTAGCCCCACACAGATGAAAAAAAAAAAGTTAGAAGGTTGTATGTATCGTTGTCAGAGAGAAATCGGGGCTAGAAAAAAGAAAATTGGTTTTACCTCAAAGGAAATATAAGTTCATTCTGGATCCAAATACTAGAAAACATGGTCCAGGAACAGACTCAGGTGACCCTAAATACTGTTCCAAAATTACAGTAACAGTTTCATGAAGTTTTCTATAGTGACAGAATGAAGGTAATCATAAATCAAGATGCCTTTCAAGTTCACTGGTAGAAACACCAAGCAGATGGTTTGTAACAGAGTAGGGAAACTCTCTACTGCAGGCTACAAGTGCTGTTGAATTAACAGTGTAGGCCTTTAGGTCTGTGGAAGTTAGAAACCTGTTTAGCATTCCAAAAGTCAAAGAAGAGGTAGTAACATGTAACTATTAGAGGACTAAGAGCTCAAGGTAATTTGGCTCTGGTTCCATGCACCACAATCACTGAAGTTCTAGTCAGTCAGTCAGTCAGTCAGTCAGTCAGTCAGTCAGAATGTTCACAGAATGTTCAGTGCAAGTATGTTTTCTTTCTGAGAACTTCCAAACCATCGAGCTTTCAACCTTTATCCTGTCTCTGGACTGCTGCCTCCTTTGGGACTTCTCTCCTTAATAAATTGTATCTGCATCCGTCTCTATCACCTCATCCCTGCCTAATTTATTGTTCTGGAACACAAGTATCTAGAAATCTCAGCAGAGGTTCCCAATCATAACAAAAGCTTTACACATGGCAGCAAGGACAGGTGTAATTTCTCATGTTAGCTTATTGACTGAACTGCCAACCGAAAAATAAAGCTCCTCCACAATCAAGTGGCCATTTACTGGTATTTTACACATACCCAAGAACTTGGCCTGAGTTAGAGTGGTTTAGAGTGTGTGACTCACTAAATGCTATTGCTTGGATTATTCTAGCAGTTTTCTGAGATGCACTTTTCTTTTGAAGCCACTCTGTCATTGTTGTTTTACTTCATGCCATAACTATTTGACCAATACCAATGTTCATGCATAGTGGCACTACATGAATTAGAGTGTGCTGTGTAAGGAACTAGAGCTCAGATACTTGCAATTTGGCCTAACTGTAAAGAGGAAAGAAAGATGGACATGAGCACCAGTGCTATCAACTAAGGAAAGAAAGTGCTGGCCAGGTGGTGGTGGTGCACGACTTTAATCCCAGCACTTGGGAGGCAGAGGCAGGTGGATTTCTGAGTTCGAGGCCAGCCTGGTCTACAGAGTGAGTTCCAGGACAGCCAGGACTACACAGAGAAACCCTGTCTCGAAAAACAAAACAAAACAAAACAAAACAAAACAAAAAGGAAAGAAAATGCTGATGGTGACAGCAATGGTGTTGCATCTGAGACATGGTTTGGCTTTGTTCTTTCATATATTCTTTCAGTTCAAAATCTTATAGATATTGTCAGGCAATGGAAACTACAGAAATCTCTGTATCTAAATTATTATCAGATTATGAAGTTCAAAATACTTCCATTGTATCATCTATACAGATTTTCTGTTTGGTTGGTTGGATTTGTTTGTTTGTTTGTTTGTTTTAACCTGTAACTCTACAAACTATGAGTACTACAAACAAATGAGTATTTCATGGGACTCTCTGATAATAATAAAGGGATTTTCTGGATATTAAATAGAGAAGAAGCCTGCTGTTGGCAAAATATTCACTGATTTGAACACTATCATGATGATAGAAATCTAGATACCAGATAAGAGTAAATTAAATTTATACAATAATAATCCAAATTTTGACCACAGAATAGGAAAAGACATAGACAATAAAAACAAGCTCCATGATGAAGTATTGATAGGCCATCCCTGAGGGTGGTAATTGTGTACCTAATTAGTAGGTTAAATGTGACATGGTAAAGGACATGGCAGGTAATACATTTAAGTGTGTCAGGTGAACGGGTTGCATGGGCATTGTTGAAAATGTGAGCTGAGGCTGGACTTTGCAGAAGTGAGAGAGGAAGCATTGGAATCTGTAGGTAGTTGTTGGGAAAACATTAAGGGTTCCTCCAGGCTGGAAATTAGGCATGGGTGCTGTGGCTCCTTGGTTCCTCACAGTGAGGTCCCAATGACACGAGGAAGTCCATTGATTTTTACAAGTTTTAATGTCATGGCAGATGGTGGATGGATCAGGATACACCCTCCCCCTTCCCAAAACCCAGGGCAGACCTGAGTTAAATAGGGAGGGAGGGAGGAGGGAGGGGCTGGGGAAGAATGCTTAATTGGCTCCACCCTCTGGCCTTCAGGTACCTTATTAGTATGTAAATCTCTCTAGAGCCTGAGGCCTGTTCATCCTGACTGTTGGCATAGACCTCTCTGTGGGAGGGGTTGTTGGAGGGCTGAAGCTAAATGAAAAAAACCAGGGCCTGGGAGCAGAGCTGAACTCCTGCAGTTCTATAAGGTTCTGGGGTTCCAAGCTCTTGCTCGACCAAGCATCCAGCTGCTTCTCACAGCCCATTGCCCCACAGGAATCCTCTTAGGAGAAAGATGTCCTAGGTAGAGTGAAGAACAAGACAAAGGCACTCTATCTCAGAAGCTTAGCGTTGAAATGCAGCTAGGGATTAATGTAGAGGAGTTGATATTTGGAGTAATGGAATAATCATTTTTCCAACAAAATCTGTACACTTTACCTTAATACATCTGTAAATTATGAGAGGAATATTTAAAGATCCATAGGTACCATTACCCAAGGATTAGAAGTGATACTTCATTAATCTCCAAGGATGAATTCGATCAAGATCTAGTTACTGCCCTCAAGTATAAGCAACAAAGAGGGGCATCACTTGTCATGTGAGACCTGAAACTCTATAATTTCCACTGAACTCCCTTCCTATGAGATTGAAATAGAGTTGTACCATATAGAACAGATAGCCTTGAACTCAAGCTCCCTCTGCCTCTGCCTCTGCCTCTGCCTCTGCCTCTGCCTCTCTGGGTCTGAGATTGCAGGCATGCACCATCCCACAAGTGATAGATAAACTCTTGACTGACAAATAGTCTCAAAAGTCATGTATACCCATGGAGGAAACAAAAGGGAAGATTGGCTCCTGTTGATGTAAGAGTCAACAACTCCAGCTGAAGCAGGAAAGAATCTCACAGCCTCCCCAATAGAACAAAACCATTAACAAATAGCTAACAGCATCCTAGAAAGAAAAAAGGAGACATAAATTCCAAATTGTTTTTCAGATGGGTGAGAGTGAGCTCCGGTTATTTATGCTTGTTCTCAGCATCTGATGCATCATCCATCTTTGGCCTGGAATAGTGAGCCGAAAACTCATCACCGTTTCCTACCACCTGCGGAAACATTATCTGCACTGGGAACTCATTTCCTCGCTGCTTCCCACAGAGACCCATCTGCTTTACATACCTCCTTTTTCCACACGTGATTAAAGCTGCTCACACCACCTGAGTGATGCACATAGCTGGGTTATGGCCTGCTCAAACATCTAGAGCTGGCTATACTATAGAATCCAGATCCTGGACCTGCAGGAACTCTTACAGGGCTCACACAATACGTATCAGGGGAGGAAAGTAAAAAATAATGACAACAAGCCTATTATGATTTAAGACAGCAGCTTCATAAATATTGAAAATCCTTCCAAACAAAATTATTACCTGTGACTTACTTTATGATGAACTTATGTACCTGGAAGATTGGTGATATTCTCAAATGAATCCAATTATAAATGACTAAAACCCATCTATTACAGCATTGTGTGAAATAAAATAGTTTGCAGATGTGCATTATTCTAAGTAGATATGATTACAGAGAAATTTTAATTTCCAATAAACTACACATTGGTTTTATAAATGACTGCTGTTTGCTAATTAAGTTTGTGTACGTGAACATTTATATAAAATTTATTTAAAATCAGGTACACATTATTTTATGGTTTTTTCTTTTTTCTTTTAAATATTAACTTATTTTTAATTTGAGTATGTATGTTTTTCCTACATGTATGTATGTGCACAACATATAAGCCCAGTGCTGTCAGAGATCAGAGAGCCTCAGATTCTTCAGAACACAGCTAAAACCAAAACTAAGAAATATAACAAGGAATGTAAAATTAAAATTTGTCAATCATCCTTGTCTGCCTTCTTAATTCTTAGAGTATTTTACTGATACTCTATGTTCTTAAACTTTATTATCTTATTATACTGTAAATACACAGATTTGTGTACTACAGCTATGTTTATATTTTTATTTGTATTTTATCTTCAATCATTTGATTTCAAAGTTAGCCTACATTGATTAAAACTCTCAGTTAATCTATATTAAAATATATTGTCATATGCAGTTATATACTTTTAATGATTTATTTTTAAATTCCTTTTTAATAGAAATTCCTTTTTAAGGGTTCTGATTTTTAACTTACTATACCAAAGAGTAATTACAATATATTTTCTTATATAAAATGTTCAGTAGTGTTTTTAGCATCCATGATTACTGTAAGATGTGTGCATCTTCAAAGTTTTTAGTTACTGACAAATTGTTTTACAAAGGAGTTGCTAGAATCATGCTTTGAAGGTTTCAGATTGGTAGGTGGGGAGGAAGGGCTTATTTGGCTTATATATCACAGGTCACAAGTCGACTGATGGAAGCCAAGGAAGGATAAGGCAGGAACTGAAATACAGGATGTGGAGGAAATCTATTTACTGGCTCCCAATGGCGTGCTCAACCTGCTTTCTTATAAAACCTAAGACCAGCTGCCCAAGCACCATGCTACCCACAGTAATCTAGGCCTGCCCATATCAATCATCAATTAAGAAAATGTCCCACAGACTTGGTACAAGCCAGTCTGATGAAACCATTTTCTATCTTTAAATAATTATTATGAATTTTAAAAAATGTCATTTTCTGTCTTCCAACTCTCCCAGATCTTTTTCGACTCTCGCAACTTCATGTTCTCTCTGTGTATCTCTCCGTGTCTCTCTGTCTTTTTATCTCTCTGTCTCTGTCTCTCAATCATTTTGTTTCTCTGTCTCTGTCTCTCTCTCTTTCTCTCCTTCCCTCCCTCCCTCTCTCCTTCTCTCTCTCTCTCTCTCTCTCTCTCTCTCTCTCTCTCTCTCTCTCCCCTCTTCCCTCCCTCCCTTTCTCCTTCTTTCTCTCTCTCAGAAATAAGCAAGTAAAACACAGGAAAAAAACTCAGACTCCAGTTAGTTTTGAGCAACTACTCCTGAGTATAGGACTTGCCCTGGAACATGGTTGATAGACACAGTGTCATTCCATTGAAGAAAACTGACTTTTCCTCTCCCAATGGCTATCACTTGTAAATAATTTCTTGGTTACTTTAATCTCACTTTCCTACATCTGTGCTGAGATTTTTCTCACTTTAGCTTGTGTACATTGTCACTGTAGATTCTGGTAGACATCTTTCCTATTGGGTCTTGAAAATGTTTTTTTTTTTTTTTTCTTAAGGAGGTCCTGACCACCTCTGGATCTCATAGTGTTTATACCCTGACTTCCATGTAGAACCCTGAACCTTGAGCGGAGGGTTTTACTATTGACAGCCAATGTAGAGTTGAGTGTTCAAAAGTTTCTCCTTTTCTACACAGTGTCTTCTTAGGAAACTCTGTTAATTACCATCTGATACAGAAATTTCTCTGATGAGGGTTGACAAGTGCACTTATCTGTGGATATAGCAATGTGTCATTAGGAGTAATAGTAGTGTTATGGTGATTTAGCAGACTAATAGTAGGTCTTTATATAGGGCCCATGACCTATCTAGTCTTAAGTTCTTGGCCTCATTAACAGTATCAGGCATGGGTTCTATACCATGGTGTAAGCTTTAAATTCAATCAAAAAATGACTCTATAGCACAGGTGGGTATATCTTGCAGTAAGTCACTATAATAGCTTACAAGTTTCAGAGCTAGGTGGGATTGATGTTACTTCCTACTCCAGCAGTGTGAGGGACTCTCAGGATTCAAAGAGAGGGACCTTAGATGAAATGCCCTACAGTGGGGAGAGGGAACTTGTAGAGCCCACCTCCAGCCAAAAGACAGAGCATCAAGTAAGGGATGGGGGTTGCCATCCCACAGTCAAAACTCTGACCCAGAATTGCTCCTGTCTAAAAGAACTGCAGGGACAAAAATGCAGAAGAGCCTGAGGAAAAGGAGGTCCAGTGGCAGGCCCAAAGTAGGATACAGCTCAAGGGGAGGTCCCAAGACCTGACACTATTACTGAAACTGTGGAGCACTCACAAAAAGGGACCTATCATGACTGTCCTCCAAAAGACCCAACAAGCAGCTTAAAGAGTCAGATGCAGATATTTGCATCCAACCAATGAACAGAAGCTGCTGACCCCTGTGGTTGAATTAGGGAAAAACTAGAAGAAGCTGAGGAGGAGGGTGACACTGTAGGAGGACCAGCAGTCTCAATTAGCCTGGACCCCTGTTATCTCTCATACACTGGACCACCAACCAGGCAGCATACAGCAGCTGATATGAGGTCTCCAACACATATACAGCAGAGGACTGCTGGGTCTGGGTTTAGTCAAAAGAGATGAATCTAACCCTCAAGAGACTGGAGGCCCCAGGGAGTTAGAGGTCTGGTGGGGTGAGGGATTGCAAGTGGGGACATCCTTGTGGGGACAGGGAATGGGGAGGAGGTATGGGATGTGGAGGATGGATGAGGCAGATGTGAATAAAATTTGGAGTTTAAAATTAATTAATTAGTTAATTAATTAATTAAAGATGCACCACATGCTCATTGTCCATTCATCACTTTATGGGCATTTTGAATATTTACACTTTCTGGCAATTATGAATAGAATAGCAATAAACAATGGTGAGCAAGTGTCTTTGCAGTAGGATGTAGAGTCCTTTGGCTATATGCCCCATAGTGGTATAACTGGATCTTGTTGTAGAACTACTGTCAACCATCTGAGGAACCTCCACACTGATTTTCATAATTGCTATACCAACGTGTACTACCACCAGCAATCTTAAGTGTTCCTCTTTCCCAGAATGTCTTGTCACTTGTTTTATTGATCTTGGGCATCCTGACTGCGTAAGATCAAATATTTTAGCCTTGAAAGTCTGACAACCACAAAGTAAAATTTCTATAGCTTTAATTTGTGCTACCCTCGTTACAGCATAGGTGTTTTTCTTCATATGTTAGTATCCCACTTTCCTGATCCACTTGTAAAAATATGTATCCCTGTTGTTTCCTTTGTATTATTTCTGTTTCTATTAGAATTTACAAATACTTTTACTATAGCTGGGTGCTGATCCTTGTAAGATACATATTTTACAAATATCTCTTCTAATCTATGGCTTAACTTTTTACATAAGTTCTGGTATTTCAGTGAAGATGATAGTCTAATTTTAACAAACTCACATGTATGTGAGGTTTTTTTGCCATAACAGTACCCTCATTTTGTGCCTTGTTAAAATAATACAAATATTACTTTATGTCTCATTAGATCCATGTTTTTCTTAAGACTGTATGCCAAATGAAGTAAGTTTTATGTAGTGTTAAAGGTATTGGGTTAAATTTTATTTTTTTACTATGGAAAAAAATTTCTCTAAGATATCCAATATCAGCTTTTATTACAGGTTTAATATGTGTAGATTTTACTTAAAATTTTAAATTTTATTTCATTATTCTAATTGCTTTTACCTACATCAAACTTAACCACTCTTTTTTTTTGTTTTTTTAAATTAAAAAAAAAACAAACTTTCATTGATTCTTTGTGAATTTCATTTCATGTGGCTCAATCCCAATTATCTCCCCTGCCCCTCTTACTTACTCACCACCCTTGCAACACCCTCAACAGAGAAAAAAAATTCTCATTTTGGAAGCTGTAGTGTGTCACAGTGTGTTCCACAGTGTACCCTTTTGTCTACACTTCTTTGCTTACAAATGTTCATTGCAATGACTCCTTCGTCTGGTATGAATTTTTTGGCTTCTGATGCTATGAAGCCTCACTGGGTCTCCCCAAGGATACCCTCTGTATCATAGAGACCCTCTAGTTTTGCATCTATAGGACAGGCTCCTTCACGCACTCCAGCAGTTCATCCTTGGGGTAGATGTTGGAGTGGGCCAATTCAAAGCCCTGAATCTAGGCCCAAGAAGTATTTGAGCTGGTCAGCCCTCCAGCCCTCCTACTCTCATGCCCTCCAGGCTGGCTCACTAACAACCCCTAAAACCAGGACCAACTCTACCCTGCTTTCCAGGTAGTGTGCAGGGCCTAAACTCCCAAGTTCTGATGCTGGTGTAGGACATTGCCAGTGCTCCCACTCTCATGACCCCAGGGCCTGCTCTCCTACCTGCTTTAGATGGCAAGAAGGAAGGGAGGGGAGTAGGGAGTCTCTCTCTGGTCCATGCCACACTCAAAAGAGGCAGGGATGGTTCTTCTACACCCATACTCTGGGCTGGCTTACCTGTCCTCCCCTTTCCTCCCCGCATTCTTCCCCAGCTGGATCAGATCTACCATGTGAGGTTCAGAACCTGCTCTCCCAAGTGCTGCAGCTCATGAGGGGCAGGCCAGTTATCCTGCTCTCATAACTCCGGGACCATATCTCCTATCAGACACAAGTGATGAAGAGTGAGGGAGGAGGATGGTATCTCTTCCTTGTACATGCCACTGCATAGGAAATGAGCGGTAGGGGCAGTTCTCCCACATTTGTATCCTTGGTGGCTTACCAGCAAGTCCCACAATGTTGGGGAGGAGGCACTCTCCTGAGTATTGGAGCTGGCTAGGGGCAGAGGCAGGTCTCCTGACCTCATTGTTCCAGAGCCAGATCTCCAACGATGTCCAGGACCCCACCATGGTTCCAGATGGCATTGCCAGCTACTCACATCAGGTAGTTCCCCACTGCTCTCTAGTGTCCAGTTCTGCCTCTCTTCATTGTGCCTACATACTTCTGTTTCTCTTTATCTTCCATTTTCCCAACACTTACTTGCTCCTCTTAGTGTCTCCTAGGGTCTCTGAGTGTCTAGGGTCATCTGAGGAGTGCTCTCAGGAGTACTATGCCCCACTCATGCATTATGGCACCAGGCAGGGATCATCTCACTTATGGTCTACCTCCCAAGGCCTACACAGCAACAAACTGGTAGTCATTTCAGGCTAACTCACTGTCCAGGCACCATGCTGCTGGTTTGGTAGGTGGTTAAGCTTATTTCTCACCTGGCCCTGCCAAGTGACCCCTTGAAAAGGCAGTCTGTTGGGGGCGTATTCCTGCCTAATGCCCAAGTTTCAGGTGTGGTTCTTCTAGTCTCTGGCTTGTTCCCCATCCTGGGACTAGTGGTCTTCTTAGGATAGCTCCCTGTCTGGGCCCCCTGGCACATAGTGGTGATCATCTATCTCTGCTTACTCTTTTCTGCCACTAGGTTACTAATGATTAGACTACTAATCATTCAGATGTTCATAGGTTAGAAAACTGAGCATAGACACAGTATGTCTCCTCTCTGCCATCTACTAACACACACATGAAACAACAGCCATACCTGCAAAGCCTCTAGGTGCAGGTTAACCACTCTTTTTTAAAGTGTGTGTGTGTGTGTGTGTGTGTGTGTGTGTGTGTGTGTGTGTGTAGTATGTGGGTGTATTAGTGTTGTGTTGTGTACATGAAGGCCAGAGGAGAACACTGGCTGTTCTGACCTATTCCTTTCTTCCTTACTGTCTTGAGATAGGATATCTCCCTGAACCTGAAGCTGGGCTGACAGTTAAGTCCAAGTTATCCTTCTGTCTCTGACCTCCATAGCCCTAGGGTTACAGGCATGCACAGCATGATTAGCTTCTTACATTATCATTTGAATTGCCTCACTATCCAATGGCATATTTGTTTCTGGAATGATAGGTTGTCCCTTGGCTCCCCTTTCAATGTGTTCATTTCTATCCCAGAAATCAGTCATTTCTTCACAGACTCCAATTTCTTCTCTTAATAGCAAATAGTATTTAATAGTGGTATTTGGTACAGGGCATAGCATCTTGTTCTGGAGAGTTTTATTCACTGTATTAAGTTCAAGCATGGGTCAACATTTCAAAACAAAGATATTGTCTTGGGTTCTTCCTGATATTTTCAATTAAAATTCAAATAGAGAAGGAGTTTTAGCTAATTTAATTTTATGTAGCTTATAACCAACTCTACTTTTTCTTCTCTGAGACTCCCAGCTTCCCAAACACAATGATAATTATTCTCTCACCTCGCTCCACACTGTACAGAACATTTCAATTGCAGAAAAAGAAATGTATCATTTCCCAGCAAGGACAGTGTGAAAGAGCATTTGTTCACAAGACCAGGATGATGCATACTCTGTTAAGAGCTTTCAGGAAGGCTTATGACTTGATGGACTGGAGGTCACTTTGAAAAGAGCCAACCATTGAGTTACCAGAAGGCGAGTGATACGTTTCAAAATGAGGATGACTTTGAATGATGAGCTTCACACTGGACCTCCAGACTGATGTCAAAATCCCAACCAGAAATGATACTCTTTTCTGTTAGCAAAAGATCTTTCCTTATTTTAATACAAATGTCACTTTTCTACTTTGTTCTTATAGGCAGAACATAGGTCTGAGATAAGAGAACTGGGAATTCTAGGAAGATAGCTCAGCAGCTAAGACATTGTGCTATGAAAGGAGGAGGGCCTGATTTCAAATCCTCAGCACCCATGTAAAAGATGGGGATGGCTATTTTAGCAAATCCACTGGGCATACACATGGGCAGCTCTTTAGAACTTGCTAGGTGCCCAAGCCTATAAAAACTGTGGGCTTCAGGCTCAGTAAGAGACCCTGTCTCAAAAAGCAAGTTGAGATAATGTAGATATGATTCACATGGAAATAGCTGTACTGTTTTGAAATGTAAAAATTTAGGAAAATGGGTGAACTTTCAGCGTATAATGTTAACCAAGGTCAAGAAATCTCAAAGAGAAAAGGAAAAGAAAACCCATATCTTCTCATTCATACGTGGATCCTGGACTGTAATGTGTCTTCACGTGTATGTGAACAGCTGTATGTGTATAACATTTAGAAGAAAACGGTCGTGGGAAGACAATGCTAAGTGACAAGGAAGGATAAAAGACAGACCAAGGGCATGAGGCTTTGGAAGATGATGTAATGTTAATTGTTTTCCTGGCTTCAATCCTGCCATAGATTTATTTTTTTTCCTTTTTGTGGTAGATAAACAAATAAAAATGTAACTTATAATGAGCAAAGCTCCATTGCTTCAGAAAGGCCACTTAATAGATACTCAGATAGAGTATCTATTCTCTATAGATCTATTCTCAATAGATTACTCAGATTACAGAGTTTGAGAATGGGCAAGTATTTGAGTGGTTTTCTTAATCTAGCAGACTGATGTTTTTACTTGTGAGTTCATTGCAATTAGGTGATGAAAGAAAAAATGTCATCAGCTCTTGGCTGTGAAAATAGATCAGTACTACAAAAACATTTATTTTATGTACAGTAGAAAATGAGGAAAACACTTGACATGGTCCTCTTCTGCACTTTCAGGCATAAACACGCACACACACACACACACACACACACACACACACACACACACACACATACACATACACACATGCATAAAACACACAACACACATCTACACATGCATGCAAACAACTCCTACATAACACCTACATGCATATAACACACACACACAGCAAGCTTCCTTTTATTCTAAAGTACTGTCAGGATTGCTCCCTCTAACTCAGTTTTATACCAGTTTAATGAAACTAACAGCTAAAATCTGGTTCAATTATCTTCTGACATTTGAAGAAGCACTGGAGTACTAATGAGCTACTGTCTTAATTATTTCTCTGCCCACAGAGGACAAGGTGTGGACCATAGTGTCGCATGACTTACAGATGCAGACGACAGTGGTAGGCTACAACCCAGAAAAGTACTCTGTGACACAGCTCATCTACAGTGCCTCCATGGACCAGATCAGTGCCATCACCAGCAGCGCTGAGTACTGCGAACAGTATGTCTCCTACTTCTGCAGGATGTCCAGGCTGTTGAACACCCCAGGTAGGCTGTGATGGAACATTACTTTTAATTACTATCTCAGCTGGTGTTTGCAATTGCCTAAACAATCCAACAGGTGTGGCTTATTATCTTATTGTCCAGTCTTCAGTCCTCAATGTGCAGATGGCTGTAAATAAGGCCAGTGTAATCACTGGGCTTGTTTTCTGGACAGTGAAGCTTCCAATGCATGATTATTTTAAAATGAGCAATGCCATTATTTTAGGTTTATAGATTTCTCAGTTTTATGCATATATACATGATGTGTTGTTAATGCTCGTTTATCAAGCAGTTGCCTTGGGCAAAAGTTTGTCAGAACTCCTTGTGAGCTTTCAAGTGCTTCTCTTTGAGTTCCTCCAGTGTCTTTAATGTAAAGATGAAAGCCTTCTGAAGGCTGTCTGCCAGGAAATGTGCTATAGAGCGGTGAGAGATTTTAGGGCTCTCTGCTGTCATTTAACAGTATCTGTCTGAAGAAGCCCACTCTGAAGTCGCTTTCATGACAGTCTATTTCAGTGGTGACTAGTGTATGTGTGTGTGGGAAGGTGTGCATGTGTATGTGTGCACAAGATGGTTTGGGGGCTTAGAGAATAAGGAAGCCCCTAAATTTATACTGAGAATACTTTCTCTGAAAAAAAAAAAAACTTTATGTGTTGAGGGTGGGACATGCCATTAAATTTACCTTAATTTGCATCAAAATGTGCAAGATTATGCATTATTTGGTCCATAACATAGCAGCAAAAATAAACATGAGCCTTAAGTGGAGGGAATAAAACTTTCTGATTTGCAGCCTTGAGGTTTTCCAGATTGTCTTTGGGATATTCATTGAATTTGAACTCCTTTGTGAATATTTGCTGATTTAGTGCAGTAAGTAAAACTGTATAACATATATTTATCATGTGCAACATATTTTGAAATATGATTGTGGAATAGCTAGATCAAGCTAATTTGCATATGCATACCTTACCCTCTTGTGGCAAGAACAGTATCCAAGGATGTAATGTAATTAACCATGATGTACTATGTATATCTTGTTATCCAGCCTCAGTTTCCCATCTTCTTTACTATCAAAATCAGGAAAAGAATGTCTGCTTTAGTGAGATGCTATATTAGGAATCTATGAAGTCTAGGGTATTTAAATAAATGAATGATATTTTAAATTAATAATCAATATTATAACATTACTTTGTGCCAAGGACTAGTAGGCTATGTGATGCCCTAAATCAATGTAGATTACTGATCATTTGTCCAGCATTATTTGGGGAATGCCTTACAAAGAAGAGCTAGACACAAAATAATAGATGATTGAGATGTTTGGGTGTTTCTCTTGTGCAAAGCCTCATGATATCAGACTGTTCATAATGTTCTCCATGGACTGTAGGAGAGTAAAACCTGAAAATATAATGTGATGATTAGAAAATTAGGGTTGGTGTTGTTTGGAGAAAAGATGTTTATGGTTGGCATGTTGAATTAGTATGTCATTGAAAAAGAAGAAAGAAATTTCCAGATTGATGTTGGGAAACAAATAGCAGTTGGTGTGATATAAATGGCCCTTCTGGCACTGGTCAGATGCCCTGGAGCGGGAAATAAATATGGACATGGGTCTGGATGCAAGTAAAAGCTACGCTGTAGACTGAGTCCCTAACCTGTCCTTCTGAAACTAGGTGTTCTTGAGAAAAACAAACAGGAGTTCAGAAAGTAGAACTGCTGGACCCTAGTACTTGTGAGTTTAATGTAATAGGTCTAAAGTAAAGTTAAGAGTATACATTTGCTGTGAGTCCCATGAAATGAGCTGTGTTTCTCCATGATGCATATATTTTAGCCCTGGTTCCCAAAGTGGCTATATTTGGAGCTAGGTTGTTTAGGAAGTGAGAATGTTAAATACAGGATAAATCAGGATAGAGATGTCCTGATTCCATCAGGACTGTTAGCCTCAAAGAATAAAGAAATAACACTCTGTCATGTATGAACTCAGTGAGGAGGACTCCAGCATCCCAAACTACATCTACTAGCTCCTTGAAGCAAGGCTTCCTACTCCTGAACCACAAGGTCCACATTCCCACTGCTCAGCTGCATGCCTGTTTTGGGCATTTTCCTTGGCAGTTATAGCAAATATATGGTAAGATCTCAGATGATGTCAACTCAGAATGGGCTGGAGAACAACTCTGAGAATTTGAGAGTTCCACGAATCCCAACAGGTGTTTCTGATACCCTTTACCACTCACAGCAATTTTGATTGGATCCTACTTCCATTGCTAGCAAGAATTAACCAAGGATCATGGAAAAATTCGGGGCAGCGGGAGTCACTAATGTATCTCATCAGCTTGTTTCAGTTTCATGAGTGAATGTTCTTCACAGAAGGTCTGTTTCCAAATTTAAGTTCATCAGTTCCTCAGTATTAGCGTGGGAGAAGACTGGGACAAATTGCTCACCAGAAAAAAAATCTTGGCGCTTTTATTGGTATAGTAAATTTTTATTATCAATTTTTTTCTAGGACTTAAAATATATTAATATTTTTAAAAAGCACATTAGAGTTGCCAAATAAGTATATTAATAACTTACAGTTTAGATACGGAGAGAACCAATTTAAGGCTTAAGGCAACTAACTTTTAATTCTCTTGGTCTTATGAGTAGACTTCCCTCTTTTCTTCACTGATACTGTGTTTTCCTATCAGCCACAAGGAACCTCACACACCCATTACTTTCCTTTATATAGCCTGATATACAATGCTCTAGGAAAAAAATAAGAGAAATGTGATCATTTTAATTGTCAAGTTAACACGATCTAGAATCACTTCAGGGGATATTTTTTTTTTTAAAAAGGCTATATCAATCAGGTTGGTCTGTGGGACATGATATTGATTATTATTCCCTTATTTAAGGGTTAAGCTCACCACTATGGTAGCAACATTCCCTAGGCAGGAGATCTTGAACTGTTTAAGAGTAGAGGGAGCTGACCACTTGTATGTATGAGTTAATTCATTGCTTCTAAGTTTTGACAGTGGATATCATAGGGCTAGTTGCCTCAAACTTCTGCCTTGACTTCCCTGAAATGATGGCCTATAACCTTAAACTGTGAGACAAATCAAAACAGCGAGTGGCTCGTCTAGTTCCTGTGCCACTGCCACGTTGGTGTTCTACGTCTGTTCCAACACAACACCAGCTAGCCAAGAGCGCCCAGCCCAGGACCCATGAAAAGTTGTCATGACTGCTGCCTTCACTGGCCAGCTCCGTGAACTCCATTGCTCTAATCATGACCCCTGGTTCAACTCTGATACGATAGATATTTAACACAGGCCCGCCATGTTCCTGCACTAGAAGCGGCCAGAAGCCAAGCTCTCTGCAGCTAGACCCATGAGACATTAACTTGGTGGCTGGTTCTATTGAACAGCTCCATGGAGACCATGCCCCAAATCATGGTCCTTGGGCCAACCCCGACACCCTCATGGCTCCCTGTTATGCCCCAGACAATATCCACCATGCAGGTTCCCTGACTGGCAATCAAACCGAGGCTGAGGCAATGAAAGCACTTCCCAACCCTGGTTCTGCCTACCTCTTCTACTGCCCAATCACCGAGCTCCACTGCAAAAACAATATGGTAGGAAAATTCCTGCAACAGGGTACAGAGCTAAACAAAGAATTCTCAACTGAGGAAACTTGAACGGCCGAGAACCACCTAAAGAAATGTTCAACATCTGTAGTCATCAGGGAAATGCAAATCAAACAACCTGAGATTCCACTTCACACTAATCAGAATGGCTAGGATCAAAAACTCAGGTGATAGCAGATGCTGGCGAGGATGTGGAAAAAGAGAACATTCCTCCATTGTTGACAGGATTGCAAGCTGATACAACCACTCTGGAAATCAGTCTTGTGGTTCCTCGGAGAACTGGATATAGTATTATCTTACTACCAAGCTATACCACTCCTGGGCATATACCCAATAGATGGTCCAACATATAACAAGGACACATGCTCCACTATGTTCATAGCAGTCTTATTTATAGTATCCAGAAGCTGGAAAAAAACAGATATCCTTCAACAAAGGGATTGATACAGAAAATGTGGTACATTTGCACAATGGAGTATTACTCGACTATTAAAAACAATGAATTCATGAAATTCTTAGGCAAATAAACAGAACTAGAAAATAACCTGAGTGAGGTAACACAAAGTATTTTGGGGATGGAATTTGTTTGGATCCAGGAATGACTGCCTTCAGCAAATATTTATGAGTAGTTTTATTAGCCATTATTGGGAAACACTGTTTATGTAATGAATGCATCTCCTGTTTAAATCTAAGCAGTTAGTTTTTTATGTGGAGGAAGACCAAAAGGAATAGGGATTCTTTGACTGGCTAAAATATATGGCTTATATAATTCACTACTCTTTCAGCTAAATCACACTAATATGATAGTGTTTTTAACCCAATTGGAACAATTTTTTACATTCTGTAAAGTGGATTTCTACCTGCACCTCAGGGTCCTTTCCCACATTCCCTGTTTCTCCTTACCAGGTGAGCTACTGCGTAGAACAGCAGACACAGGTAGGAGTGACTAACATAGCAAAGTGCCCTGTGTACCGCACTCCTTATCAATCAAAATCCAAAAGGGGAGACTTTAATAAAAATCTTTAATTTGTTGTTTTAGGAAATTAGTGCTTGCTGCAATTGTTTTCTTTTCCTCTTTCATGGTAAATGTCTGATTTTAAATATCCATTTAGTCATTCTGTAACTAAGACTGAATTATATTGGAACTTTCTCAGAAGCATTTGTGGCACATGTTTGAATGCAAAGTATATTCATTATAGTCACTGCAATTAAAATGAATATCAAATGAGGCTGTAATAGCTATGCACTTAAATGTTATTTTTGTTTTAAGAGGTGTACTCTCCAGATGCTATTTGGGGTGCTGTAACTTCTAAGACACACAGAACCAAGAATTAAAAGGCACATGGAGCTTGTGTATGTCTGTTGATAAGTATTTGCTTGTGCAGTATCATTAGCTAGCAACTGTAGACTTATTCATTCAGTATTGGTTTCTTACTACTTTTATAAGGAAGGTAATGTGTTGCTTATAGTATTATCTCCATCATTGTATAAAATTTGAATCACTTTTAAAATAATGATTTGGATGCTAAAGAGATAGCCCAGTTAGTAAAGGGCTTGCCATACAAGAATCAGGACCTCGGGCAGCAGTGGCACATGCCGTTAATCCCAATCCCAGCACTTGGGAGGCAGAGGCAGGCGGATTTCTGAGTTCGAGGCCAGTGTGGTCTACAGAGTGAGTTCCAGGACAGCCAGAGCTACACAGAGAAACCCTGTTTTGAAAAACAAAATAAAACAAAACAAACAAACAAACAAAAAGAATCAGGACCCGTGTTTAATCCCCAGATTCTACCTAAAAAACAAGCAAAAAAAAAAAAAAAAAAAAAGAAAGAAAGAAGGAAACCTAGTTTGATGTATGTATATATATATATATATATATATATATATATATATATATACATATATATATATATGACAATTTTTACATTACTATCACCTCTACACTGGGGAAGAAGCAAAACCTGTTTGTAAGAATCATTGTGCATATCTATGGAGAAAGTATTTCTGAGAGTCTATAGTAATATATGTTAATACAAGAAACTGGTCAGCTTGACAATGGAGTGCTGGCAATAATCCCTGGACATTACACAAGTCTAAGCTGAACTTAGGTTTCCAGACATAGGAACATGGGTTTTTCAGTAGAAAACTGTGACTACTTGTATGAACCTCAGAGATAGTTCAGCCATACCCTAAAATCATTTCCAGTACAAAACCTAATCAGACTGCACAGCAATGTAAGCATACATTTGATATAAACTGTAAATGTGAGCATTCAGCATAGCATTTCCTTCCTCTTGGCTGAGTGTGTTTGTAAACGCCCAGCAGAGTGGATGTGACCAGACTCCATGTACAATGCAGAGTTCACAGTGTTCCTCTCCCCAACCCTTTGTCTTCATTTCTTTGTGAAGGCAACAGGTAGTATGTGCATAACTTATGGTTCAGAAAATTAAAGGGACAATTTCTATGCCATGATCCTCTGTCTTGCATGATGCTTTCTTTACTTCAGAATGCCCTTATGATTTTAAGTAAATTTCCTTTTGTTGAAAAACTTGAGTTCAATCACATGTACTTATAATTCTACAGCTGAGACTAAGGAGGTAGAGACAAGGCGATCCCTAGTGCTTACTAGTACCCTGCCTAGCCAACTTATAAGCTCTAGGCCAGTGATTAAATAAATAAATAAATAAATAAATAAAATGGTAGACAGAGCCTGAGGAATGACAGTTAAGTTGCCCTTTTACCTCTATGCACATACGTACACAAACACACACACACACACACACAAACATACACATACATGCATACATACATATGTACATATACATACACATCCACATACATACACATATACACATACACATATATACACCACACATACACACATACACATATACATACATAGATACATACATATATACATATACATACACATATACACCCATATACATACATATACACACATACACATATACACACACATACACACTACACACACACACAGAGGTGTACCCAACCACCCACATATATGCACATTTACACATGTACCCCTCACACATACACCTCCACCTTATATAAACTAAGAACTTGAATATGGTAAGTCAGATGTTGGGAGAAAAATACATTTTGATGTTATAGAAATACAGTACTAGTAAATAACCCCAGAGCTTTCCGATGGCTAAGGCATTTACCTTATTTGGACAGGACCTGCTAGCCTGCTTAAAGGCATGTATGTATTTGTGTGTCTTGGAAAGTACTGCACTCATATATTTGCTTTACAGATCATATTATAGTTTCTAATTCAAAATCCTCTCCTGAAGTATTTATTCTCTGCATATATGAAGATTTATTTAATTGCAGAAGTGTGGTTGGTTGTGGTTCATGTCGCTTTGATGATATTTAGTGCTGTTTGTTGGTTTCCAGGGCTTCATTTCTTTTAATTTCTCAATATAGCCTAGTTCTCATAAGTCATACTTTTATTGCTTTGTTATGTTGGAAGAAGCCATATAAATTATCCATCCTTTTGGGTAGTTTACTATTAGATTTTGTATCTATTGAAAAGGAGTTATGTTCACAATTTTTGCCTATAAAGTAAGCTGTGTAAAATTCAATATACTCTTGAAGATACTAAACTGTGATTTAGTGGCATCTAAAACAGAAGAAAGCACAACTTTAGCATTGTGACTTATAACCTATTTTTAGAAAAAAAAAATCTAAGCTTTTCTTCATTTTTTCAAGAAAACTGTTTTTCCAACTTTTACTTTTCATCCTAAAATAATTGTTGGCTTTTAACTTTTGAAAGAGAATAGCCTTTTAAAGAGCATTAGAAATAACAAACTCCAGATAAAAATTGTTTTAAGTAAATGAACCTCATTGTTACTAGTCAGTATATTAATCAAAAGGTTAAACATTTATCTAATTGGTTATGGGTCCTGGGTTTTGTGTTACTACTTCAGGACTTAGTTCCATGAGACAAGCAAAGACACCACTGAAGCATATAATTGGGGACCAGCAGAGTAGCTCCCCCAGGAGAGAGCTTACCTAACATGCAGGAAGGCCTAGGTTCAATCCCCAGCACGACCTAAAATGGTATCATGATAAGTCCCTGGATTTACAGCACTTTTAAGGCAGGAGTTCGACATCAAGGGCATTGTAGGCTAGACAAAAGATTTAAAGCCTTTACTAGAGTTCCCTCTAAGTAAATATATAAGTCCAGTGAGTTGGTCTAAGAGGTAGAGGTACTTACTGCAAAGCCTGATGACTTAAGTACAATACCCAGGACCCACATGGTAGAAGAAAAGAAAAAATGCAAATTTTCCTCTAATCTATCTCTACAAGAATTCTGTTATACACACACACACACACACACACACACACACACACACACACACACACTAGAGGGAGAATGAGAGAGAAAATACATAAATGTTTAAAAATGAAAGCTAAGCAAAGAAAGAAGGAAAAACGACATTTAGACACTGTCAACCAAAAGACAGAGTGGCAACAGAGAGAAGGGCTCTAAGATGCTGTGAAAAGCATTGACAGGCCGTTATAAGAGGCTCAACTAGGAAAATGTAAAGAGGAATTAACAGTGGCTGATGCACGTGAAATTTCTGTGTATCAGGAAACATAGCATATAAGCTAAAATGGAAGAATTCACTGAAGTTAATGAGGAATAAAATGGACTAGTAGTTCCAGGTTAGAGCTGCCACGTAGTTACTGATGCTCAAATGAAGACCAAGCAGTACAGAACTTAACTGAAAGAAGTGAGAGGCTGGAGGAGAAACTGAGGCCCCAGAGGCAGGATAGGAGTCTGAGACCAATCCTGAGCCTCTTTTAGATTTTACACTTAAATTTATTTTCTTTGGAGGGGAAAGGGTTGGCCGCAAGCTGGGCATCCAGGGTGTCACATGGATAGTGGGCTAGAGACAGAGCCACTGTAAAGGGACTTCCCAGCATAGCGCCTATGGCTATCTGAGAAGCCCACCAGGACTGAGGGAGACTTGTTCAAGGAGAAGGTGAAGGTGTCAAATGACATACATAGAGCAAATGAGGAAAATTCCAGGATAGCTCAGGCTTCTAACTGGGAGACCTGAGCAGTGGTTCTAAGACTTCTTGGCAGGGCTCCTTATTAAGGGAAATCTGGAGAGTGGACTGTTTGAAAAAAGGCACTGAGAAGACAGGTGTCCATCCAGTCTGTGATGGCACATAGGGCACAAATCCTTTTAATTGGCACCA
Organism: Rhabdomys pumilio; assembly: GCA_030674055.1. Lineage (NCBI taxonomy): Eukaryota > Metazoa > Chordata > Mammalia > Rodentia > Muridae > Rhabdomys > Rhabdomys pumilio. The sequence goes on from JANHMN010000016.1 coordinate 51,781,248, forward strand.
AAGAGAGGAATGCAGTTTTCCGCTTTATTGCAATGTAAATATGTCTAATAGCTAAAATAAAGTGCAAAGGTCTCATGCTCTCTGTTCTTGTGTTCGTATTACAATAGCAGTCCAAACTGTCCGATCTCTGTGATGTTATTAAAGTTTTGACTTTGCCTCAGCTTCCTAGTCTGCTTTAGTTTTATGCAGCTTGCATAATGGATACTCCAAGGACCTATGAGTCTGAGATGTTAGCTCTAGCTCTTCCCAGTGAGAAGCATATCAACTGTGTTCACATTTTATGAACCAAAACAAGACATATGCTTTGCCAGTCATAACTATAGTGGAAGGAGAAGTGTAGTCTTTCTGTGTAGAAGAGCACAGTCAGGGTAGATATCTGTGAACAGTGGCAGATACTTTGTAGGATGAGGTGTTATGGGAGGAGTGAAAACAGAAGACAGAAGGAAAGGAAAAGAAACAACAGTTAAAAGGAGAAGGATTGATGATGCGAGGAAAGGATGCAGCTATCAGAAGGAACTGGAAAGTGATGATCAGATCATTCAAAACTAACTGAATTAGATTGCAGAAGCTTTTTCAAGGAACTTGCTGTTTACAAAAAATACATAAAGCAAAAAAGTGAATGAAAATAAAAAAATGAAAATTAAAAAAAAAAAAAAAACTGAGAGGTACGTTAAAGAGGAACCCTGCCCAGGTATAGCTGTTGGAGGTCTCTGCAGGATGAATGGAGAAAAGAAAGCGTTCATAGTAATTTTCAGGATGTCTAAAGGTTGGAGGGGTGGCTAGATAGAAGAATCTTAGGAATAACTAGAGGAGCAGTTAAGTATTACTGATAATTTTAAGGATGAGAGAGTTACAGTTTTGCAAATTGTAAAGTAGTCTTTATAGGAAAAAAAAAACCATTCCTAACAAGACAGAGAAGGAAAAGTGATGGTCTCTTTTATCACTTGGGACCCCCCAAGTTGCAAACGTGCTGATCTCTGAGGTGAGGCATCAAGGACTATGCACCACCATAAAGCAGTAAGGACCGATTATTTCTGCACGTACCCATGCGTGTGTGTACAATGTGTTTACAGTTCAGTTTCCTTAATAAAGATGGAAACATGGACACTTTGTGAGGTTGTTTATCCTATCAATGTATAGAGTTGAAAAATTGTCTTCCTATATCCTTCTAGTTAAGAAAGAACCTAAATGTTGATGCTCAAATGTTTTCAAGTAGATACCCCTTTAAAGCAAGACTTTCTTTTAAGTAAGTATACATTTAAAGCATATATGAAGATTAAAGATTTTAGATTTATTTTTTCTTGTAGCTATTTGGATGTATGTTTTCTTAGGTCTTCTGACAGGACAATATACTATTAGTAATCTCTTCCAAAGACTAGATGTGAAAATCATAGCATCACAGAGATTATACTATCACTAAATTTTCTTTGAATGTTACTACATGTGGTATTTTTTTCTAAAGTGTGAGAAATGTGAGCTGATAGAACTGCACTTGAATTAGTTAAACTTCAATACATTAAGACATCATAAAGCCAATGTTTTATCATTTGCACTTTTAGTTTTTTATAAAAAGCATATAAATGAAGAAATAAATGTTTTTTATCCAATTTCAAAAAAAAACCAGTAGGTTCGTCTTATTTTTTTTTAAATCTCATACTAAGTGACTCTCCCTCACTGAAAAAAACAAAATGACCTTTATAAAAATTCTCCTGAAAGATTGGATACATGAAATACCATATATTGAAATCTTTAATGATAGCACTTTAGGAAAAATCTAAAAATTGACAACATTGAATTTTAATATTCTTTCATGAATATGCCCTCCTGGTTTCGCTTACATCCACACATATTGTCCGTTAAAATTGGTTCAAATTAGTTTCATTATCTTTCCTAGCTCATATCAAGTTATTGATGATTTTTACTTGTGATTTTTTTAAAATTAGCCATTCTTATAACACCATAAAATCAGAATATACCTGATTTGTCATATATTATGAATTGTGCTTAAAACATGTCTCTGACACAAAATACTAAAAAAAATTATCAATTTTCCTATGAAAAAGCTTTCCTGGATGCATGAGGTACCACACACCTATAATCCCCACACTTGGAAATATAGGCAGGGAGATCATACATTTGAGTACAGCCTAAGCTACATAGTAAGATCCAGTCTCAAAGAAAAAAAATTACACAATTTACTCTGGAGTCCCTAGAATATTAGTACAGAATTGCTAATTTCCTCTTTTAATGTAATTCTTTGACAGGTGCTTTGAAAATCCAGCCTAATCAAGCAAAGTGCTCTCAAATAGCATTGCTTTTTTTTTTTTAAATGAGTTGGTGTTTTTAAAGTGACAACAATAAAATCATTTTGTTTATGACTTTTAGAACTTATCACTGACAAAACAACAAAACAACTTGGAATCCATTACAATTTCTAGGAATGTGGGCACATGTTTTGTGAACTAGATTCTCACTCTGCTGGCTTGCAGGGGTTCCTTTAGGGGAGAAGGCTAAGAATCTTGGGGCTGGCACAGAGGAAGTGGAGAAAGTTGGGGATCTAGAGTACTGTTATGGAAAGCTATTGCTTCATCTTCACTCAGGCACAGAACCAGGGAAGGATATAGGTGAAGGTTTACTGCCAGGTACTGGCTATGGGATTGTGAGGACTAATGAAGCAAATTTACGATGAGGCTCATCTGTAGTGGGGACAAAGTGGGACAGTTAGGTAGAGATGCAGCAGGCAGCTATAGGTAAAGTTTCTTCTGAAGGATGTTTTCAACCTACTATTTAGGATTCCTAACCACTAAAAGAAACCATGTAGATAAACTAAAATAATCCCTTATGCAAAATCCATTCTCCAATTCCATCACATTTACAGCCTGGATGTGTCATTTATAAGATGGGACATTGTACATAAGTGACAAAGCATTCATCACAGCCAGTGAAGATTACTTCTAAGATGAGCTACTGCAAAATCCAATTCTAGAGTAAGTGAGAATTTTACTCCCTATTGATGAAAGTATGGTTGCACCATTATAGGCAGGCAGGGCATGTCTGCTGTGGACTGAGAAGTTATTCAAACCCAACAACTTTGTTTTACTAATGAAGGTACAAGGGGATCTTATGTCTGTCAAATTGCTAAATAAAATCTCCTGCCATTGAGTGACAACAACCATGATTCTGTGAATTCAAAGGGGTTTAGAAGACTAGTTAAAGGAAAAAGCCCTTTTATTTCCTTGTGCTGTTCCCAAAAAAAAGGCTGCAAATGGCTTTATTCCACATTTCAGCAACATGGCGTTTGTCATGGGTACATAGACTTCACTCAGTAATTCTTTCAACAGGCCGATTCAAAGGAAGTCTTTCCATTGAGAGAACTGAGCACACACTTTATCAAGTCTTCTACCACACCAATATTACTCTGCAATATTTTCTTTTCTAAATCTTTGTGTATGTTTTTGTGTGCATGCAGATGTTTGTATGTGACTGTGTCTTCACATATGTGTGCGCCTGCAAACATGGATCACAAGAAAAACTCAGAAATCATTCTTTGTCATCATCCACCAATTTTTGTTGAGTCAGTTTCTCACTGAACCTGGAGCTCACAATTAGGCTAGATTGACTGGATAGCAAGCTCCAGAGATCTAGTTATCTGCAGTGCTTGAACCATACATATACACTCCTATATAAGCTCTGGGATTGACCTCAGGTCACTTTTCTGACTGATATTTGCTCTCACCCCACCTGTACTAACTTTTTTGTTCTTTTGTGTGTTTGTGTGTGTTTGTATGCAATTTTTAAATTACTATTTTATTTATTTATATTCCATTCATTGCTCTCCCTTAGTTCTTTCTCCTCCTTGCCTTCAGGAGGCTGTTCCCTGCCACCATGCCTCCTCCTTCCCTGGAGCCTCAAGTCTCTCCAGGATTAAGCACATCTTCTCCAATTGAAATCTGAATAGGCAGATCTCTGCTATATTTGTACCAGGGGCCTCAGACAGTGTATGCTCCTGTTTGGTGGCTCAGTCTCTGGGAGTTCCCTGGGGTCGGGGTTAATTGAGACTGTTGGTCTTCCTGTAGTGTCACTCTCCCTTTCAGCTTCTTCAATCCTTCCCCTACTCCAACCATAGGGGTCCCTGACTTCAGTCCAATTATTGAGTATAAGTACCTGCTTCTGTCTCAATCAATTGCTAGTAGGGTCTTTCAGAGGACTGCCATGCCAGGCTCCTATTTGTAAGCACATAATAGCATCAGTAATGGTATCAGGCCTTGGTGTTTCACCATGATATGGATCCCAAGTTGGTCTGGTCATTGGACTACCTTTTCTTCAGTCTCCTCTCCATTTTTGTTCTTGCAGTTCTTTTATACAGGAGCAGTTCTGGGTCAGAAATTTTGACTATGGGTTAGTAACCCTAACCCCGTTCCTCCACTTAAGGCCCTGTCTAATTACTGGATGTAGACCCTTCAAGTTTCCTCTCCTTTACTAACTTCAAGAGTTGAATCAGATCTCTTTGTCATACAGAGTAAAGGTGACAAAGAAACCCACAATAGCAACTTTAGAAGAACTAGTTTTTATAGACATGCCTGTGAACAAAATAAATACATGTATTTTATGGCAGAGACTAAGTATCCAAAAATATTATTTTTCTACCTATGAATGATAAAACTTCTCTGGGTTCTATTAACTATTATATTTGCTTACAAGTTAGCAAGGTGGTTGCTAGGTAGAGATTTTAGGGGACAATGAATAATGTTATGATATTTGTTTTACCCACCATGACCCTCACCTCAGATTGTATATTCCTTTTAGGAACTTGCCCAGTTTTTGTTTTCTCCTGGCTCATGATAACAAATGGAAGCAAAACATATTGTTCTTTATAACATTAGATAGTAACATATAACAATAATTATTCCTAAATGAGATTTTGCTAGTGATGACATGACAGGACAGGTGTAACATTGGTATTTATTAAAAACTTACCTGAGAATGAGAGTGCATTGTCCTATACACCAGCTCTAAGATTTGGATTCACACATCCCTTTATCCATTTTATATGAGAAGAAGTGCAGCCTTACCAGAGCTCATTAACTCAACAACAACAACAATAACAACAACAGCAAATCAAATACCATACTGAGGCAAAGCCAATGTTAAAATGTAAGTTTACGTCTTTATGACCTACGTACTTTATACCAAAAAACTAGAAGAATGAAGATATATGAGGCCATTCAATAAAGTAATCTCTTGGACATTTGTATTAATTTCTTCTAGACTTCAGAATTATATCTGTTGTAGCATATTTAAAACTTAAAGGCTAGGGTATTTTTTACTAAGTAGCAGGGCAAAAAGGACATTTTGGAGGAGCTGAGAAATCCTCTCTCTGAACTCTTCTGATCCAGTATTCTTTATTTGGCCCTGACAAGTATTTTAAGAAACAATGGTTTGGCTGACAATTTGTTTGTGAGCATATTGGAAAACATTTGATGTGAAAAAAATGAAAAGAAGCCTCTCTTTCAAAAGAGTCTTGACTTTCATGTTTTAATATCAAGATATTTCAGAACATGCAAATTGCATGTTGATGAAATTGAAAAATGTTACAAAAGGTTATACCCATTTCTTTTCAGATATGAACACTCGATGTTGACATTTTTTGTTCTTTGTTTAAAAAAAAAATCTTTCCAGAAGATACTCCTATACCCACAGTTAACATAAATGGTACAACCAATGTTGCCTCCTCGCTTTGTTAGTTTACTATGGTTTTCTGAGAGCTCCTGATAGAATGAATTAGATCAGAGATGACTTTGTCTGCCCAGTCAGCAAAGCACCTAATAGCCTACAGCAGGACATTGATAGAGACCAACAATCCCACTCACTACTGGAAACAGGACATTTGCTTTTAGGGTAGGGAGTTGTTACCTTTTTGGAACAGGAAATGCCTCTGCTGAGGTAGATCTCGTGTATGACTGAGAGGAACAACACAAAGACACAGAAAAGAAGCACATAGCAGGGCCAGAACACAGAGCAATGTATAGGCAAGCAGGGGAGATAGCCTTGAGCTTGCTGGGACAGTAAAGACAGTGATACACCTAGAAAAAGCCCACTCTACAGCTTGCCTTCAGTTTAGAGTTGGAACCACAGTTTTTACACAACTATCTTTTAATATTAATTGACCCAAACCCATCTAGCTTTGGAGGAGGCAGTCACTGCAGCCTATCTAGAGGCCAAGTCTTTCATTCCATCTGTATATCAAACCATCAAAATAAAAATGTAACCAAAGCAACAAGAATGAGCAAACAGGCAGTAGATTTTCAAGTCTAAGGGAAGAAACTTTAAACTTGATCAGAACTGACAAAGCTTTTGGCTCATTAGCTACATTTTTCTCCACTTCATAAAGAGAGTTTAATCAAACAATTTATAAGGTTCTAATAACAAAAAAATATAGAATAATGTGAAGTGGTATCAATAAAGACAATGAAGAAATGATCATTTCAAAATATGGTCATTGCATACAAATCACATGAATTTCCTAAAGGACTTAAATTTTGAAATAGCAAGGTTCACATTAGTTAAGCTAATAAAATACAAAAAAAATGTAGATTAATTTGATAGGCTTTTTAACGTACATTTTTACTATGAAATATTTTGAAGACATTTTTAAATATATAGACAATATCAATATAAGATAAGCCTGATAATGAAATTATTAGGTCATCATTGGTAATAATTTCTTTCTTCTGTTCTTGGGCAATCTGTTAGTCTTCTTCCATCCTGAAAAAAATAGACTGTTTAAACTAAGCATGAAAGCTGCAATCTACATCTGTCTCAGTGACTATATTTCTATATTTATCTATCTATGTCATTATATGTGTATCTATATCTGGATCTGTGTTAGTCAGCATTATGTTGCTGGAAAAAACAACTTTTGATGGTAGTTTAGACCCATTGATTAGGATTTGTGATACAGAAACACATGATGGAAACAGTATGGTGAAGCCAGTCTGCTCGCCTTATGATAGCCAAGAAGATATAAGAAAGGGAACACATCCAAAACCAAACAAACAAACAAACAAACACCATTCCAAAACCCATTAAAGCAGTTATTCTCATTGGGGAGCAAATGACCATTTCACAGGTGTTTTATATCATATATAAACATTACAATTCATAGCAGGGGCAAAATTCAGTTATGGAGTAGTGATGACAATAATTTTATGGATGGTGTCACTACCTGAGGAACTGTATGAAAGAATCGCAGCACTAGGAAGGTTGAGAATCACTGCGTTAAAGCATGAATCCACTAATGAGCTAACCCACTGATGAGATCAGAGTCTTCACAATTCAGTAGCTCCTTAAGTCCTGAACTCTGTATTGCTGCATAGGGGACCAGGATTTCACTGCATGGGCTTTTGGAGGACATTGTGTACCCAAACCATAATAGACTCTATGGCTATACCTGTAACTTAGTTTTTCAACTGCCTATTTTCAATGATAGTTCTCAAATGCTTTAACCTCCCTTTTAACCCACCACCCACCAGAGGTAGAAAGAAAGAAAGGACACAGGGGAAGTGGACCTGTTTAAAAAGATTCTTTGGAGCAACTCCTGTCTGTAGTGTCTGGAAATTGGCAATTTTGTTCACAGGTCAGCAGCAGCAGCTTGACTCACTTGCAAACACTACACAGATACACCAGCAGTCCAGTTAGGTAGAGTCAGGATAGCAAACAGGAATCAGCAGTGGTGGCATGACCTAGCAGAGGCAGCCAGGCTTCAGCCTCAGCTCGAGTCAGCAGAAGGAACCAACAGGAACACCAGGAGAAGTTGTCAGCTATGCCTCTCTCAGGGAAGCAAGGATCAGCAAAGATGTGAGACCCACAAGTGTTGCATAGCTATCTCTATATGCAAGCCACGCTCAGCCTCTGTCACTGTCTGTGGAATCCATTTATACCCTCCAAACATCGAGTGTCTTCCATGTGTCTTGACTCCGCACATGTCTTGCCTTAGCATGTGTCTTGCCTCAGCATGTGCACTTTTCTCAGCTGACATTACTCTGCCAATCAGCCTGAGTCTGCAGAAGAGGTGAAAAACTGCAGCACACCACCAGAAGTTTTTTGGTATGTTTCTATAGTGTCCCAACAAATGCAGCTCAACTACAAAATGTAAGGCGGACCAATACATGCATGTTGTTGGCAATAAAAATATCCTTCATCATACGTTCTTTCACATGCTTGCTTTAGCAGAACATGGTATCCCTCGTATCTGCTTCAGCTAAACATTCTTTCACAAGTCTGCCTTAGTCTTTCACCAGTGTCCACTTTAGAAAAATGCTTCTTCATGTGTTTGCCCAGCAAAGCACCTTGCAACACAACACTTTCCAAAAACCCTCAAGTTTCCACTTCATATACTTGAGTATGAATGTATGTATATATGCATGTATGTAAAGATATATATGTGTGGAGGGGTATTATATCATATTTTGGTATATTTACCAATGTGCTTGTTTCTGTATAGAACTAGAAATATATATACAAATATATACATATATATATATATATACTATGCAATATTAATATATAGAATATATATTACACATACATATACACATACACATACACATACACATACACATACACATACACATACACATACACATACACATACACATACACATACACATACACATACACATACATATACATATATATACATATATGTTTTAAATTCTCTGTAAAAAAAAAATCCAAACAAGACTTTTCTACAGAAGTTGTCTCTGACATGATAAAGCAACTGGTAGACTTCAGTGCGCAAACCTCCTGGATGTAACATTATGCAGAACTTACAGAAATGTTATCACATGGAATTACTTGCATGCCAAAGATGTTTACTATTGAAGTTGAGAACAACACTTGGGAGGAAAGAATCAGACTAGAGAGAACAAAGAGTTATTGTACAGCATTCAATCGTAAGTTACAAGTTAATTAGAAGTTAAAAGTAACATTAGAAAAGCAAACGTAAAATGAAATTATGATATAGTTCTATAAAGTAGAATCAGAGTATTTTATCATGAATACATACATATGTAGCAAGGGTTTGGGCTTTATCAATAGAGAGGATAACAGTTTTTGATAATGTTAAATAATTGTGAATAAAAGTAATCTGAGAGAACATTGTGGAGATAACAATCAAAAATTTTAAACTTTCTTTAAATGCAAGCTTAGAGCTGTTGGTCTGTTTTGAGTATCACTTCCTGACAGGAACTATACCTCTCTACTGAAATGAATAAAATATGTGTAGGCATGCTTCAGAAAAATAAATCCAAAACTCATGAATGATCTGAGGGGAAATATAATTGGGGTTATACTATAGAAGGAAGGTCTATAAAAGAGGAGTCCTGTGAAAATAAAAATAATGTTGGACTGACTTGGAAGCTTCATTTCTAATGAGAAAGTAGAAAAAAATGAATGACACTCTACTTCACTTATATTAGAAAGGATTTATCAGAGATGGAATCGGCAGTGACTTCTGAGGAAAGTACAGTGAAATGCTGGCCTGTGTATACCATCCCGACATGTCAGAAAGGAAAAGAAACTTGGTTTGCAGCATCAGATACTAGTAGATGAAATTACATCACACGGAGAAGACTTAGATGCTGTCTGTCAAGAGAGCTGACGTTACCTTAATGAGTTTCCTAGAATTCGAAGCCAGACTCCTCTGGCAGAACCTGATTTATCAGCTCACTCCAGTTTGATCTGATTATAATCAGAGTCTGTGAGATTGAGATCTACAATCAAAATGTCATTAGATTGACTTAAAATAAAAATCTAACTGCTGAAGGGGTAGAATGGTTTGGCTGCCGTTTTCTGTGTCGGCCAAGCCAAATTACAAACTTGGATGCCAGTGTATTAATTTGTAATGAGAAAAATGTAATGCTAAGGGGACTGGACATGCGGGTTGACTAGCCTGCCAAATCTTTCCCTGTGGGGCTACCATGTGGGGAGCCAAATTAGAATCAGATGTTTGCTTCTTGAAGTTGGAATCAGAACATGGAGAGTAAATTAGAAAGGTTGAAAGCTAAAAGCAATGAGGTGTCATTAAACAGTGGTGCCTGCTTCTCTGGCTTTTATCTGTTGAAAGTCAGTACTGAACTTGACTCTCCTTCCACTTCCATCCTGTCCATACTTCCACTCCTGCCTCTTCCCTTTTGTTTGGTTAGTTTCTTTGCTCCTGTAGGTCCCTGTGAAGACACTTCAGCACAGAGATATTTAGTCTTTTCTTGATTTTCATTCCAGTCAATACAATGTTAATATTTTACTGTGACATGCCATGGAGTCTTTTGGAACTCAACATTGACAGAGGGGGCAACAGATAATTTCTTAAAATCATCCCCACCCTGGACTTCTTTGGCAGATAAAAACTTTCCGCAATATTATCACATGGAGACAAGTGAACTTGCTTTTCAAATAATGAGGAAATCAAAGAAAAATCTGGGTGGATGCAGAAGATATGGCTTGGATGTAACTGAATCCTGAATCTGTTCTCATTTCTGTGAGGAAGAAAAAGTGACAGTGATTGAGACCCTCTTCTTCCTTGGTCCCCATGGGGATGAACAGGAATGCGCATGTGTAATATGGTGTTTCTTGGGAGCTTTCATGGATACTTGGTTCATCTGCTTCATATTAAAGCTTCCAGCATGAAGCTGACTGTAAAGATGAAAAACACTTGCTCAGCAAAATTGTCTTGTGGCATCAGTAAAACATTTACTCTGTAGAAGTTGTTCTGGTAATAAATACTGCCAAGATGCAAAAATTTACTGGGGTAAAGAGACCTTGTTATCTATCCACAAGTTCTTAAAAATACTAGAAGCCGGCTATGTGTTTGTTGCATGAAAGTCTGTTAGAAAACCATCTTAAGATGATACAAAGAAAGCTGAGACAGAAAACAGACAAATAGCAACAATGGTGAACAATATAATTAATTCAGAGCCAAGTATATTAATTTTTTTTTTAAGATTGACAGCAGACTTACTCCTGAGAAGGAGAAAGAGAACAGACTGCATTTGCTTTAAAGCACTCCTGGATCCTACCAGGCTGTTGCCTAATGAGGTGAGGTAGTAGAGAGAAGCAAGGATGCTAAATTTGCATAATGCCTTTTTTTTTCCTCTAAGAGACTGCTTCGAAAATTACAAAGAAACTGAAATGAGGTGGAAAACAAAATAACAAAACACAAACATGTTCTCAGTGTTTGCAAATATTAATAATAATTTCCTGTCTTCTGATTCATTAGTTTTTCCCAAGAGACTACCTAGATGTCCTCGGAATGCAAAATGATGCTTAAATTAATGAATACATCGGGATCTATAGTTCCTTATAATTATGCCACTTGTATAAAAATACTTGTATCTATTTATGAGCTTGCAAACTAGCAGTGGTGTATGAGTTACCTTGTGTTGCTCAGCATCTGCAAACCCTTGCCAGTAGCTCCAATTTATGCAGAAACCAGTGTAGTATATAAGTTTATCCTCAACAAGATTATTTTAAAAAGCACTCTTTGGCCTATCTATTTTACATATTTTTCTTTGTAATGGAATCTTGTCTTCTCTTACCTGTTTTGGGGTAAACCCACTTACCCAAAAAAAGAGAAAGGTTTTTGTTTGTTTGTTCTACTCTGATTCTTAGATTTTTCTACTAGCCCAGGGTCCAACCCTCAACCACCATTTCTTTCCTATTCTCCTTTTATGAATTAATGGGCAGCCTAGTTCTTACACCATCTTCTTATAAAGGCAGGAAATAGTCAGATATTAGACATGTTGGATTTATTGTTTAATTAAATTGTTATACAGAAAGGCTTCAGTCACTACATCTGTCACTTTATAGATATTGGTTTGCATCTAAAGATCTTCCCATTCCATTTTGAAATTACTCATTTATTCATTCACTTTCTGAACCATAGTTTATTGTTCTTCTATTCTCTGTAAGATATTAGGCTAATATTTTGTGAGGTTAATGCTGCTGCTGAGGTCTATGGTGGTGTCTGGACCATGGCAGAGGACTGTGCTGATGTCTGTGTCCTGCCACTGAAGATCGTCATGCTGAGGTCTGTGGCACATGCTGATGCCAGAGTCCATGTGAATGAGCCTGTTCTGTTTTGTTGCCAGAAACCATGTGGAAGTCCAGGATCCATGCTCCTGCTGACTATAAAGGGCAAGGAAACTACCTTTGTAATAGTCTAGATGACTGATAACTTACAGTTAAGAGTCCTAGAAGGCTTCTGTGACAACTATTACACTCTCCCTCCCCCCAAGTAACAGCCTACAGAGAAAGCTATTGAAGAGAACTTTTAAAATTTGTGATAAGGATGCTGAAGTGTAACTCTCCACAACTGTGGCTTCAGGAAGGGGTGTACATGGGGAAGAACTAGGGAATTAAGGGAATTAGCCACTGTGAGTTTTGACCATGCTCAGGTAATGATATGGGCAACATAAATGGGATACTTTTCTTTCTTTTCTTCTCATTTCTTTTCTTTTCTTTCCTTCTCTCTCCTCCTCCTCTTCTCCCTTTCTCCTTTCCTTCTTCCTCTTCTCTCCTTTTTCTCTTCTTCTTCCTCTTTGTCCTCTTCTTCCTCTTCTTCTTTCTTTCTTGGGTGGGGGAGCTCACAGTGGTAGTGGGGGTAGACCTGAGAGGACTAGGAAGTATGATCAGGGTACATGATGTGAAATTCCCAAATAATCAGTAAAAATATTATATAAAAATTAAAAAACACAAGTGAGACCTTAGGAAAGTGATCCCCTGTAAAGGATTCTTGCAACAGGTTTCCCTTACAAAACAATTGGATGGGGTATAGCCGGTGAGGGTCGGAAATTATATTTTACATAAGATTAACCCCCAAAATACATTGTGTTAGGTCTGGAGTATACCTCAGTTGTATAGCATGTGCCTGGCACATATAAATCTGTAGGTTGGGTTCCCAGCAATGGAAGCTATGAACTTTTGAGGGGGGTGAGGGAGAGATGGAACCCAGAACACTGTTCCCTATAAAACACTTCAAACACATGCACACCTACCATCCAACAAGCACATTCAAACGTAACTTCTGATACTCTCGCCCTGCTGTCCACAGGTGGCCATCTTGTCTAGCTGTTATTAAACACCAAGTTCCAAATGCAACTCCTAACTTCCCTGAATTTCTTTCCATACTCTGTTATCTCCCATATCCAAAGCATGTCATAGATATTCTCCTAGCTCCGAGCCTTAGCGTTTCCCTGCCTTTGTCCAATTACAGGCAAGCTGATCCTGTCCCCCCCCCCCCCGTGCCATTAATATGCTATTTGGATAAAAAGGTATCCAAAATAATAGTATCAGATTCTTTCTGCAACTCAGTCCTCTTTCCTAAAATTCTCAAATTTAGTTTTGCACTGCATATTTTTACTTATCAATATGAAGTTTTGGTTAATGGTACTCCGAAATAATCAGGTGACCACAGTGAAACCATGTCCACGGGAAAGCTTTCTTGAGCTCAAGAGCAGAGTTAAGCACACAGAAGCACTGTATTTGTGGAGAGATGCTGCTGGATTTGAGGCAATTCTCTACTGTGCCATCCCACTTTCAGCTCTTTGCTCTGAACACAAGTATACGGGGTTCTCAGTCTTTAACTATCATTAAAGGACCAAGAACATTTTCTATAGTAACATCATCCCAAATAATTTATAAGATATGCTTTAGTTTAATATCCTCATTAATTTTCAAGATAGACCCGTCAGTACTTTCCTATATAATTCAACACTAAATTTTAGTATATTTCCTATAGTACCAAGGTTGTGTATGTAATAATCAAATCTATAACTCCACTCCTGATCTGGTTTGTTATAATTGTAATAACTCCTATTTGGCCCAATTTGTATCTTTCCATCCTCAAGTATCTAATGTCTTTAAAAAACCTTCTTTTCAGATTCTGTGTCTCCACCACAGCCTGAGGGTAACGTCTCAGTGTTTTCAGGGGTCATTTAGCCCACTGATGGAAGGACATTCTCGCTACATCTGCTCCTGCATCAACAGCTGATTACTAGTGTGCATTGTAGCTTTTGGCAAAACTTAAGATAGGGAATAGAATTAAGGTGTCAAAGTTAGACAGAAAATCAGCTGCTTAGGAACGTAGCTAAGCAAGATATAATTATCCAACTTATAATTAGAGCAGAGCTGACCCGAAGTTGTCTTCTTCCTGTTGTTTTGTTGTTATTGTTGTTGTTTTTGAGATATAGATAACCAACAAGAGGGTATTCTAGTATGGGTGCAAGTAGATGATGAAAACCTTACTGAAGAGAAGGGGGTAGGGCAACGGAGGGAGGGATTTGTAAGGGTGGAGCTGGCAAGAGAGGAGGGAGAGGACTGTGATTGAGATATAAAGTGAGTAAAAAAATAATAAAAAATTTAAAAAAATGAGTACCCTGTTCAAAATTTTCTCATAGAAGTTTCCTACTGATGCTAACGAGATATCATAATGGCTCTTTCTTCAATTTCTATTTGGACTATCACTACATATTTTTTTATCCTATCGTGTCAAAATTTTAGTTTATCTATTATTTTTCTTTATTCTTGAAAGGTTCATACATGTATGCAATGAAAGTAGTCCCTATTCATCCCCATCCCTATACCACTTTTCAGTTCAGCTCCCTATGTCTGATCCCAGGCTAATTCCCCAGACTAATTTTGTATCTTTTTTCTTTTTTGATACCCACTAAGTCAAATTAGTATATATCTGTGGCCACACCTTAAAAATAATAAAAGAATGATTATATCTGTAACAGCAAAGAATTACTTCAAACACCTCCCAGAGAACAGCAAGTCCAGAGAACATCCCTCGTCTATATGGGAACTTTGTCTGGTTTGACTATGTTTAGGTCTTACATCAGAAACTAGAGCTGGTACGAGTTCATAGTTATAATAAGGGTGGATTATGCACCACAGAAAGTTGTTCCTCCAAAGGAGATGCTAGTGACATGTTGAGCAATTCGGTTAAAACATTATTGCTGGGGGGTGTAATCTAAATTATACCCTAATGAATCAAGGAATGAACTGTGGGAAAAAAAGAGATACTCTGCAGCAGGGTCCCTGACTTCTCTTTTCACTGGAGATGAGATCATCTTTATTATTTCCCTTAGAAAATATAATAGACATGTTAGTTCCTAGAAGCAACATGGCCAAGAAATTGCTGCCTATAGGAAAGAGTTTTCAATTATGCCTTCCTCTAGAGTAACCTGTGAGAAGCAATTTACATACCATTTGCAATTATTATTACAAAAATAGTTTAGGGCTTTTGTTTTATCTTTAATTGACATAATAATTCTATAAATTCATGATGTTTTGATGCATTTGTAATTATCAGGTCAGGATAATCACTGTATCATCATCTCTGACATTTATTATTTTCTCATAGTGAAATATACCAGATCCTTTCTTGTAGCTATTTAAAAAAAATTGTTGTATATAGCCACTTTGCTGTACAGTAGAGCATTAAATGTCATTCCTCCTGTTTAATTGCATTTTGATACCTGCTGACTAACTTTTGCCAACTGTCCCTCTCCCATCTTTAACGCTCCCTGATCACCAACATTCTGTTTTCAACTTACATAATTTCAGAATAATTCAATTTTACCTATGAGTAACTCATTTGGTACCTGTCTTTCTGTGACTGGCCTGTGTTACTAATATATACTTCAGGTTTATTCCATCTTGTCCCAAATGGACAATGTGGCTATAAACAATAATGTTTCTTAATTCATCTCAACACTGAGGCTGCTTCTTAAACTTCCTTCTCTTAGTTATTATGAATTCAGTGAAGAATCAATAGGTCTTTAACATATGAATTTCATTTCTTTCTTACATACTTATGATATCCAATAGCATGTTTTGATATATTTATGCATAGTGAATGGATTCTGTAGTCAGACAAATTAATATATCCATCATTTCACATACTAGCTTTTAAACATTTTTCTGGATGTTGAATTGTTCATTTAACTATTTGTCTATCATATAACAAATCAAATCTTTATGCCAACATTTCTGAATATTTACTGAATGATACAGTGTATTTCTTAATATTACTCTAAGTCACTTTAAGTTCTGTACAATAAAACTGAGTCCACTTATCTATATGGCAAAGTGTGATCAGTCATTCAGACATTGGTATCGTATTGAATTTATGTAGACCTCTGATTTTATTAAAGAAATTACAACATATAATAGTAAAATAGTTTTCAAAAAGTGTTTCATATAAGTATATAGTTGTATACACAAATGTGTATATAAATATAAAACATATTTACATATTTATAATTAATATATTCACATAAAGATAAGAGTATGCTTTATATAAATTTTAGATGTAGTGAGCTTGACTCTTGTAATGTTTTTCTTTAATGTTAACAATGTTATATTAATATCAATTTAATGTTACATAGTTCTGGGATAAAATTAATTTGGTTACTCCAAGGGTAAAGTCCAGTAGCAATAGGAGTTTGAGGTAGATGCTGACAATGAATCTCCAATCAGGAAGCCAAGAGCAATGAAAGCTGGTCATCAGCTCACTTTCTCCTTTTATGACATCAGGGGCTGCAACTGTGCCCTATTGAATGATGACCACACATTCTGAATGGTTCTTTTCACCTTAATTGGCCTGATCTAGATGATAATCATGCAGAAACATGTGTGTTTTCTATGTTGATTCTGTATCCTATGAAAGTGACTATCAAGGCTGACTCTCATGAAGTAAAATGTCATAAAGGGTAAGTGATATAAATCACTAGAGATAATTATTTACCTTTAGAGTATAGGAAGAATAGTACCAAAATGCCTTAAGCTATAGGTTCGGGCTTCCTTTCCTACCTAAAGGGTAAAATATATCAGCTTCATTATCACTGTGATACTGTCCTGCTAGCTCACTATTGGCATATAAGAATTTAGAACTTTACCTGGTATGGTCATGTGATCATGTGATAACCATAAACACAATAGAATACACAATAGGACGAATGAAGAACAGAAGCTATCACCCCCATAACAGTCATAGAAGACTTTGGAAACACTGTGATATGTAGGGAATGGCAGAGGTTCACACACCATTTTGTATCCATTGAGGAAACAATAGGCTCTCCTGCAGCTCAGTTGCAATTTATTAGTCCTGGGATAGGTGCTGAGGAAATAGTCCTAATGCATGGAAAAGGACATAATCGACAGCAGAGATCTCAGCGGCTATCATCAGGCCAGGCCACCCAGTTGATATCTGTGTGCAACTTGGAAGCAGAATCACCTAGAGCACATTCAATGTGAGGTAAGTCATTTTTCAAAATCAATGGTAACAAATTTTTCAAGATTGTTCCAATAATCAGGGCAAATACACTTTGAAAGGCAAAGAGCTGGTCCTGAACAATGCTTAGCATTATATTTGTATGCATGAGTTCAAACCCTTAAATAATAACACAAAAGAGAAAACTTTCCTCTAAAATAATGTTACACACCTCTCAGTCTTAATAATCATTGTTGTTAAGACTATGGAAATAAATCTCACCCCTTCATCACAGACATACTGCAATTCCTCCACCCGTGCTTGATAACATATCTTGTGTGAACACACATGTGTACACACATGTGTGCACAAACACATGCATGCACACGCAGATACCTTAATACTTTATGCAACACACACACACACACATATTAACTATTACATATAACTGTAATCTAGTAAACTTTTAGAAATGTTTTATGCATTTATGTATTTATCAACTCTGTATGTACAATGGCCAGGGGACAGTGTATTATACCACAGCACATGGGTAGAGTCCAGAAGACAATTGCAGGGGCTGCTTCTCTCCTTTTGTTAAGGGAGCTGTGAAGATTGAATTCATGTTCGAAGATCTGGTAGGAAGCATCTTTACCCACCAAGCCATCTTACCATCCATCTGTTGTTTTTTTCGGGTTGAAACACATACCCCTAAATATTACAGGTTCAACGACTAATTCCTAGTACCTCAGAACTGTGACTCAAATGTCCATTTGAGGGTTATTCTGGCAAAATGTGAAGATAAAAGTTTGGTACTAACTGTCTTTATATAACAGTAAACTGCACCACCTGCACAGGAAAACTATGATGTGAGGATTCAGAAATTGTTCATCTGTGAGCCAAAGAAAAAGTTACTAGGGGAAACCAGCCATGCTAGTACCTTTGAGTTAGACTTCCTGATGTGAGAAATATAAGAAAATTAATGATTTCTGCTTAAGCTAGCTGCTGTGCAATACAATGTTACATTAGCCCTCACAAACTAGCATTTCGTCTTTCACCTCACAAGTCAATGTACAATCTTCAAAAACAATTATCTTTCTTTAAAGCGTGTGACTTTAGTGCCTCTTGACTGAAACCATACATAAAAGAGCAGCTGCCTTGAAGGGTTAGGATAACTAATTACATTCATTATTATGTTTGCATTCCATACACACAGGAAAGAAGGACCTTTCAAATACATCAACCAGTGGTCAGATAACTTCACACTATTTGACTTTTGTTGGCTCAAAAATGGCATGAAGTAGTTGTTGTCAGTCTTACGATGGAACTGAGAAGAGAAATGAGGTTCTGGTGACTCTCAGCATGCTGCCTGTGTTTCCCAGAATGATGGAAGGGCTGTGTTCAAATCTACACTGTTTCTCTGACACTGCAATGACAAAATTGAAGTCATCCATTTCTATGGGAACGTTATAGATCCTCAAGATGATTGATTGTTGCCAAAAGACTGAGTGGTGTTGACTTTGCTAGTAGTGCTGTTAAAAGATCTGTAGACACTTTCTTAGGTTCAGGAGATGAATATTGGCAGTTTTCTTCTAAGACCACTCTTCTCATCTTAGAGATGGCTGTCTCTCTTCAAGGATCATTATGTGGTCTCCTCCATGAGTCAGTGTACATCCACAGAGATTTGTTTCCTGAGGACAGCATGCCATATTGGCTGAGGGAGGCTTGCCCTAGTATCTTTGTTTTAAATTAATGACTCGATTCTAGGCTCAATATTCAAACATAGTTGGGGATGGCAATACATGAATTTGATTGACGAGAGCACAGTGAGCTCACAGTATATTAATATATAAAATCATGACATAGAGATGTTATGTAGATATTTATTCCAATTTGTGATGGTGTGAAAAGCAATAAGGTTTCCAGGGATTATGTTTAATTAACAAATTACTCCATAGTTCATATACAAATAAAAAAATGGCTCAGGATATACTATATTTGTAGATTTTATTTCCTAATATAAAATTTCAATATTCATGACTATCTTTACAAAAAGTTTTTGTGTATATGACCAAGAATGTACTATTTTCCCTTAATTTATTTCTGGCAAACAAAGATGCTGAGTGATTTAGGGCCTTGCTAACATGGGAAGAATATGAAATGAATCTTTGTCTGTCTTGATATCAGGATGAAGAGGTGTCTTGCTTGATTTTTATAAAGATGAGGGTAGCTGGACAGAGAGCCTAGTAATTAAGAACACAGTAGTTAAGAACAACCATTTAAAAGGACTTGAGTTAACAGAATTTGAGCTAAGTAGCAAGTTTAACTCTAGCTGTAGGGAATCAAAAGCCCTCTTTCCTCCTCCACAGGTACCTGCGTTCACATTCATATTCCCATATACAAGCGTACACATTTAACACACAAATAAAATAAAATGCAAAGTCTTTATTTAAAAGGGGATTTCTGTTTATATTGCTTCTGTTTGGGGAGAATCCAAGGAATACAGAAAAGTGTTTACTCTCAGCACCCAGTAGTGAGTCACCTACTTCTCTAGCTGTTGCTCCATGAATAAACATTTAAAGTGTGCCTTGAGATTTCATCCTGCTGCTTTCTCCACATCCTTTTGCTTTTTCTACCACAATTAAGACATATCTCAGGATCTCTTCCAGTTTTCTCTCCTTTAAGAGAAGGATATGTTGCAGCAGGGATACTGAGTTCTTTCAGTTTGAAACACTGTTGTTGCTATCATTACGGTAAAGTTTCTAGTGTTCTTTTGTTCCTAGGAAGTCTCTTAGTCTACCGTGTTAACAGAACAGCTTTCCATTACACTTACAATAAAGCCCCAAATCATTATCTTGTCTTTACAAGGTCTTCTGCAATCTGGCCTCCTCCTCTATCTCTGGCCTCATCAAGCACTCTCTATAGTTTATACAGCAAGAAGCAGCGATGCAGGGATTCAAATACAGTCCTTTCTGGATTTAGACCCAGACTCCTTAAGCAAACTATACCAATCTATAAGTCTGTCATCAATCCCTATATGGGAGAGATGCCTGAAGGTCATACGTCTCTTTTCTCCAATTGAAACCCAGCCTTTCTGTGACAGTCCAATTTATTAAGGTACAAATCACAGATACAAGAGTTGATTGCACATTACAAATTAGGTGCACTCATGTAACCAGGGCTCAGACCACAGGAGAAAACTTTACCTCTACCCCAACAGATCCCTTACAACACTTTCTGACATTTTCTATCCCTAGGGTTACCCGTGTCCTAATTTCTGAAACTACATCAACAGTTTCCTGGTTTTGAACTTTAAGCGTAGTGTGTGCTCTTTTGCAGCATACAGTATGTGTTCTCCTGTGTCTAGTGTATGTTGCTCACTATTAAATTTGAGAAGCTTATTTATGGTAAAAACAATACAGCTTATTCTTATTGCTGAGCACCTCAGTGTACTCAAGTTTATTTTCTGTTTCACAGTAGAATAGCATTTGTGTTACCTTAAGTTTGAAGGTTTTCCAGAAAGAACCATGGTAAACATTTGCATGACTATGTCACATACAGTTGAGAAGAATATCTATTTATACTTACATATATGTTCCCATACATTTCTTGTGTCTATTTATGTCACTACTAGCAGGATAGGAGTGTTCCATTACAATGTTTCCTTGCCAACGTAAGAGTGCACCTGTGTCATTTGAACCATTCTCAGAAATATATAGTGATATTTACTGTTTTCTAAAATATTACTTGTCACAACAACTAGCTTATATAACTTAAGGAAAGTTGAAACCTGAAACCTAAGGGAGATAGTAAGTTTAGTAAACAAAAAATGACATTTTCCCCATTTTCTTACTGTTGGTTAGTTATGTTTAATTCCATTTCATACATAGAATGTACACAGTAGATGTAATACATTGATTTGACCTCCCTAGATTCTCTATTACTGTATCCTGTTTTCACTATCCACTCTTCCTTCTCCTCTACCCCCGACTTCTCTTTCTACTCTCATGTATTATTTTTGTTGTTTTCTTTTTTTTTAATTATTAAGGTTACTTGTATGCATACATCTAAGTATATTAATATAGCCTACTAAATTTATTTAGTGTTGCTGGGTGACCATTTAATATTGGACAGCTAATTAGGAGGCTCATCTGCCAGGAAGATTGATTTTTCCATCTCTTAGCAGGCATCAATTGACTGTAGCTCTTCATCTAACGATGAACACCCTGTGAGACTTTGCCCATCCATATTCACATGTCAGCTGCTGTTGTCTTGTTTCAGGCCTTGTTTTGGCAACCATATTGTTGATGGATCATGGATGCAGCTTTGCTCTCATGTATAGAAGACATATATGAAAAATTGTTGGAAATGTACCTCCTGAGGATAATTACTACTATTGTCTAGTATGACTATACTGGACCTTTTTATTGTTTGTATTTTCTGCTGTATAAAGAAATGTTTTCCTTAGTCTTTTGCTACTCAGTTTAATAAAGTAGAGTGGAAAATATTCAATACAAATTAATATGCCACTGTACCACAAATGTTATTATCTTAATATTTTTTAGAAACCTTTATTATAATGTTAAATTTAGCAGCATGAATCTATATCTTTACATAGGTGTTTAATTTTCTTTGGCTCAAGTCTTCAAGTGAAATTGATATGTCAAAGACCATGTATTAAGGTTCTTGTGGAATATCATTAAACATACACGCACATCTATTCAACATGTGCTGCCGACTTCCTACATCTTGATTCCTGTTTTGTGAAAAGTCTTACTTAGGCCACGGTGATGTTAGTTTATCAGTGGGCCTTTTCACTGTTAGTGAAACAGAGACATCAGTTCTCAGCGTGCTCTTCTGGAAGATGACTCTGGGTGCCAGGACAAGCCTTAGGTTCCCATCCACACGCTCAGGCAACTCAGCACATTTTTCCTTCATATTGGCATCTGCATTGCCTACTCTTAGAAGCCGCCTACTGTCCTTCTACTGATGTGCTGGGCTAGTACCTCTGAAGATTTCCTCACAACTACAAAGAGAGCACTATTCACCAAAATAAAATACAAGTGCAATGATTCCTTTTTTTTTTTTTTCATGAAGGATCAGGAAGAGCAGGAGTTATGAGATTCTATATTCTCTGTGGTCTCACCACAGTATGGAAGCTTCTCTAATCTCTAGTCCCTAGTCATTTTAAAGATGGACCACTCTTTCCGTACCTCTCTACTATTCTGGAACTTCTGTTATGAGAAGCTTCTGACTAAGGATGCTATTCTATAAATTAGATAGTCATTTTAAAAATGCATGGTATACTATATCACCTACTTTAGAAAGAAAGTATCTGAAGCAGTTGTACAATACTGGATTTTCTGAGGTGCTGTGCTCCTTTTGTTTGCTTTGGTTGGTTTTAATGCCTAAGGCTTGGGGTCAGTGTTTCCCAAACCACTCCTGAATCATGAATAAATGACAACAGTAATAGAGAGAAGTCAAACTCCTTACCTTAACACACCAGTGTAAGAACAGCCTGTGTGCTTTTCCATTCACTAGCTGAACCAGGGTACAGGGATCAGGAGCCCATGAGCAAGTGTCTCTAGGTTTCCCTGAGTTCCACAAAGACACTGTAAGACATAGAACAGACAGAAAGAAAAAAAAGAAAAACAAAACCTTGTCATTCAGCTGCAGACACAAAGCTCCGTTTTCTAAACTAGATCTCAAGAAAAGTTACAATCTAGTGATACATGTCTTAGAAACAGCAATGTTGTTTTCTTAATATAACTAGGCTGACCTTCTTTAGATCGTTTTACACACATCTTAATTCCCTAAAGGTGAAATGAAGGACAGGGTGCTTCCCAAATTGCTTCTAAGAACAAAATAATTACATACAGAACAGTAGTTTTATTGCTACATGAAATTATGGACAAATCTAAAGATTTTCTAGCGGAGTCTCTAGTACAAAAGCCTCAAGCTTTATACTCTCCACATATTAATTGGCTCCTATGGTGGGATAGAGTTCTGAAAGAAAAGATGGTGAGATTTCAATAAGATGTGCCCCGCCCCATGAATAAATGGAAAAGTGTTCTAGAATATGAGCTGATCACTTTCAGGATAAAAGCTGATTAAGCTTCAAACTTAAGCTTTTTTTTTTTTTTTATTTGAAGATGCTGCCTAAGTAAAGCCATGTTCTCCCAAACTATGGAAGCTCCCTGGGGTGTTAAGCCTAATCTCTGTAGAAGATTAACCATAAAATTATATCAGATCTGGACATTGCAGGATCTAAAACCACAAAGCACTTAAAATATCAGAATAAACTTATTGAAAGGGAGTCTGTGATATTATAGCAACTATATTCCTGGGCAAAGTGTCACGTGTTTAAATGAAATATCAAGCCAAATTTGTATGGGCCCTTTAGTTCTAAGAATGATCCTGACGCCCAGATATCAAACTTAATAACCACAAATGATCTATTCTTTCAAATATAAAAAAATGCGGGAACACTATGTTGGACTTCACACATCTGGATTGTTTAGACAGGACAACTGAAGAAAGAGTAAAGTCGTAGAAAATGCCTTGACAAGAGTTTCATACAAACTCTTCCTTAGAAATTCTAGCTCTTCAATTTAAATTACCAAGAAAGTTGTTGTTCAAGAAAGTTAAAACTGAATTCCTAGCAATCATTTGGGAGGTACTGAAAGCATAAGTGATTTCACAAGAGGTTACTCAAGGAACTCCCTTTGTTTTCACAGATAGATCCCTGCTGGCGTAGAGGGAACAGATCTGTTATATTTCTAGAGTCTTCAGAATTCAAAACATTACCCTCCTGCCCTGAGGAATCTCTGCCAATCAGCTTTTGTAAATTCGTAGTGGACAAAAGGCTATCCTTATTTGAAATGATTTTTTTTCTTTTATTTGGTCATTTACAACATTGCTTCTCCCACTTAAAAAGAAAAAAAATCTCAAAGCCTTGATTTGATTGCAGCTAGATTCAAAGGTGACTGAAAGCCAAGTTTGATCCTAAATTCACAAAATCAAATTCATCCTTATTTCTTGGTTGTCCTTATGAAAATGGGCAGCAGCCATCAGTGGAGACAGATTGTGTGTGTGTGTGTGTGTGTGTGTGTGTGTGTGTGTGTGTGTGTGTGTGTGTGTGTTATATACATCTGTGCATGTATGTGTTCTTTATTCAGACTTGTGTGGATTCCATAAGGATGTCATCCATGATCATGCCTCTAACTTGTTTGTTTGTTTGTTTGTTTGTTTTCTGGTAATAGAGTCATTTACTAGACCAGAAACTCTTTGTCAAAATAGCTAGCCATTGAGCCCCAAGTATCCAACTGTCTAGCCTTTCCTTCTGCCTAGCACCGGAATTATAAATGTGATGGCATATCTGGCTTTTTGCCTGTGTGCTAGAGAACCAAGCGCAGGCCCTTGCAGAGCAGGCACTTTACTCACCTCTCAGTCCATATATACATATGGTCATTTGTAAGAAAATATAGTAGAAAATTATTCTTTCACCAGACTAGGAAACAGTGGATTTGCCAATAACATGCTTCCACATGAAGCAGCTAACCCAAGTCTTTTGGATTCCATCTAGTCTATATAAGGTACAGGGTGCTTGGCCATGATCTCAGCTACACTGTTACAGTTTCTCTGTCTATGGTGTCTTTTCCAAAAGAAGAAATCCAAGTAGTGAGAGTGTGTGACTCTTATTCATGTTTGAGAGGTATACTGTGACATATATTACCTTATTTAATACATGTGACATTTCTATGCACATTTTTTCAGTCAAGTAAAATAGTGAGGCTAAGAGTAATGAAGTAATTATCCACGAAGTGGAAAAGTCAGCAGTTTGAATAAACCTGAGTGAATCTTAAGCTCATCTTTCCACCATGACATGCTACCTCCTAGCTATTTTAGACAAAAACGATCTCATTATCCTACTACCCCATTGAGAAAGCACTGTTAGTATGTTTTCCCCTCTTCAACTGGAGGTTTCATCTACTTCCAGTTGAACCTAAATTAGATGTCTTTGCTGGCGCTTATGACTGCAACCTGATGGTAGCAACTATCCTTAAAAGTATCAGAGTTGGCTCTTGCTCTCTTGCTATCTTTCCCTCTTCCCCCTCTGTCCCTTTTGTCTGCATTCCCCTCCCCCTTCTCTCTCCATGTGTTCACAGTCAGCATCTTCTCTCTCTCTCTCTCTCTCTCTCTCTCTCTCTCTCTCTCTCTCTCTCT
>JANHMN010000016.1:51806752-51817189 GCA_030674055.1 Rhabdomys pumilio
TCTCTCTCTCTCTCTCTCTCTCTCTCTCTCTCTCTCTCTCTCTCTCTTTCTCTCTCTGCCTTTGTCTCTTCTACTCCCTCAACTCCTCTCCTCATGCCCTAAATAAACTCTATTTTATACTATAAAAAACATCAGAGGTGCTTTTTTTCATAAGACAGAGAACAAAGGATGCTTGGAGGGCTCTTCAAATGGAGTAAAAGAATTCTCAACACATGTTCAGTGATAATTATAGCCACTTGAGGCTTTGAGAAATTTCAAGCTTTATGAGTTTAAATAATAAAATAGGTAACAAAATATGTCTGCATACTATTATTCTAAGTGCAATTCTTTTGTCTATAGTGCCTGCTTGACAGAAGTATAAAGCATAATGTAGAATCCACCTGTAATTGTAGCCCTTGGGAAGTAGAGACAAGGTAGAATAGGGGTTCAAGGTCAACCCAGATTATCTAGTGAGACTCAAAAACCAAAATCTGAACAAAATGTAAACAATACATTTACATTACTGTAAACATTGTTTTTCTTTTTTAATATTTTAATGGAAAATTTAAACTCTGGAATAGACATGAAGAAAGAGAGTAGACATCACATCAAGGTAGCATGAGACCTTCATCTAACCTTCCCACTGTGGAGAGAAGGAAGGATTTGGGTAAAAAGATGTTTCTTCAGTAGAGTTATTTTGTGTGTAAAATATACAGCATCCAAATGCCAAATAAAATACTTTACAGTTTCATCTCTCCTTAGAGGGCATTTTTTTTAAGTTGTTGTTTTGTTTGGGAGAAAACAATTTACAAACCACTTCATTTGCAAGCTGCTGTTACTATAGTTTCTGTCTCTAAGAATGTTTAAAGCTGTAGGCAATGAAAAGACAGGGTAATAGTCCTTATAAAGACAGCCCATATTCCACTGTTAAAAGATGGCAGTTGTACATTATAACAATGTGATATTATTTATAGACTTATTCTTATAGATACCATTTCAATATGCTTTACTGTATTTTGGATATTAGAAACCATAATCTTTAAGGTGAACTATTTAGCATAGTTTTTTAATGCAATAGAGTTCAAGTAATTATTTTCATTCTAATAAGATCACAAAATTTACAGTATTAGGTGAAACTTACTAATAAAATTCATTCTGTAAAAGCACAATATAAACTATGAGTTGTTACTCTGTTTTTTTTCCCAAGTAAAATCAGGTTAGGATATTTTATTATTATTATTAAAGTTGTGATTCTTTGGTTGGTTGATAATTCCAAAAGTTCATGTAGCTTTTAATTTGTTACTTAGAGAGTTTCCTGATTTCAATGTATGTTATTGAAAATATACATGATCAGCTATTTTTCTCCTGTTATTATGATAGATCTTTAACATTGACAGGTCAATTTGTATTTCCAGAATCCATAATAACACCACAAACTTGATATCTTAAAACAAAAGACATTATTCTGTCACTGCTGGATGAGTCACAGACTCAGTCTCAGGGATCTGGCAGTGGCAAACTTCCTCAAAAACTTAAATCCTTACTTAGGGATCCTCCAGCATCTAATGGCAACAGGCCTTCCTTAAATTGTAACCATATCTTATTCCAGGAGTCCATCTTTACAAAGTCTTCTCTGTCTCAATATAGTTCTCAGATATCTTATTTGCTTTGTTTTAGGAGTAGTTGTAATTTGATTTAGATATTTGGGACTTAAAACCAGAGTGGTTTTATTTGGAAGTTTTCAACTTTAAATATTTATAAAGATTTGATCTGATGATAAGTATATATTCACAGATAGTGTGACATGAGCATCAGGATTGCAATCAAAGCAACAGAATAGCTAGACATCACCTGCAGGGACCACTGGTATTGTCCTGGCCCCAGTTCCAAAGACTGAAAGCCCAAGCATTGATCCCTGAAAACAGGAAAGTATATGTCTTATAATTAAGACATATGATTAAGGGGTTTATGGCTGTGAGCAGACACCATGATCAAGAAAACATTTATAAGGATAACATTTAATTGGGGTTGGCTTACAGGTTCAGAGGTTCAGTCCATTATCATCAAAGCAAGAACATGGCAGCATCCAGGCAGGCATGACACAGGAGCAGCTGAGAGTTCTATATTTTCAACTGAAGGCTGTAGTGGGAGATATTAGAAAAAAAAATGTCTGGCTAGCTCCTGGCCTGGCCACCAGCTCTAAATTCCCTCACTAATATCCACATTTGTTTTTTTGTTTGTTTGTTTGTTTGTTTTGCCTTTTACATTAGTTTTTTATTGAATATTATATTTACATTTCAGAAATTATCCCCTTACCCCATTCCCCCCACCACCCAAGAACCTCCTATCCCATCCCCCTTCCACATGCTTCTATAAGGATGTGCCCCCCACCTAACCCCCATTCCCCCCGCCCCACCCTCGAATTCCCCCCCACTCGGTGTTCAGCCTTCATGGGACCAAGGATCTCCTCTCCCACCTATGCCCAACAAGGCCATCCTTTCCTATATGTACAGATGGAATCATGGGTCCCCGCTATATGCTCCCAAGCTGGTGGCTTAGACCCTGGGGAACTATGGTTGGTTGTTATTATTGCTCTTCTCATGGAGCCACAAACCCTTTCAGCTCCTTCAGTCTTCTCTCTAACTTCTCCATTGGGGAACACTTGATCAGATCAGTGGTTAGCTGTGAGCATCTACCTCTGTATGCGTCAGACTCTGGCAGACCTCTAAGGAGACAGCTATATCAGGCTCTTGTCAGCATGCACTTCCTAACATCCACATCAGTGTCTACCTTTGGTGACTGCACATGGGATGGATATCCAGGTGGAATGGTCTCCAGACTACCCCTCCTTCAGTTTCTGTCCAACACTTTGTCTCCATATTTACTCCCTTGAGTATTTTGTTACTATTTCTAAGTAGAACGGAGGCATCCACACTTGGTCTTCCTTCTTAATGAGGTTCATGTGGTTTGTGAGTTGAGTCTTGGCTATTTCAAGCTTTTGGGCTAATATCCTCCGCTTATCAGTGAGTAGATACCTTGTGTGTTCTTTTGTGATTGGGTTACCTCACTCAGAATGTAATATCGGCATTTGTGATGCAAATACAACCGCAGGCTCCTGGTTATGAAGCCATGTAGAGAGAATTTAGCATTACCAGTGGGCTACTTTGGCCTAGCTTGGTGTTTTCATCTCAACAGGTTCTCTAGCGGGGCCATGCTAACTCCACACCACCATTGTCCACCCTATGGTCAACTGCCACATCACCCAACAACCAAGTAAATCAAAACTCTAAAGCTTAAAGATTAACCAATGAGTTTATATATTAGCAAATACTCAATGCACAAGATGCCCACACAATTAGAATTGTTATCCCAAATTATCTAACCTTGATATGAATAACTACCTTAGACTGCTAGAAACAGGAGGGTGACATCCTCAGCCATCTTGCCTCCCCTCCTCTCCTTTCTCCTTTTTTCTTTCTCTTCCTCTCCCCCATACTTTTCTGCTCCACCTCCCCTTCTACTGCCTAATCACCTGCTCTAGCCTTTATTTTACAAATTAAGGTGGACAGAAGGTTCACAAGAAGTCACCTATATAGTGATTCATTCCTAGTATGTAGCCCCTCCTGGGAAAGCGGAATTAGCATCAGAATACAAGGCCAGGACTATCCACAACAGAAGGTTGCTAGGAGAAGACTGGATTCCTGGCAGCTTGAACCAGGGTCTTAAAGCCCACACACCCACAGTGATATCCTTCCTCCAACAAGGCTACACCTCTAAATAGTGTCATTCCCTGGACCAAGCATAAATAATCCATCACTCTATTGATATCCCATATAAACAGAGGCAAATTATCTCTTCCTCTGTTCTTTCTTATTTACTCAATTTCTTGTGAGATAAATAATGTCCCTAGGTTTATAGGAGGGATCTTCACTCAGTATAGGGATTAGAATGGAAATATCTCAAGAATCACTGCACAGGCACTCTAAAACAAGATCTTAGGAGCTCTGGGAAACCTGGTTGGTACAGCCAAGTTGATATTTCAGTGAATAATGAAATGGCACAGGGCTTAGAATGTAGATGGTGCTTTTTGGGGAGCATGGGTCAAATCATAACAAAACATTCAAATGGACTTTGTAGTTGGCAGAGCAGGTAACAAGCATGGTCTTGCATCTTTCATTAAGTTTCAAAGCATCATCATGTGTGTACCCCTTCCCAGCCTGTGTACAATAATGGTATTTAAATAATCAGTGCTTTCCTTCCACATGTGTAAGATGGTGAATCGCATCCTGAAACATGGGTAAAGCAATTAGTTCTCTTCCTTGCTAATGGATGCTGACAGTAATGTTTTTCTAGTTGTGAGTCCAGTGTCTTCTGTTTCCACAGAGAAGATTCCTAAATAATCATAAAGTACAGAGATCTACATGAATCACATACTACAGGAATCATCTTGCTTCTGACTAATGTTGTTCCAAATGAAAAGTACTTTCTCCTGGCACTGAGAGAACTAAATGACAGAATGTAAAGTATTTATTTATCATCAGTTATCAGTATATGTTACTACTAGGAATTCTCTCAAGCCTGCTAAGTTTACAAGGAAAATATAAATACACTCTTCTTTTTAAATGTCCTCAGTTTTAGAGTCTATAATACCACTAGCAAATTCGCCTTCTGAATTTGGTTTTTCCAAATAATGAATATATATAAGCACAATATATATTAATATCGATTGAATGTATATATTATAATATATTCATTGTATTAATATTATACAATCTCTATATATTTACAGCATTGCCTAGGCTGCCCTCAAACTCCCAGCAAGGTTTTTTCCTCAGCCTTTGGAATACAGAAACTCTAAGCATGTGCCATTATATCCATCTCTTAGTTGCTTTTGAAAATGTTTAGTGGATGGATCTTCTCTAGATAATGTTTTTGGACTGCTCTGAAATATTCACCATGCTCGGATAATTCCAAGAACTGAGCTTTAATGTTCCTTGATGTTTGTTCTCTTTGTTGGTTCCTTTTGTGGTAGTAATCTGTAACTTTAATTTTTTCAAGTCCTATTTTTAAAGATGGTTCTAAAACACTTTAGCCTCCCTTTTACCAGAGGTAGTGGGAAAGAAAGGATATGGGGGACGTGGACCTATTTAGAAAGGTTCTTTGGAGCAGCAACTTCTGTCTGTGTTGTCTAGAAATCATCAGCTCACTGATTAGCAGTGGTAGCTCGATCCACTTGCAAACACCTCACAGATACACCAGCAATCCAGTTCCGTAGAGTCGGCTTAGCTACAGCGGTGACATTACACAGCAGAGACAGCAAGGCTTCAGCCTCTGCTCCAGTCAACAGGAAGGACCAACAGAAACACCAGGAAAAGTTCTCAGCTGTGCCTCACTCAGGGAATTGAAGAACAGCATGCTTGCTTTAGCAAGACATCCTCTCTTCTGTGTCTGCTTCTGCAAACTGTTCCCTCACGAGTCTGCCTTAGCCATTCACACCTATGTCCACTTTAAGGAACATTCCTTCACTATTTACCTTAGCAAAACACCATCCAACTGACTTTCCAAAGAATCCTTAAGTTTCCACTACAGTAATCAGTACTGGATTTCTGAGCCAACTCTTTGCCAAATGAATACTATATCTTTAAATATCCTGATTCTATTAATATTGTGTTAAGCAACCATAGAATGAAGACTTCTGATTGGAGATCATAGTTTTTCCTTCTTCCTTCAGGGCTGGACCCTTAAATGGGCAAGCTGGGAGCAAAGCAATCATCTGCCTGCAGGCACTTTGGTTAAAATTATCCTCCTTCAGTACTCATATCCATATTATAATTTGCATTTTAATTTTAATGTCTTCAGAACCATGAATGCATATTTAGGTAAATGTGCTAATTAGATCTTTGTAAACAACCATATGTTATTTTGGTTTATGAAATTTAAAGAGCAATTAAAAACACATATATTTTACTACTTGGAGGTAAGGATGGGGATAGATTGAATCTTCCCAAAGTGGATGTGAGGAAAGAGCTGAATTACAGATGTGCTTAATGATCTTATGGGAGAAATTAAGGAAGTTTTAAAGTTTCTTGCATAAAAACCCTAAGTCCAGTGATATTACATGTCAGGCCTTGCCAAAAGAAATCTAAGTGTTTGAAATAACTTTTCAACTGGTACACTAACCTTAGAAGAATTTTGAAAAGAAGTCGGCAGTGTGCCTATTTTTAATGAGAGCCTGTCATTTCTTCCCCAGTGACAGCCATTTTTTATCAGTTTCATTGTGAAGAGCGGGGTGATGCATGAGTGTGGTAAGTGAAGGAGACACCGTACGGTGTGATCCATTATCTGAAAGATTTAGGGAAAATAGTCTCTCTAAAACATAATTAAGGAAACAAATGTTTTCCTGAAATATAATAAAGATCTGTTATGACTTTGGTTTTCAGGAACATCCGTTTCTATAATGTCATACATGAAAGAAATATTCTGCCAGCCATCTGAATAGCATTTGTAGTTTGATTTCTCCTGGGTTTGCTTTCTCTACGGAGAAACTCAGAAGCAAGCTATAGATAGAGAATGGGAAAAAAAGTTATCTAAAATTTACTTAGAAGTTTCTTCTGAAAAAGCTATAATTGAGAAGTAAATTGAAGAAGCTTATTAAAACGGGACTCAGGAAAAAAAAGTGGATAGTATTTTCCAAATACAAGAGCAGGTTGAAAATGTGAGTTAATTTTTTTTGCCTATAAAAGTAGAAGTTGACAGGTCAGTAAAGTGTTACCAGAAAAACATGAGGGCCTGAGTTTTCTCCCTAGAACCCACCTAAAAAGCCATATGTTTATTACCCCAGTACAGAAGAGAGGCAGAGAGAGGCATATCCCATCTGCCACAGACTAACTAGCAAGACCCAGATCTCAGTGAAAGATGCTGTCGCAAAAGGCACCAGTTGAGTTTGACCTCTGACCTCTACACCCACTACTATTCAAGTGCAGCTATATTTTCATATATTCACACACACACACACACACAAACACACACTACACATTCGTGCATGCATGTAAGCAAGATTACACACACACACACAAGAATTTACTGTCTTTACTCATCCTTGCTTTCTTGACTCTGTTTTGTAGCCTCCGACACAGCT
The DNA here is from genome assembly GCA_030674055.1 of Rhabdomys pumilio. Lineage (NCBI taxonomy): Eukaryota > Metazoa > Chordata > Mammalia > Rodentia > Muridae > Rhabdomys > Rhabdomys pumilio. The sequence goes on from JANHMN010000016.1 coordinate 51,813,870, forward strand.
TTAGTCTACAGCTAACAGAAAACTTTTGAGTTTTTGTCCTAATTCCATTTCTCTTGCTATGATAAAATATGCAAACAGAAAGTACCTTGGGGAAGAAGAGACTTATTTTAGCCCATAATTCCAGGTGTCAGTCTATTTTAGCAGGGAAGTCAAGGCACCAGGAACTCAAAACAGCTGATAATATCACATCCATCATCTAGAGCAGAGAAAAATAAAAATGCACAAATGCTCATTTTATTTTCTTTAATATAGTCCAGGACAGAAATCCAGAAATGGTGCCATCTACTTTTAGGCTGGCTCTTCCTGTATCAGTCAACAAAATCAAGGAAATCCCATACAGATGTGACTACCAGCCAACCTGATCTAAACAATTCTTCCTCGAGACTAATTCTAGGTTCAAGCTAACAATTAAAAGCAACCATTGAAGTCGTCCTCATTTGGACCCTATTAGAGTCGTGAGATTTTCCTTGCCTCAGCAAATGTTTTTCTGCCTTACTTTGGCACAATTTTTCTTTTAAGTTTACCTTATCTTACTTCAGAAGCCTTCAGTTCCAAGCAAGAATTATAATTTTGTAGATACCGAACTCATTAAAATTCATCCCTAAATCTAAAATAAAGATCACAGAAAAGAACCTGAGTTAAATCAATCAAGATGAAAGTATAAAAGATGTGATTTTTAGCTGTGCTGACTCAAGGTGGTCAGCTCCAAGAATCTTGGTTGATTTCAAAAATTCTACGCACTATAGATCTAGGATTTTACTCTTTCCCTCTACCCAAAGCTATGATCTATAACCCATGTCTTTGTTGAAATCCCCATTTAGTTGCTTTTTTAATTACCACCCAAATCGTACCAGGCACTGAGACTGCGGCATGAAAAGTACAAAGATTAGAAATAGAGATGGGTACGGTAGCTTCATTGGAACATAAGTAGCATTTTTACACAGAAACACAGGATGAGAGGTATGGAAAATAAATTGTCTATCAAGACTCATCTCCATTCCTCTAGAGTATAAGAGCCACTTTATATGTCAAGATATAACTGCCTTGCTCCTGGAAGGCCATAGCTATCACACCAAGATTATCTTCCCCTCTTGTGGTACTTCTCTTAGTCAGGTACACCATAAAATATAAGTAATCAACATTTCACATGTGCAAACAGGTTCTAGAATGTTGCTTTGGTGATAAAATTCTGGCCGAGCATACATGAAATCAAGGGTTTTATCCTTGATTTCATCATGATACACACTGTCTTCCTTGTACTCAAAATATGGAAAAGTAAAAGAAGAAGTTCAAGGTCACCCTCTGCTACACGATGGGTTGGAAGGCAGACTGAGATACATAGGATTCTACTTTTAAAAAGAAAGTAGAAGAAACAAAAAACAATAACAAAACAACCACAAAAATAAAAACAAAAACAAAACCATCTTCAACCACCAGCATGTCATGGGCACTGAACACTGAGGATTGATGCTAAACAGACTTATTGCTGGTTTTTGATTTGGAGATTATGGAGAGGGCCCAGAACAATGGGTACAGTGCATAAGGAGAGTTAGTTCAGGGGATTTAAGCAGTGGCTGTCTACTAAATATACCAATTTTTTTTTATGCTGTAACTATAATGAATGGCCTTTCCTGGGTGTATTCACTCCTTATCAACTGTGGATCATGTAGATACAAAATAAGCAAACATCTCAAGAAACTGTAACTTAGGTTTAAACATTGTCATCATTGCACCCTCACTCTTCAAATATTTGTCTTTCCCCTTTTACTATAAGTATACTAAATATACTAATATCAAGACTAAACATAGTGCATCATTTATTATGAACTTGAGCATCAATATTACAAATAATATATAATCAAATAATATATACAATATATACAGTAACACAAAAACATATTAGCAATATTCTTGTAACCAATTGCTATGGTTTGAATGGTCCTCTCAAATCCTGTTGAAATGTGATTGCCATTATGACCGTATTATGATGTGGGGCCTTGGATTGTTGATGGTGCTTTGAGGGTGGATTTGATTCTTTTCCTCGTGCTGTTTTAGGATACCCTGACAAAAGCAAGGTAAGGGAGACAGGTTTGTTTTGACTCACAGTTGAAGGGTGTAGTCCATCATGGTAGGAAGTCAAGATTGTAGAAGCCTAAGGCAACTGTTCACGGAAACTTACAATCAGGAAGAAGAAAGCATGACTTACTGTGCTCACTTCACATTCTCCTTTTTATATGGTCCAGGACTCTAGAAAAGGGGATGTTGCTGGCCAGTGTTAGATTTTTTTCCACACATCAATTAACCTAATCAAGATAATCCTCTAGATAGGCATGCCTAGAGAGGCTCATTTGCCAAGGGAATCTAGATCTTATCAAGTTGAGTGGAGATTAATCATTATAGATAGTTTCATCATCAGAAGTAGGACAGATGTCATTATAAAAGGATGAATCTAGGGTTAGAGATATGGCTCAGCAGTTAAGAGCATGCCCTGCTTTTTCAGAGAAACAGGTTTGTTTCCTGCAACCATGTTGGTTACTTCACAATAGCCTACAACTTCAGCCCCTGGAGATCTGACATGGGTTCTGGCCTCTGTGGGGACCCTAACACATGTAACAGACTCGCATACATGAATAAATTTCTTTTATAAAGGGTGACATCAGCCATCTTTTGCTTCTTTGACCTTCTGCCTTCTGCCATGCAGTGATTCAGCTAGTAAGATCTGGCCAGATGTAGTTCTATAACCTTCAACTTTCCAGTCTCTACAACTTTGGGACAATAAATAATTCATTTTAATTATCAGTACTCAAGACAGCTGGCTCAGAAATAGCAAAATGGTCAAGCTGTAACTGTTGTTTAATAAAATAAGGATTCTCAAAAGGCTAGAGTGTGAATTACATATAAATTATACTTACATATCATATGTGACATGTATATAAAGATAATATGAGGGTGACAACATTGGAATATTATGGTATTTGGAATGGCTTGCAAAGCACATTTCTGAGCCACATTAAAAGTTGACTTTAAGATTTCATGTTCATGCCACACATCTCTAAAATTACAAGTATATATATATATATATTATATATATTTATATATATATATATATATATATATATATATATATGATCAGAAATTAAAGAACACAATACAGAACTTTCACCATTAGTATAGAAATGGGTTTGAACTAGAAACTTGCTATTAATATTGAGATACAGCTAAACTTTATGAAATGTTTATATATCTCTAAATGGCTTGGAATTTTCTGATGTGAGTAAGTGCTCTCTCTCTCTCTCTCTCTCTCTCTCTCTCTCTCTCTC
>JANHMN010000016.1:51817289-51874142 GCA_030674055.1 Rhabdomys pumilio
TCTCTCTCTCTCTCTCTCTCTCTCTCTCTCTCTTTCTCTCTCTCTCTCCATCCCTCATCCCTTCCCACCCTCCCTCTACCTCTGTCTCAATATCTAAGTGAATATTCTCCAGAGAAAATGTAATGAATTTCAGGGAACTCCATTTGTGCTTTGAGTTATAAAGGACCAAATATGAGCTGTAGAAACCTAAACACCGGGAAGCTTCTGAAATGTATCTCCCGTGACAGGTGAGGCTGGACTCAGGAAAAATTGTGCTTTCCTTCCAATTTTAGAGCTCCTGAGGGCAGGTTCTTCTTTTGTTCGTTTGCCTTCTATGTAAGATGCCTGCCTCTTAACACGTAGATGTGACTTAATAAAGCTTCAATTAGTTGATGTCATTTACTTCGCAAATGTTATCTGATAATGTGGAAAATGCCATCTCCTCAATAGAGAATTGTTCTGGCCTCTGGTGTCATAAATAATAGATTTTGGATGAGGTCATGCTATTGACAAGATCCTCTGAAAAGGGAAAGTAGAAAGAGTTGTTAAAGAAAGATGAAAATATTTTAAAACATTATTGAAAGCAAAGATCATTAAAAGATATAACATTTTTAACATAATGTAAGTAGATATGTATGTGGACACAGTCCTGTAATTGGAAAATGGGGGATGGGATATTCTACCTTCTAGCTGTTACTTCAGCATATAAACTGCTAAAAATGTATATCAAAGCAATGCAATAAAGGATTACAGTGATGAATTTTATGAGATTAAGCTGCAGTTAATTTCCTTATGCATTTAAGATTAATAAACCACTAATTAGAATATGCAAATAAGGGTTTCTGAAGCCTAAAAAATATTTCCTAGCACCTCACCAATAAATCTCATTCAGAAACTATTTTGTTATATAATTGGGACTAACAGATTGATGAGCCGATCTAATTATGTGAAATTTACATGTTCATGGTGCGGTATAATAGAGGACATGAACTAATGTTAAAGTAGGAGGAAGAATTTGTAACATTCATTAGATTCATTAGTTTCAATTTTTTACTAGGTTTGAAAGTTCTTTGTGCAATATAAACCATGAGGCAGAGTGAGCACTCTTCCTATGCTGAAGCATCACTGGAGATTGGAAGGAGGCCATCCTAGAGAACATCACTGCGACAGGCACTCATATTTACTAGTCACATATACTATACCCAAGCAAAGTTCTAGAATGCTGCTGGCCAGAGACCATGATAGCTTGAATTGTCTCATTACACAAAGTGCAAAGGTATTCATATTTCTTATTCCTTTAGATCTACATTATATATAGAAAGTTGCTTGTTTGACAACAAGTACCATATAAAAGCATATTGGAATTATTCTTATGAGGTTTTTTATTTTAGGTTTTAAAAAATACATTAAGTCTCTTCATGAAGCTGGAGAGCAAATCTCAACTTTAAAACTACTATGCTCAGAGTGAGGAAGGTCTCACACGTCTCTACAGCTATTGACCGTTCATGGTATCTGGGGATAGGACAGTAAAGTTTGCTAAGAGTGTGGTAAGTTGATGATGCTCCAGTGGGTACCCACCACTGTGGTATACGGGCAGCACAAATTAGATTTAAGAGGTTATTTTACAAAAATAAAAGAGCATGACATTGGCAAGGGACAGGGAGAAGAAGGGAGGATTTTGGAGGAGTTAGGGGAAGAGTGGGTTTTTGGGAGATAACAATGATAAAAATATGTGACATTCTTAAGGAATAAATGTATTTATTGTTTTACATTGATAAAATATTTTGATTATATTATTTCTTATTTCCCAAATCCTTCCCACTGTATGATCAAAATATATTGAATGAAAATATAAACCTAAGACAGTATAAGGTGAGGAAAATCCCAAATAAATAAGTCAAAACAAAATGCTATCATGTTTGAAAGCTTTCCAATGGTTTACACACACACACACACACACACACACACACACACACACACACACACACTCAGACAGAGAGAGAGAGAGAGAGAGAGAGAGAGAGAGAGAGAGAGAGAGAGAAAGCAAGAGAGAGAGGTGAAAATGAATATGTATTAGGGAAATTCTAATGACCATACTACCAGAGAGCTTACTTTATCAAAATCTCTAACTGAATAAAAGCTAGAACCATACTGAAAATTTAATTGAAAGGCATTTTGGCATTCTCTTTCATTTGACATTTAACATTTACTGGTATAGCCGAATAACATCAATTACCTTCAGATAATTCAGTTTTATTCTGTGTGTTTGTACTATGTCCCCATGAAGGACAAATGTGATTAATATAATCTCAATTCAAACAGGAGAAAATATGAAGCTTTGAGATACACAGGTTGTGATTTGTAATCAATAGTGAGCTAAAGGAGAATATGTGTTTTATAAAACAGTCCTGGGCTTTTACATGGGGTTTTTATCTATACATACTTTATAAATAAATACTATAAAAGACCGGTTGATTAGGCATTTCTATCACACAACAAAAACATACTGCAACCATCCTGGCATACTAGTCTACTTTTAGCTATTTCATTTATTCTATCAATATTTTTAGTTTAAGTTTATAATCATGTATAAAACACCATTATCAATAATGCCAATTTTTCCATCTACAGTATATGTGTGTGTGTGTGTGTGTGTGTATACATATACACACACACACACACACACACACACACACACACACATATATATATAAAACAGTTTTCTCAGAAGTTTTAAAAAATAGAAAAAAAATCTTCCAAACATACAACATGCTAACTAGAAATTTGGGAATATGTACAGTGGTGGTAAAAGAGAAAAAATTTTAATTTGTGTGTATTTATTAAATTTGGGGGAATATTTTTTTAAAACTATAACTCTCATTTGCACCCTGAAGTGCTTGCTATCTTCTCCTCACTGCGGACAGATGTAGCAAATGCAGCTCCTTGCCTACTTTCTTCATCACATCATAACTATCAAAGTCCATGGCATAGAGTAGACAATGTTAATTAATGATGGCAATTCTTACCCCTTACTCATAGAGGATATCTTCCAAGATCCTCAGTGTATGCACGAATGTGTATGTCTGAATGAATCCAAGATAGAATCAAAACTGCTAGACACTGACACACACACACACACACACACACACACAAATATTGTGATATATCATTTTATAGTCCATATGCATATAACACACATGATGTTTAATTTATAAATTAGACATAGCAAGACACTAACAACAATATCTCATAATAAAAGAAAAGTAATATATTCTAAAAATGACCAGCATCATTTTAATTAAAGTTCTGAGCTATTAGTCAATAAAATAGAAGTTATGTGAACATTAGCATTGTTACCATGACAATGGATATGACCCTACGGTGACTATGAAAGGATGAACAGGGTGGTAGGATATACATCATGAATACACTAGTCTAAAGGATTCATCACCTTGATGGTAGGAACACTGCAGATTGATGGAAGGTTTCATTATGCTTCTCAGAATGACTTACAAGTTAAGATTTCTTGGTTATTTCTGTAATTTCACATATCATAGTTTGGATCTCTAGTAAGTAAGTTTACCCTTTTTTATTAACATTTAAACAGAGATCCAAATCTAAAGGCACAAATCAATTAAAAGCACATTCTTTTGGCCTTTGATGATAAAAAGAGATCACATAGATTTGACATTCTTAGGAAGATATCGGAATGAGTTATCCTGTTTTATAATTCTTTTATTATAAATTCAAGAAGCTAATACTGAGATGATCCGGATTTACCGACCATTATTTTTTTATTATTACTTTTATTTTTTTACAGTCCGGTCATTAACCCCCTCCCCAGTTCACCCTCCCACAGTTCCTTGTCCCACTCCTCCTCTCTCATGTCTCCAAGAGGATGTCAACACTCCCACCCTGCCAGGCCTCCCCATTCCCTGTGGCCTCAAATCTTTCAAGGATTAGGCGTGCTCTTCTCTCACTGAGACCAGACCAGGCAGTCCTCTGCTGTATATGTGTCAGGAGCCTTGGGCCAGCTAGTGCATGCTGCTTCGTTGGTGGCTCAGTGTCAGAGATCTCAGGGGTCCAGGTCAAAACTGACTCAGAATTGTTCCTATGTAAAAACTGCAGTGATAAAAATTGAAGAGACTAAGGGAAAAGAAATCCAGTGACCAGCCCAACTTGAGATTCATCTCAAGGGGAGGCTCCAAGGCCTGACACTATTACTGATGCTATACTTTGTTTACAAACAGGATAAGCATCAATGATCCTGAAAGCTACACTCCTGAATTACTTCCTAAAAATTCAAAATTAACTGTTTTATTTTTGATTCTATGGTTTAAGGAAATTTTAATGTATGCATTGTATACCATAGCACTAAGCCTTACTATTTGATTGATTATAAAATGTGGGCACTAACTGTGCTTGTTCTTATCTAGAGAAAGACAACTAGCTATTGATGAGAACTGCTAGGATTCATAATATATTAAAAATTAACTGATTTCCAGGCTTGTTTGTTTTTTCAGCAGGAACCATGTCAATTTATTTTAACAGTTGCCCACTGGGGATTCTAATTCTGGATTTTTCTAAATAACACCAGTATTATAAACTGTAGAGTATTTTCAAAATATAATTTGGTTCATATTTCTGACATATGAAGGTCTGAAATAGCATTTATTTTTATCCACCTATCATTAACATCTAAAACATCTATTTCCTCTTGCACAAAACTATAGTGTCTAACATTATGAAACAAACACAATGTGTTGTTTCTCCATAGAATTGTTCTATGTTCTGAGAGTGGATTGCTCAGATACTCAATATTAGCATTTGCACTGCATACCTTGAATAGATTGCATTCTGCTTTGTTTTGTGTTACAGTCTTCCAAAGGAAAACTGGTTGCAGCATGTGGTGGTCTGAAAGAGAGTCCCACATAGGCACAGTTATTTGAATACTTGCTCCCCAATTAGTGATGCTGTTTGGGTAGGTTTGGGGTATAGCCCTGCTGGAGGAAGTATGTCACTAGGGGTGCTTTAAGGGTTCAAAATTGCTTGCTTATCTCAGTTTACTCTCTTTGCTCACTTCTTGTGATTTAAGATGTAAGTTCACGGCTTTCTTTTCCTGAGGCTCACCTGCTGCCTACTACTATGTTTCTTTATCAGGATGAATTTTTACTACCTTCTGGAATCATAGGCCCAAATAAACATTTTCTTCTATAAGTTGTCTTAGTCATGGTGTTTTAGCATAGCAACAGAAAAATAAGTAACACAGAGGGTTAGTCTTCAAATTCTAATATGTTGTTAAAATAATTTTACATGACATATCAATGATTCTTCTCATATACTCATGGGTGAGAGATAAATAGAATTAAGTTTTTTTCCTCAGCCACATGACCCAAATGTTTTACAGAAGTAGAAGTTTTCTGTTTCTTTCTATATACTTGTTTTTAATCAAACAAAAATATGCATCAGATACAATAACCCACTATTTTTTCATTCACTTAATAACAACAATGTTTGATGTTGACTGTATTTTATGCATGTTATCTGCATATCTGATAAAGCCGTGAACAAGCTGAGCATGGTTGGCTTCCTATAAGCCCAGTGCCATGAGGACACAGATAGGAAGAAAAAGGTAGCATACTTTTCTGTAACAGATAATGTACTATGATGACTGTACTTAGTGAATTGTACAGTTTCAGGATACCTCTTCAGGATATATCCAAAAACTTAAAGCCAGCTTGGTGTGTATAGTAAGACTTTATCTCAAAACAAATGAGCAGGAAATAAACTTCTCTTTGTGGTATGTGTGTGGGGGGACCAGCTGTGGTTCTGTGTCCTTTGATTCCTCTCTCTCAGGGTGTCCAGATGTTGTAGCACATGAGCTAGAAGGATAAAGTGGAGTCTGTAGGATCCAGAATGTTAGCATTACAGGTCTTTTAGACGAAGACCTCCTCAGCTGTTCTTCAATAAAACAGTTCTTATAGACAATCTTAGATGATCTTAGCTTGTGTGCATACCTTTAATTGGGGTGGGCTTGTACACATACACTTTATTCAGTGTGAACCAGAGGTATATATGGACCTTAAAGAGTGGGAAAGAATTTTCAGAATAAATGAGAATCATTGGTTAGAGTTTTAAAGTTCTGTGAATACCCCATTTGCATGGGTAGGCATTCCAGGAATCTCAGGTACTTTGATGGGTTGGTTATTATGGAGGACAGGGGTGGGAGGAGTTGAACTTGTAGGTCTTCCAAGGCCTTCCTACGTGACCTTTCCTAGGCAGATGGTGTTGGGGTTCTAGTTTCCCACACAAGGTCAGAGAAGGGGAAGCCCTGCTGGAAAAGAGAGGACTCCAATTTGGGCAGAACTCAGAGAAGATATTGGGTCATGGTAGACTTCCAACTTAGTTAACAGGATTTCCCCATATTTATCCAATTAGTTAAAAATTAATGGTTATATGTACACCATAGGAGGAAATTTCAAATAAACAAAAGCAAATATATCCCTACATACATGCTTATATAGCATGACAGCTTAAAATACTATTGTAGAAAAATAAACTCAGAAAAAATAATAGTGACTAAAGAATTAGATGTGGAGGGTTACCATTTTAGCAGAACTAAGAACACAAGCAGGGAATGGAATAGAAAGCTGTCTAGTGAAAAGTCCCTCAAATCCTTGTTAAGAAAGAGATGAGCCCATAGTCACAATCCACCAAGCCATGAGGATGTGTATAACACTCATAAGGCTTGATTTATAATTAAGAGGGCACTGACAGGCTGGCAAGATGGCTTAGTAGCTACAGATGCTTGTCACCAACTTAGTATATGTCTTTGTTACTATTTTACAGCTGTAAACAGCCACCACGACCAAGGCAAGTCTTACAAATAATAACATTTTATTGGGGCTGACTCACAGATTCAGAGGTTCAGTCCATTATCATCAAGGCGGGAACATGGCAGTATCCAGGCAGGCATAGTGCAGGAGGAGCTGAAAGTTCTACACCTTCATCTGAAGGCTGCTGGCAGAATACTGGCTTCCAGGCAGCTAAGATGAGGGACTTATTTTACTTGGATATTTTATTTATTTACATTTCAAATGTTATCTCTTTTCCCAGTTTCCCCTCTGCAAACCCCCTATCCCAACCCCCCTTACCTTACTTCTATGAGGGTGCTCCCCCACCCACTTATCCATTCCTGCCTCACTGCCCTTTCATTCCTCTACACTGAGGCATCAAGACCCACACCCATAGTGGCACACCTAATCCAACAAGGCCACACCTACTCCAACAGGGTCATACCTTCTAATATACAAACCATCACAGTATGTGAGTTCTGTTTCTACAGAGACTCTACAGAGACATCTTCTGCTAATTGTCCTCTGACATCCTGAGACAGCACCCTACATACCCACATATATTTGAAATATATATATATATATATATATATATATACACATACACACACATGCGTATATACACTCTACTTTCATACACACACACATACACACACACACACACACACACTGGCTTCAAATAAGAGACAATGCCATTGACATTATTTGAGAATAATAATAAAATGTTATATTTTAAATATATATATATATATATATATATATATATATATATATATATATATGGATTTAAAGCAGCTCTTGTACAGAAGCAACAGAAGTGGAAAGAGTATCAGTTAGAAAACTATGAAATATTGCAGAAAGTCATTGGAACCATATGGCAATGATGTAGATTCTAAGGACTAAAAATGTCTGAACACTCTCAAGTGTAAGGCCATTGGCTATTTATGTGGTTAGAGATAAACTGAGAGAATTATGAGGTGGTAATAAATCCAAGGTGTTTAACTTAAGCAAGGTTGGAGCTGCTATTTACTAAAATATAGAGACTACAAAAATGCTTTGTGAGGATGTCAGAAGTTAGTTTTAAGTACATCAAGTTTAGGACTAAAAATAAATATCCAACTGAGGCAAGGGCATGTCTACGTCCAGTCCAGACTAAAGAAACATTTGGATATGTTCAGTGTAGAGACGCAATGCAAATCTATAAGCCCGAGTAAAGTCAGCAAGAGGGTGTTATAGAAACAAGGAGATAGTTGAGGACTGAGCCTTATGGTACCCAAGAGTTTTAGTTTATAAGTAAAACAAAACAAAACAGAAAAGAAAAGAATATAAAGGAAAAGAAAACCAAGTTAAAAAGAAGGAAATTTAGCACAATTTGGGTTATTTTGTTTTGTTTTATTTTGTTTTTGTTTTTCCTGGGAGGAAAATTGACACATCCGTTTGAGTCTGGAATGAAATAGTTTCATGGGCTTGTAAAGCACAAAAGACTTGGAGTGATGATTTTTTGCCTAACAGGACAAGAGGGAAAGGAACAGAGGTGGGAGGGGTACAAGGCCAAAAACATTTCATACTTTTCAATATTAGACGAAAGAGTGCTTTTGTGGGAATGAATCAGTAAAGGGAAAAATGAATGATGATGAATGAAAATGAAGAACTTCTGGAGAACTGACCTTGGCCTTAAGAAACATGGACTGTAATGCACAGGATTGCGCTGCCGTCTAGGAAAGCAAAGGGAGTTGAGCGAAAGTGTTAGGAGAGATCTTGGGGTCTATTTGTAGTTCAGTTAATGGATATTTTGAAAAAAAGCTTTGGAATATCTCTTCTGATCTTTTTTATTTTCTTAGTGAAGTTTAGAATTTGAGAATTGGAAAATACAGAGCTTAAGGCAAAGCAATGCATTAGACAAGAGAGAGGACAGAGAGAGAGAGGGATGGAGAGAGAGAGGGGGGAGGAGGGAGGGAGGGAGAAAAGGAGAGAGAGAGAGAGATTGGTCTACCTATGTGTGCAAGGAGTAGCAGAAGTTTCTGTGAGTTTGCCAGTCATGGTAACCAATCTTCATAACTTTCAGGGACAGAAGGAATAATGTCCTCATTGTGTGAGAACTCCCCCTCCCCCAACTCCATACAACACAGTAAGGAAGGACCATCAAAGCTGTACACAAATAAATGAATGTAGCATGACTAATTATGGAAGACAGGAGAAATGTGGGCATGAGAAATATCAACAGTGCACAGATAGTGAACCAGATAAGCACCAACGCTGATATGTGTGTAGTTCACGCAGAGTCGCCGAGAAGTCGCTACTTTGGTATCCTTCCTTTAACACATATATAGGGTTCATTCGTGTTATTGCATGGTCAAAACCTGGCTGCTTCTTATGGCTGGGTGGCATTCTTCTATATGAAGAAGCCATCATTTCTTGGATCAGTTACTGGTGGACATTTCCTCTCATTTTTGCTTTGAAGTTATCTGTAAAGCTGTTGTGGATATTAAAAAAGTAAACAAATAAGAATTTAGTTATGAAAAGTAGCAAGTCAGTATGTGTTTGTCTAGGAGAAGATATCATTAAAAAGTGGTGATGGAGTTAAATCTTTGTACATTAATATTTGCCTGGTGAATCAGCAAGAGAGCCATTTTAGAAAACTGAAGATGAAGTAGCAGTAAGGAGGAATCAGAGACTTGGAATTCTGGGTAAAGTAACTTCAGGAAACACTCTGAGGATGTAGTAGCGACAGGAGAGCACTGGACCAGGATGATGGGCTCTTAGTCTTCTAGAGCATTGAACTTCTACTCCTGCACTCCCCCAGTTGTTTCCATTAGCTAGGCCTACTGGGAGCTGACATACACAACCCCTTCTCCTAGGAAGGTCAGAATCTAATCCAACTGCAGATTACATTATGTTGAATCAGTTTCTCCAGTGAACAGACCTCCTTATGAACAGAATAATCAGACATCTTTAAAAAGTGGCAATTTCCCCCTTCTGCTTGTGAGAGAGGTTTTTGTTTTTCAGACTCACTTTAAGGATCTGGCTAAGCTGTTCGGTAGAACTCAACACTGGGCTGTATGTTTGCATCTTGGCCATAGGGAGATGCTCCTAGGTCATCCATTTGGTAGTCCCCTGCTGTCGCTCTAAATATGATAGATGCTGTTGTAAGCAATCCCTGCTCCGAGAAAGTGGAATTCTCTGTCTACTTCCATGTTTTTGCCAGTTTTCTCTCTTTCCTTCACTTCTCCCATGGACCTTAGAAGATTGGTTTTTTTTTTTCTTTATTCAAACTAATATTTTCCATTAACACAGAGTAAAGACCTCTAAATTTTTCACAAACCTAATGATAAATCATAAATCATTTTAATACCCCCAAAACAGCTTTACATGTCAGCAAGTTTTCATACTTCCTGAAATTTAATAATCTTCTCTAGGGACCAGTCCAAGGGAGAGTAGAGTGAGTCCTTTGACATGCATTCACTTTGCCTGGTGTATTAACACATCCAATACTGACTGATCGGTTTTTAAATTGTGTCTATTGTGAGATTTCTACTGCAAATCAAGAAATGCGTGTGTGCTTGTGTGTGTGTGTGTGTGTGTGTGTGTGTGTGTGTGGTGTGTTGTTGTCTTTGGTGGTTCCCCAAGCACCTCTAAGCTTCTAAGTCTTTTGTAATACTTAAATCCCTACAAAAGCAAGTGTAAGTCATAGTAGTACGTCATTGCTAACATCTGAGCTTAGTCAACGTAGTTAAAGAGAGAGATAAGTGAGAAAACTATAAAATCCATGGGGCAAACACTCAGCAGTAATAACAAACTAACCAAGTAGTGAAAAGGGAAAAAGCTTTCTAAGCAGGAGACAGAGTTTAGATATTCAGAAGCAAAGGATGAAGGGGCTGAAGCTGTTGCTCAGCAGGTAAAGGTGACCAGCCCAAGGCATGCAACCTGAGCTAGATCCTCAGAACACTTGATAGAATGTTTACTCTGACTTCCATAAGTGTACCTTGTCATGTGCATACAGTACATGTACATGTACACACACATACGTGTACACACTCATACACACAGATGCACACACACACTAAATAGATTTAAATGCAACATGTATTTTTAACAATGCAAACGCTGAGCTAAACAAAGAACTTAATATATTTGGCTTCAAATACTAGTAACCTAAGGAACTGCTTATAACTTAATTTTTAAAACCAGAACTTGATAATGTTAATGATACTGAGCCCCAAGCAACGAACAGTTCAAAGGCCATACCTCTCCTCAAGTAAATGTTTTCAAACTGCTTTAGTATTGCAAGAAATACTGAGGATTCTCATTTGAATTTTTAGGTATTTTTAAGTTAACAGTGAATGATTTGGTTGTATTCAATCCATTTAATGTGTATACCCAGCTCCAGATGTTCTCAGTACATCACATGGGGATGCTATTCCCACCAAGTAGGTCTCGGAGCCTGTCCTTCTCTCAATATGTACAAGTGGATTGTGCAATGTGTGGCCTTTTGTGCCTGTTTTTTTTACAGGGAGTCTTTGGCCCACATTCTCCTTTAATCTTAATTAGTTTTGGTTGTGGCACAAGTTAGTACGTTTATTGTTCGCCTGCTTTATACATAGCTATGTTCCTCGTTATGTGTTAATTATGGTCTGAGTCATCTCAAGTCTTAGGGAGGCTCAAAGTTTTGCCTTGAGAAACTTTTTTGAATTTTTATACTGGATCAGTAAAATTAAAAGGTCGACATACAGAGTAGGTATATAAGCGACATTAGTCAGTAGATCGTCAGCAATATCGAACATGGTTAAGATGGTTCAGGAAGCTAACCCATAAATATTTCGATATTTTTGCATTTAGCAAAATACACCCTGAGTTTACTAATGTGTTGCTTTTTTTTTTCAGAATGTGCTGTCACCCTGAAATTTACTGGTCCATAGGATGGCCCAGGCAGATGTAATTGCACCGGGTTGTTGGACGGATGCTTTACAATTGCCTAACTTTATACCTGGACTTTATACCTTTACACTTTACACCCATCCCAAGAAATCGTTCTCATCATTTGCCACTTGTACTCTCAGATGGTAGGAAGTTGAAAAGCTACACAGCATATGTGGAAAAGATGAGCAGGTACAGCTACAGTATTAGTGGTAAATGGAAGAAGCACCGGGAGGAAGAAATGAAAGCAGGGGTCACAGGATAGAAACCTGGGAATGTCTTGCTGCTTCATTAGGAGATACAATTGCTCTCACATCACTAAGCTGGACAAAACCAGCCTCAGCATGAACTGCTGGAATAGGAGCCAGGTGAGACCAACATCAAAGGCTTTTGCTTATAAGAAATCACTTTAAACAGAGTGGCCCTGAAGTCCTTGACATCATTTAATATGTTTGCTCATAACTGTTGTTCATTACCTGGTCCAAAAGGACTCCATTTGACTGGAGCACTAGCCGAGTGACTCCCCACAGGGAACACATTTTAGAGAAAAAAAAAAAAAACACAATTGGGTGACCCATTCATCTGCTGTAAAATTCAGAGCTAAGAGAACAGATGCATGTAGCTAGTTCCCCTGGGAATTCACAAGTGGAGCGTCATTTGATTTTTTAAAATGTCTCTGTACTGCCGAGAAGGACTCTCTCAGAGCCCATGCAGTTCTCTTCATTTCTGCACATAATTCCTTCGAGATGGCATTTGGCTGCTGAGGTCTTTCAATATGTCAGACTCCTTTCACTTAAGCTTAGACATTTTAGATGTTGGACCATTGCCGCTGAATATTTTTCTCTCCTTGTCTTCATGTAAAATGGCCCCGGAGCAAAGAAGAGCCATGGTTTGTTTTCAGGGAAAATGAACTCCAGTTGAATGTTTCTGGTTGAAGGAATCCATCAGTGTGCTGCCTGTAGTTAATGACAACAGGGTTGGGTCATCAGGCCTTTCTGTAGCATTAATTCATTATGTTATACTGAAGTATTAACTTAGTATAACAATGCAGCCCTTAAATGCCCATATAAAACACCTTATCATTTAAAAAGTATTTCAGTATTTTAAAAATTTACAAGTGATCTGTATTTGGAGATATATTAATAAATTATATATTTAAGGAAGGTATATTAGTGAAAAAAGTACTAGAACATTTTATCATCCAATAGTTTCTTTCTTAATTTTCATTAATCCTCTTCATAATCTTACTTTTTTAGTGTGTTGTTTATTTGGTGTTTTATGTAGATGGGTTTTGCCTGTATGCATGTCTCTACCAGAGGAGGGAGTTAGATCCCAAGGAACTGAAGTTCAAGAAGGTTGTGAGCTGTCATGTGGGTGCTAAAAATTAAACCCAGGTCCTCTGGAAGAACATCCTATATTTTTAACAACAAACCATCTCTCCAGGCAACACCATACCATAATTTGAAATTTAAACTATTTATGCTATCAACTCACACTTTTATGACTGTTATAAATAGTCTTTTATCAGAACTAGAGATTACAATTAATTGAGCATACTTATTTTTTAATAATGGACAGACACAACATTCATTAGCAGAGTTAGACATACAGTATATTCAACCTCAGTACATCTTTGATTAAGTTACATTGGCTAAAATCTCATTGATACTCACCTAAAAATATTTACAACTTGATACCTGTGTACTTCCAATGCAGCAAAGGAAAGACTTCTGCCAGAAAAACAATATACTTGTGTTTAAGACTTGGTTCTTCCCAGCTACCTACCTGCAAACACACTCACTGCCACATCCACACTCAACTGTTAGTCTCTTTCATCTGGAGAGGAAAGAGCCCAAAAAGGAGGCATAGGACCAAGCAAGGTTGCTGTTTGGTTTTGGGGGATTTTTTTTTGCCACCATATGCCTGCCCACACTTCTGTGCTTTTATCCGTGACTGCTTTGATTCCTCAGACTTGAAGCAGTACACTTCCAGTTGTTTGAACAAGGAAGTTAATATCTCACATTTGTTACCATCAATGTACTTCCAGCATTTCTACACCAATCATAGAGCACTGGGAGGTCTTATTATAGAAAGCTCGTTTCTAACACTAGCAAAGAAAATCGTGATTCCATGAAACTTTCTGGCAGGAAATGGTTATACCTTCTTTGTCTAACAACAAACTGATTTTTGAACCCAATATGTTGCAATGAAAAGGCAAGAGATATGGACCAATATATTTATTCTTCAACAAGGATAATGGCTATCTGACTGCACAGATTTCCTTTCAGCTTATCTTGGGGGAGGAGGGGACCAACTGGGGACCTGTAAGCCCTGCCACCCATGGTAAACATCTTTCTTCCTGACCATAACAGAGCACACGAAATGTAATAAGGGCAAACTTTCCCAATACAGAGATGAGATGATGGCCAATGACCTGAGAAAAATTGTTTTGTCTCTTGTAGTTAATGTTTAGATCGATACCTACGGCCAGCCACACAGAAGGAATACCTGTACAAGACACAGGTGAAAAGTTTATAAAGGGCTCAAGTTTGCTGGGTCATTAGCTTTTTGTCATCCATTTAAATTCTTATTAATTCCTGAGGGAGAACTTTCTGTCTCATTTTACAATGTAACCCACAGTTGGGCAGTGGTGGTGGCACACGCCTTTAATCCCAGCACTTGGGAGGCAGAGGCAGGCAGATTTCTGAGTTCGAGACCAGCCTGGTCTACAGAGTGAGTTACAGAACAGCCAGGGCTACACAGAGAAACCCTGTCTTGAAAAACAAAAAGAACAAAACAAAACAAAAAACCAAAAATACAAAAACAATGTAACCCACAAACCAGGGAACTGGCAACATAGCCATAAAGCTTGCACTGTGTTCTATTGGTTGTGTTATTTTCCTTGTTTCTTTCATGATTAATCTTTATCTACATACTTCTTACTTAATTGAGTTATTTCTGGGAATGTTGCAGGCATTTTCTTTCCAGTTCTGAAGGCAGGCACCTTCTGACCACTGTAGCTTTGTCCTGGAAAGTGTCTCCTCTTCCCACTTGGTCAACACCCAAAGAGAGGAGGACTTGGTTTCCCAGATCACTGCAATCACAGCAATCAAAAAGAGACAACACAGATAAGGAGCTGCCAGTGCTCTCATCCATCAGCCTCTCTAACAGAGCAGAATTGCAGAGTGATCACTCCTTGCTATGAAACACGAGCACAAAAGACAGGAGAGTCAAGAGCCTCCAGAATTTTATTTTGTCTTAAAGCTTTTAGTTACCAACTATGTATCTGACCCCGGGCACGTTCTAGAAGGCAATGTCAGGTTTGCTGGTAACTTGCCCACTAGGAACACAGGTCACTAAAACTCGAAAGTAGTTAGGTTTATAATTTAGGTATTTGCAGAGTATGGTACAAAAATATTTTTGAAGTAGTTAATAGTTGATTTTTCTCTTAAACTTAAATGAGTCAAATGAGTACCATGTTAAGAATTCAACATTTAGTACGTTTAATAATATGTTCCATGATAATACCCTATAAGTACTAACTCCTTTGAGATCTGTTCTTTGGCTAAGGTGGTTTATATACTTTTAAAGTAAAATCAAAAAGTATAAATAATATGTGAAGTTATACAACAAGTATTTTTTTTTACATTTCTTTCTTTTTGTATTAATTATTTTATTTATTTACATTTCAGATGGGGTCCCCCTTCCTGGTCTTTCCTTCCCAAACTCTCCATTCCATCTTCTCTCCCTTTTGCCTCTAAGAGAGTACTCCCCCACCCACTCACCCACTCCTGCCTCACCCCTCTAGCATCCCCCTACTCTGGGGCAACACGCCTTCACAGGACCAAGGGCCATCCTTTTAATTGATGCCAGATGAAGCAGTCTTCTGCTACATATGTAGCTTGAGCCATTGACCCATTCATATGTACTCTTTGGTTGGTGGTTTAGTTCCTGGAAGTTCTGAGGGGTCCAGTTAGTTGATACTGCTGTTTTTACTATGAAGTTGCAATCCCCTTCACCTCCTTCAATTCATCCCCTAACTCTTCTATAAGAGTTACTGACCTCAGTCCAATGGGCTCTCCATCTCTAAGGAGAAAGGGAGGGGGGCAAAAGGATAGGGATGGTGGGAGAGAGGGACTGAAGAGAGGGAGGGAAGCTTCAATTGGGATGTAAAGTAAATAAGTAAATAATTAATTGAGAAATATGTATTTAAATATGCATATGTATTTATAAAATATGATATAGTCCATTGCTTTGAAAACTTTTCCCATTTAATGTGTTTTTATTATTTTCAGTCTTTTGAGTTTCCTCTTTTGAAAACTCTGTTTAGATCCCTACCTCATTTTTTCTTTTTTTTTTCATTTTTTATTTATCATTTTATTTGTCTCCCCTTCATGAAAACCTTACTGTATGTCTCTCCCCATTGCTTCTAAGAGGGTGCTCACCCATCCACCCACCCAATTCCTCATCACCCCTTTATCATCCTCCTCTTGGGGATAAAGCCTCTCAAAGTAATGTCAGAGGAGGCAGTCCTCTGCTACATATATAGTAGGAACCATGGACCAGCCCATGTATACACTTTGGTTGTGAACATCCCTGGAAGCTCTAGGTGTTCTGGTTAGTTGATATTGTTGTTCTTCCTATGGGGTTGCAATCTTTGTTAGCTTCTTCAGTCCTTCCTATAAACTATGCCATAGGAGTCCCTGACCTCAGTCCAATGGTTGGCTATAAGTGTGTGTATCTGTCTCAGTCAGCTGCTAGTAGAGCCTCTCGGAGATTAGCCATACTGTCTCTGTCTGCAAGCACATCTTGGCATCAGCAAGAGTGTCAGAGTTCGGTGTCTGCAGATGAAACAGATTACAAAGTGGGGCAGTCTCCGGATGGCCTTTCTTTCAGGTTCTGTTTCATTTTTGTCCCTACATTTCCTTTAGACAGGGACAGTTCTGGGTTAAATATTTTTAGATGGGTGAGTTACTCCATCCTTCCGCTGGGGGCAATGTCTTTCTACTGGAGGTGGACTCTACAGGTTAGATCTCCCAGTTATTGGGTATTTCGGTGGAATATCATCCTCATTGAGTCCTGGGAGCCTCTTGCATCTCTGGCGTCTGGGACTTTCTAGTACTTCCCCAAATTCCCTATCCCCCACTGCTACTTCTTATTATCCATTCTCCTGGCCCTCTTGACTTCTCTTCTGTCTCTTCCCATACCTGGTTCCCCATTTTTCCTCCCCCTCCCCTCTCCCTCCCAGATCCCTCTCTCCCTCTGCCTCCTATGATTATTTTGTTCCCCCTTCTAAGTGGATTTGAAGAATCCACACTTTGGCCTTCCTTTATGTTAAGTTTCATACGGCCTTTAAGTTGTATTATGGGTATTCTGAGATTTGGGGCTAATATCCACTCACCAGTGAGTACATACCATGTATGTCCTTTGGGGTCTGGATTACCTCACTGAAGATGATATTTTCTAGTTCCATCCATTTGCCTACAAAGTTTATGAAGTTGTTATTTTTAATAGCTGAGTAGTATAGGTTATTTAGTTTTTTAATTTCTTGATATATTTTGGGTATTAGAAGCAGACAGAGCCATCTGAGCAAATTTCATGGAAATGAAACAGAGAAAGACTGAAGAGAATATGAGAAGAAAATATGGTACACTGCACTTAGTTTAGATGAGTCTAGAAAGAAAAAACAGACTTTGCTTAACTAAATGACAAGAATTGTTCCTCTGAGCTGGCCATTTGATACATAGTGGCCTTGAAGTCAAGAGTAGCGTCCTGTGAAAGTGATGTCCTGTAGAACAAATCCCTTTAATAATCTAAAGCTCTTTTAAACTGAAGACCCATCATAGCCCCCAACTGTCCATGTTCTGGGTGTGAGTTGTTCATCTTCATCATCTAAAGAATTCATTCTTTTCTTTTACAAGTCAGTGAAAATTTCAGTCTAGTTATGTAGAATCAGAGTATAGTCTTTTTTGTTTTCTTTAGCCCTTTTTATGTCCAAAGTGAGTCCTATCTTCTCTCTGCAAATTTCTTGCTTTACCCCTGTCATACTGGGTCAAATTCATCTCTCTCATTTTAATTCAGAGATGGACCAATTATGTATGCACTTTTTTATTGGTAAAATGCTTGGACAGCGTCCTATGAAGTATAAGCATGAACTGTAAAATGAAAGTATGAGGTGGTATCCCGGGTTGACATTCTTGTAAATTATATTTACTACTCTACATTGCTATCATAACGCTGCTGAGCCATGGGTCCCCTGTGACTGTGCAGTGACCACTGAACTGTCATCTTTACTGGCAATGGAAGCAATTTTAAGCCATTTGGAATAGCACGTGTACTACATTGCACTTTATCTTATATTTCCCAATATCACCATCTCTAAAGCCCAACCACATGATGACTTGCCCTGGTTACCGGCAATTACAATGC
This sequence comes from Rhabdomys pumilio, assembly GCA_030674055.1. Taxonomy (NCBI): domain Eukaryota; kingdom Metazoa; phylum Chordata; class Mammalia; order Rodentia; family Muridae; genus Rhabdomys; species Rhabdomys pumilio. Next base: position 51,835,466 of record JANHMN010000016.1, read on the forward strand.
TTTATGCCTTGAAGATGTTGTTTTTCTCTTGAGAATCTTTTCTCAGCTTCTACTTATGACTCTTACAGGTTCCCGAAAGCTCAGCTAAAACCTCCTTTCCTTTCTATAAACCCCCAGTTTGACATTTCCTCTCCTATTCAATTGGCTTCCCCTTATCCTTGGCTCTACTTTCTGTGGCTTCAGTTGCTTGTGGTCAAACGGAAAATAGTAAAAATAAACAAATCACAAGTTTTAAATGTGAGGTTCTATTCAGCATGGTATGGATGGAACCTCCTGATATCTAGTACACTGCACCCCTACTTTTCATCGTTTCATCTTTTTTCTGTTCTCTGTCTCTGTCTGTCTCTCCTATCTCTCTATCTTTGTCTATCTCTGTTTGTCTCTACTCTCCCTTCCCTCCCCCTCTCTTTTTTTCTCTCTCTCCCTCCCTCCCTCCCTCTTTGTCCTCATGAGTAAGAAAATAATTTTATTATACTGTAGTATAATTGTTTTATTAATACACTGCCTAATTTATAAATTTAAGCCTCATTATAAATAAAAATCTATAGGAAAAACACAGTACACATAGAATCCACATACCCCCATTGTTTCAAGTATCCACTGGAGAGCTAGCAATGTGTCCTTTTCATATGCAGGGATGCACCCAATTAATTTACATTGTACCTCAACCAACTGTTTATCTAAACTTATTATTTAACTTAGTATTCATAACTTTCTTCTTGAAAATAATTATCCTATAGTACTTTATTCATATCTGTGTAGTCTCAAAATATGCTAAGTGAATTGGTTAGTCTTTGTTTTGACATCTCCATGCCCTCTTTTATCCCAGGAACTGAAATCAGCTGTTAAAGCAGATGGCTGTTAGGAAGCAGCCTTAAGTATGCTAAGAGGAGGGTTAAACTGTGCTTGTGAGTGGACACGTTTCTTTCTCAGGGGTTCCATTCGTGTAATGGAAATTAATTTGATGCTTCTCCAGAGTGGTCTTCAAGTTAATGCTGTGCCATTTGTAAAGGCCTTCAGGACTCTTGGATGAAGGGCATCCAATATAAGCCTCATTGTTACCTAGAGCTGTTTTAAGGTTTATCTATTTGCTACTCAGCAAGATATTTGACATTTTCTTAAAACAGCACATCAGCGATTCATTAAGAAATTTCTGGAAGACTCAGAGCCACTCCTACTTTAGCAGCAGGATGCTGCAACTGTTCATCTTGATATCTTTGAATAGTGATGGTGTATATAATGATAATCTAACATACAATTAATGCTCCGTGGTTTATATAAGAATCTTATAGAAACAAATAGCTAATAGATTCTCTAATATCTAGTACATAGTATCTAGTAATATCTACTAGAAGTAAAATCCAAATCATTGCAATTTACTTACTTATCAAAGTCTTTCAAATGAAAACAATTAATTCTGACTGTAGAAGAGACAGCTGAGATAAGCAGAGGCAGGTAGTTACGTGAGGATCTAAGGCTGATCACTACTGTTCACACACTATTGCTACCAGTGTAGCCGTAGATGCTTTTTATGTAGGGGCCAAAGTACACTTGAACTTGGGGGTGGAATAATGGCTTCCTATAGGATATCCGAATACTCATTATTTATAAGTTGAAAAAATGACTCATGCATATGGGCATCTGAACAGCTGTAGTCCCTACAGGCTTAAAAGAAAACAGCCCTCAGAGTAGACATTTCTCTATGTGATATCTCATGCACAACAACTATAGAATTAAATGCCAGAGACAGCTATGCATCCTAGTACCAAATATCCAAAGATTCAAAGATTCAGTTTTAATATCAGGTGTCCATTATTAAGACAATCAGTCAAGATGTACAGATGTCAGTTCAAATGCTAAAAGGATCTGGACTCAATACCATGAATACCTCACTGGCCTCTTTTTGCAGCTGTGCCAAACTGAAACTGCCTTCCTTTTATGTAGGACCCAGTACTTTCAGCATCAGCATCAGGAAATACTGCTAGTTTGTTTGTTTGTTTGTTTGTTTGTTATGTTCACTCTCATTTCAAAATCCTACCAAAATTGTATTATGAGATTTTGGTCTTAAGTCAGGGTATGTATGAGATTTAAAATCTTTGTAGTTTGGCTCTATCCTGTTGATCAAACCAATGTGGCATTGATCCTGGCACAAAAGCAACTTCTCAGCTATGGCTTCTTAATATATTTTGGTTGTTTTACTTCAGGTAAAATTGCTCTGTCAGTTCTCTGTTGCCCATCCCAGTCCTGCCCATCCTTTAGAAGTTTGGCATTGAAGCCTAGGCTTTCCTCCTGTGGCTGTAGTCACTGGGCACTTTAAATTCAATGAATTTAGAACCTAGTTCCAAACTTCATAATTCAGCAACAAATTATTTGAAACTCTTCTACGTATGCATGTCAGTATGATTTCCAATGTTTTATCTGAAGAGACACAGTAGAAAGCTCTATGAAATCCACCTTTAGGCTACATTTCTTTCTGTAAAAAAAAATTGAAATGAGGTTTGCATGCAATAAAACTTAGCCTTTTATTGTAATTTTTATGAATTGAAATACATATATATAGTAGTACACTATAATCAAAGCATAGAAAAATTTCATCACCCAAAATAGTTCCCTTATGACTTTTTACAGAAGATCACTGTCTACCTGAAAACCTTAATGATCTGTCTGTTTGCTGTCTTTATAGCTTAGCTTCTATGGAGTCATAAAGTATGTAGCCATTCCAATCTATATTGTTTTACTTAGCATAATGGAGGCTCAGTCACTCCTGCTGTCTTGCAACATGCACCCGTTTGCTTCAGAAAAGAACAGTATTGTGTAGACACACCTGGTACATATGCTTGTACATTTTCCAAGTAGAAAATACTAGGATAACATCCAGTATGAAGCAATAAAGCCTCTATACAGATCAGTGTTTTCATGCAGATCTTTCTTTGAACGTAAGTTTCATTTCATTTGGATAAATGCTGAGGACTGAGTTTGCTGATAAGTGGATGTTTAACTATATAAGAAGTTATGTTTTGTTTTGTTTTGTTTTGTTTTGTTTTGTTTTGTTTTGTTTGTAGTGCCTGCAGCATGTTGTGTTTGCACCAGCAGCGTATGAGAGCTCTGGTCTCTCAGCACCTCATTCATTCAAAAAGGCACGTAGTGGTTTCATGCTACAAGGTTGATTAGCATTTTCCTAATAACTAACAACACCAAATCTCTTTCCACATGTTCACTTAGGGTCTATAATTTTATTTGGTTTTATCTTATTTTAGCCTGTTTTATAGCAAGAACAAAACATCAAGAGTACATTAGGTACTTGTTGGTATTGGCTACAGTTTGAGGACTGTTAAATTTCAGAGCACTGACACCATTCTTTCTTTGTGGAAACTGTTTCCTTTGCTACCTGCTATTTTGTAAGCCTGATTGTGCATCACACACGGTACCTGGAGCCTTCACAGTGAGTATAGTGTATCTCGCCCTACCTGAAAATAAAAGACAGGTACAGAGCTGTACTTCTTTGTCATTGTTTACATTCTTCTTTTACCCAACTTCTGTATTTGCACATACAGTTCCTGGAAGAATTTTTTTCTTTACTTTCTTTTTTTTTTTTTAAATCTTCTTCTGATATGATGAGGGAAGAGATTAAATAAGGTGATCTTACTGAGACCAGAGGTGGTCTGCAGATACGAAGATGACCCAGAGTTTAGGAAGCCCAGCAGAAGAAAGGGAGCAGGACTAGGTACAGATAAAGGGTAATATGTTTATGACAGTGAAGGGGAGAATGAGCAGCACTATGTCTGTGTGTTTACTTTTGTTTTCTGAAGGTTTGGTTCAGAGAAAAGAGATGGAAGCAACTGGGTGAAGAGACAGGGAAATGTAGGGAGGAAGAGACTATATAGTATGCCAGCTGTTCGTGATGTATAATGCTCTCTTTGGAGCCTTTTCAGGTAAGTAAGGGGAAAAAGCAAACAAGGCTTTTGACAGGGAGAATCTAAGCTTATTAGAAATTGATATTAGCACAAGCTCTGGAGCTTACTCATATTTCAGCAGCAGCAAACCCCTCAGTCCTGATTGTCCACGAGTGTGTACACATATTTGTGCAGGGAGAAAATGTCAAATGCGTGGCTTTGTGCAGCCACCACCACAAACAGGAAATTTAACTGTATTATAGCCACACAGACTACTGTGGGCAACTCATTGGTGGTTGTAAATACTCCCTCATCTGTAAGTGCTAGACACTAAAAACGTGCTCTCCATTTCTGTCATAATGTTCTCACCAATGGTGTGTTTATGGAATTCTGCAGTATATATGTCTTTGGATACTGTTCAGTATAATCCTGTTGAGGTTTATGCAAGTTGCTGTGTGTGCAATTTTTCCTTCTTATACTAAGTCCTGGTCCATGGTATGACTATGCCAATTTGTTCAGCCATTCATCCATTGAAGAACATGTGGTTGGTTGATTGTTTTGGCTATTCTGAGTGAGCCTGTCATGAACATCTGTGTATCAGTTTCTGCTAGATAAGAAGATTCATTTTAGTAGGACACAATCCCAGAAATATGATTTCTGGATGATGTGATTAGTCTTGGTTTCTTTTCCTTTTAAAAGAAATTCAAATTCTATTCCATAGTGACTGCACCAATTTGTATCGCCGGCAGCAATGTATGAATGACCCAGGTTCTCTGCATTCTCTCGAGTATTTGGCAGTATCATGGTTTTCATTTTAGTGATTATGTAGGTCAGTAGTAGTATTTCACTACCATTTTAAATTTTCTATTGATTAATGATGCCAAGCACCATAGCATTTGATCATCTGTAGCTCTTTGCTGTCTCTTTATGTCTCTGTTCTTATTTCCTAATTTTAATTGCTTTCAATACTAATATTTGAGCATTATTTATCTATTATATGTGTCTCTACTTTGACCAGTATATGCAAATGTTTTCTTCCAGTTTGTGATGTTTCATCCTGAAGAGAATTTTCCCTAATTTAAAAATTTATCATACTGATCAAGTTATATTTAATAATTTTAAATTTAGTTGGCTATGTGTTTTGGGAGCTATACATTAAGAGCTTTTCAATGGCTCTAAGTTCCAAATACTTTTATTATATTTTTCTGCTGAACTGTTGTAGCTTCCTCAACTGGTTACTTGATTTTAGGCTTACTCTAAGTTGATCATTTGGATCCAGCCATGCCAGTTAGATCAGGGATCGTTCTAAAATACATTCATTGCCTATAAATTGATGCAGCATCATTTACTAAAAACACTCCCCTTGCTGTGTTAAATTGCTTTTGCCTTAAAGAGTAATTGGCACAACTGCATTTGTTCTTTTTCCTTCTCTAATACATCAAGGAGAGCAAAGCTACAAGTTTGGCAAATTCATAAGAGCCCTCCTGTGTCTTTGCAAAATATTTTGACATCCATATCAGCAAAATTCTAGGAGCTTATTGCCAAATCCAGGCAAAATGAGCTTTTTTATTTCTTGGAAGAAAAATCATTCACCTTTTATTTAGCTACTCTAGTTGGTATTTAAAGGTCTGCCCAGCTCCATTTCAGATGAAATGTCGTATTTTTAGAACTCTGGTAGCTGCAGTGACTGAAAACCCGTGAAGGCCCACCCTAGTCTGCAACAGATCAGCTCTCTATTCTCAGGTCCCAGACATGCAGCAGGCAGGGCTTAATACAACCTTCAATAACCATTAGATCTAGTAGGAGGCTGGTAGAGTGATGCTTCCTCTGGTCCCTTGGATATCCTGGCCTAATTTTATATGTGTTTTCTAATTTAGTTTCATGTTAAGTAATATCCCATTTTGTGAACATCGAAACCAAATTCAGTAGATGAACATAGCTAAGTAAAATGAAAGGTCTCTGTCTGAATGCATAGCTCATGCTTCTCTTTGGGATTATTTTTTTTTCGAATTAAAACTTATGCTAAGCTGCACTGAACTTAAATTATGAGTGAATTGGGCTGTTTCTTCAAGGAGTTAACTATGAGGTCTTTGCATAAGGCAGAGTTCTCTAGGGAAACAGAACCAAGAGAAGGAAGGTAAGAATGATGGAGGGGGCGGGGATGATCAAAGAGTATGCATTAAATCGGCTTATACAAAAGAGCTGGCAGTCAAACAGCTGGACTGCATATCGAGGAGGCAAGAATCCAGCAGCTACTCAGTCAATGAAGCTGGATATCTCAGCAGTTCCGATCTGACCCTGAACATCTGGAAGTTCCCTAGAGAGCCCCTAGTATTGAACACATATCAGAAGACTGAAGAAACTGAAAGTCCGTGGCTGAATATATATATATATATATTTGTGTGTGTATGTGTTAGAGCACATATATATATATATATGTTTGTGTGTGTCTGTGTTAAAGCATTGTACATAGATCATCACTAAACCCTGGCTTCCATAGTCATCTGAATTAACATACACCACATGGGTAGCTATACATTTAGCTATTTTTAAAAATCAAGTTACAAAGGAGGAGAGAGGGTTTATCAGGTAATGTCTCTCTCTGTCAAGCCTGATGACCTTAGTTCAACTCCCAGGACCCACCAGGTGAACAGAGAAAATAAATTCTCCCAGGTTGTCTAATGAACCCCACATATGAGGTGCAGCATGCATACACACACAGAGACACACACACACACACTAACATGCACACACAAACATCATACACAATCAACCAATCAATGTAGTTTAATTTTTAAAATGAAGACACTATCCAGGATGTTTATTGGCTTCCTAACTAATTTGTGATACAGGTTGTAACAATGTGGAATGTTGAACATTTTGCAAGATGTTCACCTCCTCTGCTACATTATCTTATTATTATTAAAAAACTTATTTCTAGTTTTCATCAAAATATTAGTTTTCAAACTATATTGCATCCCTTGGAGTGTTTAAAGGAAATGTGGAATTTTGGATTATTTTGAGAGAAAGCTATTGTAGTGACTCTTCTGCTATCCAAATATCCTCCTCCAACTTCCCACCTCGGGTACTAGTCAAATGGATGGAGAATGAGGAGGATAGTTTTCTGCTGTTTCTTATAAACTAAAATTAATAGGAGACAACTTTTGTAGTTGTTTACAAATATAAAATCTAAGCCTAAGTGCAGGACAGCACCTCTAGAGCCCAGTATAACAACACTATCATCTAATTACAGGCAACCACACTTGTAAACACATGTAAGGGTCCAACAGGCACCAATAACATCTGGATATGACTCAAGAGCTCTAGTTTCACCACTACACCAGGACATATGCACTTTAATAGCATTCCCGTAAGGACTGTTAAAAAAAGAGAAATGCTGTTAAAAATTCTATAACATGAACATTGCCTTAGAAGGAAAATAAGGTATAATGGGTAGAAAAAAGAAGATACTAGTATTTTGGAGGAGTCTTAAAAGGAACATTTTACTAAAAGAGATAGTTGAAGATGATGCCATTCCACATTTGCAAGTCACATGAGTACCACTGCTGCCTCCACATGACCTCCTCTTCTCTATGACTCCTGAGATCTGGGAGCTTGGCAGTCTCTACCGACTCTATTCTAGAGGGTCCCTTACATCAAATGTATTTAATGCACCCCTAGAACCTGTTAGGCTCAGCCTGACATAGCTCTAGAAAACAATGGCTGTTCAAATAAATAAAAATAAATTCGGAGACCAAATTAACTAGAATTATTCTAATCTCTCTGATAATTATTAATTATAACACTACATGACAGTTTGGCAGAATGTGGGTATGTCTGTTGGCTTCTGTACACAGACCTCTGACTGCCTCTAAATTACTCACCTATCTCCAGTGATTGCAACTACAATAAAAATACAAAAACCATGAGGACGGAGCTCAGAAGTTTGTAACTGGATCGCAGCTTAGTTTGATGAAACCTGACACTTCGGATCATAATTACCTCACTAATGATAGAAAGTTTAGCCCACTAAAATTTGAATTGAAGTTGTTTAATATTCACATGCTATTGAAAATCACAGTGAAATACTGAAGCGCCCTTTAATTTACCAGCGTTTGTCCGGTAGACACTCACACAATGGCCTGTGTTCATTTGGTTTTGAACTTCCAACACCTATTTTTCAATTGAAACTCCCACCTCTTTAAGTTTCTCCTGTACATATTTTATTTTCCATGTTCTTAACAACTGCTATAATTGAAAATTCACTCCTTCATTACTCCTGTTATCCCATCAAGTTAACGCCTTCCCACCTTCTAACACACCTGCTTCTTGCATTTTAACTAAGACAGACACTTCTGTATTTTTATATTTACCATGTAAGCTTGACTCACAGTCTTCTCTTATTCTCTAAATACTTATACTCAAACTCTACATTATAATACCTCCTAGAGATTAATCTATTTGGTGAAGTTTAAGACTGGGGATGTCAAATGACATGTATTGTTTTTTTCAAACTGGTCTGTATGCTAATCATTCTCAATTTTATTCTGAGAATAAAAAATGTTAGAAAGCAAAGCCCCATAGGTAAAACACACTAGGCACATCTGCTAACCATCAGACTGTTATGTCCACAGGAGAGAGATTCTTCTTAAAATAATTTCTAGAAAGCAAACAGCAGACCCTGAGGAAGGTTAATGTAACATGCACAACATTTCAATTTCCTTTCATCCTGCTGTGTTGAGGATCAGCAAACAAGTTAATAGCCCTGAAATGTGGGATCACATTAAACAAAGGACATTTTGATTCATGGAGGCACCACGTTTCAGAGCCTGTCCTTCTATACATGACATTCTAGGCCATGGCAAACGGGACAATACAACATACTGGAACATACCTGTGGGTTATGGCAATGATAGCCACCTCTGCTTATAGTGGCAGCTCTCAGTAATGTCTAAACATACTGACTCTGTTGATTAATGTATTAACTCAAACTACTTATTTAGTATTTCTCTATGAATTTCTTTTAGATTCTGCCTGGCATGAACATAAATTGGGTATAGTTTCTTACCTTAACTAAAATTCTAGGGAACTGGAGACAATTATTGCTCATCTGGGATTGCATTGCTACTAAAATCTACATTGGATTTTGTTTTGTTGTTTTATATTTTTACCTATTTATTCTCATTTTATTGGTAATAGTTATTATAGATTTTTAAATATCCTTTGTTGTTTTAGGTTTTAAATTCCGTCAGCCCAGTAAAGACATATATGCTTAAAGTTTAGTTCTCAATCATTTTAAATCCCATTGACTTTGTTCCTAAGTAAAAAAACAAACAAAAAAATGTTAAGATTTCAACCAATCTAAATGGAATTAGCTTTGGAAAATTCTGATGAGGTCTGTCATACTTGCCTTCTCATCCCTCATGTCCCATGGTACATCCTCCTTTGCATCCTCCAGGCTAATGTTGGTCCCGTGCAACACACAGACTACTCCATACTCTTGTCCGTTGCAGTGACACTATGTTTACCTCCTATCATGTTTCCAGGCAGCTCCTGTCTTCCTTTTCTTTGCCCCATTGGAACATATATGGAATTTTATAGAAAGTCAAAAATTTCAGATGTCAGTTAAATCTCACACTATTGTGTTTAGATGGTTGCTTTGAGAGAACTACTGATTGATTCAAGAGTCATTAAATCTACCTGCTGTAATTTCTAAGCTTCTGTCATTGCCAGACTCACTGGGCTCTAGAGCAGTGCTTTCTCATGTCAGCCAATTGGTTAGCAGCTTGCTAAATTTTGGACATTAGATGGAAATCTGAGTTCGAGATAAGACACATCCTTCTGTTTAGATATTTGTACAGATGTAGTCCACAAGACTAAACAGTAAGAAACAAATGTAGATGGAGATTTTAAACAGACTTTTGCCAAGTCTAGTGATAAATATTCATAACCAGATCTAGGAAACTGGGGCCAGTACCACGTTATGGGCAGTATAGGAGAGACAGCTTTTCCAATCCTTGTTCTTCATCTGTAGATTCTATACAGACCACCACTGTTCTCATTTCATTTGTCAGTACCATGCTCCAGTTTCTGCACCAGCAATTAATCTTACATTAATTACATTTTAAATTAACCACAATATGCTTTTACAGCAGTACTTAAAATGTCATCAGCAAGCCATTGCATAAATCAGTGTTGAGGGTGGCTTACTTGATTTATATAGCTGATAATTTCTTGAAAGGCACATGAATTTTTTAAAGCCTTCCTTAAAGTACATGTCTGGGATATGACCATTACAGAGTACAGTATAGAAAGCAGTTATCGCACTTGTACATCTGGTTCTATCAACAGACGTATCAGAAGAGATGCTTTTTCTTCTGTGGTTATCAACTTTTTATACTGTTCATGTTTAATAACCTGTCATCTAGATTTGTAAACATTTTGCAGTATTTCCTCTCATCCCCAGGGGATGTATTTTTAAATACACAGTGGATGCTGAAAACCACAGGTAGTACCAAGTTGTATATAGATTGTGCCTTTTCTCCATCTGTATTGGAGCATTGTCAGACAACTCCAGAGTTAATTTTACCTTCTGAGTTTTGTGTCTGAGGATTCCGTTGAATCAATGCTTTTGTGTGTTGACCAATATCATTGAATCTCCACACTGCAATATCACAACAGTCAATCTGTTGAGACTGCTGCTTCTCGGTGACTGACAAGCAGGTAACATATACAGCATGGAAACTCAGGGGGGAAAGAGATTACTTAAATGATGAAATGTGATGGAACAACATGGACATAGGATTTTGCCAAAATACTCAGGCATGTTATTGTACAATGTAAAAGTTATAAATTTATTTCTAGAATTTTCCATTTAATTCTTTTGAACTTGATTGACCTGGATTGAAACCAGCATAAGAGAAACCAAAGTGGCAAATTAGACCACTATATGACATAGCTACAAAAGACCTGTTCCAACTGCCAGCTCTGTGGTGCCTCCAATCCCCTTCAACACAATTAGGATATGGGTCAAACACTGTTAGTTTTTAAATCTTTAAATTCTCTAGAAACTCAGAGCATTCCTTATAATATGCAATTAAAAAAAACCCAGCCATTTCTCTTGCTGTGTGATTGTGTCATGGGTCATTTCATCTCACTAGGTGTCACTTCTCCAAATATCAACATAAAAGAGAGCAGAATCCCTAAGGGTCCCAGGTAAGTTTAAGACTCTGCTCCCAGATGAATAATGTTGTAGAGGCTTCATTTTTTTTTTTTTTGCACTGTCAAAAAGGACTGGCCACTAGTACTGATTTTTATCTCAAAGAGTAAATTGCTAGCTCTGAGGGTGAGAAGGAGGAACAACATGATTATTAGCTGAAATCTCTTCATGTGACAGATAAGGAAACTTTTGAGTTTTAAAGACGAATTAACACTGAAAATTACAAGCAGTCAGTGTTCAGTGATGGACTTCAAATCTCTCCAATGTAGTCTAGTTGTCTCTCCACAGTGCCATGGAAAATAAGCCTTCTTGTATCTTTACTTAAGTCAGAGATACTTTAAAATAAATTAGCTCAATGAGATTCAACTATGCACAGATATCTCAAAATATTGCAGTTAGAAAACAGGCTAGGGAAGATGAGAAACAGCATGTGTCATCTCACCCAGAGAGCCAAATTAACATTGATTCATGGAGCTGAAATGAAATAAGGACAATCCTAAAGAAATGCAAAGGTTTGGGGCAAAGAATAAATTTAATAAAAATGGAAATAAGGCTCAGGGATGTGAAGCTATGCTTTTGTGCCTTGTGTTCAGACTGCTTGGTTCAACCCTGCCAGGTGATCTCTTTGTAGACAGACAGACTTCTTTAACCCTGAAATAATAAACTTCGTATTTCTCTTTTCAAACTGTACTGATAAATCTATATTAAGAAGAACAATCTATATCTGCTGACATTGCTAATAGTAACCATCTTTCACATGCTCTCATGTCACAAGTATTTTGATCCATTTCATTTCACCTCACTCAGGCTTTGACACTTGGAAGACCCCTTTAGTCTGTGTTTTTAAGGGTTTACATAGTTGCCAAGGAGTGCTTTTTGTTCTTGTCTATGGTCTCTTGCCCTTCATTTTTGCTCATTTCATTTACTGAATATTTAATGCCTCTATATCTTCTTGTTATTCTGGAAGCAGTTTGAGATATTTCAAAGCGCTACTGGTAGAAAGTAATAGAACAGTAACTTGTCAGTGTATTACCACAGTCTTCCAAATCACCTACCTTGCACCATTCAGGAGTTTCCTTAGAAGGCACATGAAAACTTGCAAATGCAAAATTGCATACAAAATGTGTTTTTAAATTGCCTCTTAGACACCAGTTCAAAGGCTGAGTAGCACCATCTGGTATTTATGAAGATGCTCTAGCTGGATGTTCAATACAGCCTTTCATCTCCAAGGCTCCCATGAGTTCTTGCAGAAATCATGGCATAAAATGAACGTCAGAGACTGCTCGGGTCAGGTGAGGCAGACAGCATGACCGTCTGGTTATGGAAAGACACTGTTCTCAGTCTCACAGCTTCAGATTCCATTTTTCAATCTCACATCTGGCTTCTGTCTCTGCAAACTAAAAAACAGTACTTGCAACCTCCTTAACAGACAACAGGATTGACCTCAGTGTAGAATAACTATAATCTTCATGGAACTCCAATGGAACTGAAAATGACTTGGTTTTAGAGTCCACAGTAGAATTCATCCACAACTTGTACATAATATATAGTAATCCAAACATTAAATTTCAAATGCCTCTGGATCACTACACTGCTAAATTGTAGAATAAAAAGTATAGTCTTCCATTTTAAGGAAAATAAGACTTAAAATAATGTTTGGGAGACAGGCAGAATAAACAGAAAACTGTCAAACTAAATGCTACCATTATGAAATTGTTGAAAAGGTTAAATGTCAGAGCAAATGTAATTGGGGGAATGAAGGGATGATGTTGTACTTTCTCTGGTAGAAACATTTTCCTTGCATCACAAACACACGCATCACGTTTACCAAGATTCTTCTAAAAAGAACCTAATCAAGTCAAAGGAAATGCCGCGGATATCGGATATTACCTTCCTGGGTTGCAGATAGGCTACAGAAAGTCACAATACTGAACTCTAGTCCATTCATTGCTTTTCTTCTACTGTAGCAGTACATATAGGAGCCCAGTGCGATATCGATTTATGATGACAATTTTAAAGACTTGTTATCTTTTCTGTGGTTGAAAACAAGAGTCATTTGAACTTTTAAAACCATCCAAATAAAGATGTGTCCTGATTGCACTGAAATCTAAGCCAAAGAAACTGTTGAGGCCTAATCAGTTACTTTTTTTTCTTGTTTTAGGAAAAAAAAAAAAAAAACATTGTATTCATTTAAATAGCCAAACCATGGGCTTTTAAATACAATTTTTACATCTGTATTCTTAATTACTCAGAAATTGTTTATGATCAAAATAGCCTTGAGAGCTTCTCTGTTAAGATCCTGCCTTGGCTAGAGCAAACAAAAACAGATCACTCTTGGAATAAGCTCCCTCCTCCCCTCCAGAGCCCAGGAGAAACTGGAGTTTTGGCTCTGACGGTTCACGGAAGAAGGCAGGCTGTCTTTCCTGTCACCTGTTAACACACTCTTCATTTCCCTCAATAGTAGCCACCTCAAAGTAATGAAGCACACGTGCTGAATTGATTTTCAGGACAATGTTGTTGTAATTATTAAAAATGACTACCCACCGGTGTGGCTGACTATCTAGGCTGTGGCATCTCTGCCTAGCTCGGCCGCCATGTTGCAAGGCCAGAGGCCATGTGCACACCACAGCTAGAAACAGCCAGCCAGAAACACTAGCCATGGCACCCATGAGATGCCAGCGTGGGAGATGGCTCTGCCAGTCTTCCATGCTGTCTCTGCAAGGCTGGGCATTGCCCAGACTATCCCACTAACCACACGGGCCGGTAAGAAAAATGAGACTCTAACGGTTAAATGTTAATCAGAGGCTTTATAAGTTTGATAATGATCAATAACAAGATGCCCTTACAATCAGAGGTGTAACCCAATACCCAACCTAGATCTACCAACTACCTTTGACTGCTACAGACAAGCAAACATCAGCCTCCATGTCCCCCTCTCTTGTTCTCTGTCTCATCCTTTAGCTCCTCTCTTCCTTTTCCTTCTCCTCTCTTTGCTCTTCCCACCTTAGCTCCTCCTACAGGACAACATCAAAGCTTCCAAGTGAGCCAGCACTTAAGGTGTGGTACAAATATATCTAGGAGTAAGCATTCTTCTACCTCTGTTTTATGAATGCCGTAGGCAACCTCATCAGCTTGAGCAAACAGACAGCTCTTTAGGCTTCTGTGCCCCTCTAAGTTAAATAAGATGTTGGTTTTCATATTTTCCAGTAAATAAGTGCTTGAAAACTAAATTATTCATGATGAGTGAGAACTTAGCATACTGATGGCAAACATTTGCTTTTAGCAAGGGGTCAACAGAGAATGGGCAGCATCCACAAATCTCAAAATTTCTCTGACAGTAAACTTCTAAAACAGCTAGTGATCTAGGAATACAGGGAGGAACTGACTACCAAGGCACAGAAAGCAAACTGCCCAGTCAGTATTAACTTACAGATATTCAAGATGAGCAAAATCAAGAAACTGGATGTAACTCTGGTACCTATGGCTGTAAATTAAATAGTGCATACTTTAAAGCATTTTAGGAGCACGGGTGTCATGTTAAGTGTTTTAAAACTAAAAAGGCAGAGGAAGAAAAGAAGGAGTTGGAAGAAAGGCAAGAAAAAGAGAGGCTACTTTTAGAGATGGTAGAGATTTATTATTGAATCTGAATATGAGCATATCCCTGTATCCAGCATCAACCAGTAAGTGTAGATTATGCCTTTGCATACAGTTTACCATTTATATAGCAATAATCAGTTTGTAGAGCAACTGTTAGTTATTTATTTGCATATCAATTATAGCTCAGTAAACACCGGGAAGGAAAATAAATACAATAACCACACAATTGATTCTCTGTGGATAGGTGGTTACCAGGAACTGGATCATTCATGTTTGTATTCACAATATCTAATACACTGGGAACTTTGTATGTCCTATGCATTTCTTATCCTTAGCTTCTATTGGAATACAGATCAAATAAAAATGTTTGAAAAGTAAAATATGAGACCTAATTTAAGGCACAGGGGGCTTCTTTTCTACATAGAAACTAACCTTGCCCCTAGCCATGTTAATTCCTGTCATTAATCTCTTGGTCTAATGAGCTAGCCATCAATTGTGTAATTTTTATCTGATTATTCCAATTCATCACATTGAATTATGTTATTATTTCTGCCTTCTATTAGTGAGAAGGAGACAACACTTGCTGAGAATTTTATTTTGCCATAAAAAATGTGTTAATCACTACATACAGCTAATTCTCCCAGTATTCTCGGGGACTCTGAGACTGGCCTTCTTCACCTGTTCTATATGCAAGGAGGCAGATTGTGGTATTTGGATAAACACTCAAATTGTTCTATTTTCATCAGTACTAAAACAACTGGTTCTGGTTTAGCTAGACACAAAACAACCTGTCTCCAAGGCCTGCATTCTCTTGCTTCTCAGAGCTGGCTTTTTCTTCCACTACCCAATAATTTGACATAATTTCTGAGATCACATAATGGGATCAGAGGGTACTTCAATGGGAAGCAGAGAAGAGCTGTCTGAAATCCTTTTTTTCTAATAATGGTGATAGATTACATCGATCCAGGGAGATGAACATTTTATGGGCCACCCTGTGGTCATCAATGTGTATTTTGTAATGTGTTTTCTGCAGCCAGTGGTACAAATAAGAGCACAGATGTTTTTCTCTATATGAAACAACACATTGTTTAAGACTCACATTCCATATCTTTTGATTCATTAGGGCCATGTTCTACATAATCCACTGATTAGATTTTATATTTGTTAGAGAATAAAAATTATTATGGTTACAAAGAGATGATGACGATTGTTAGATAGATAGATAGATAGATAGATAGATAGATAGATAGATAAACCAACTGATAGAGAGATGGTACATAGGTTATTTTAAATGATATCATTCTTTTCTATTTCTTTGTATGATAAAAGAATTACTTGAATTTTTAAACATAAGTTTTCTAAGGATTATGATAGTAAATCAATGTGTTTGCTTCCCCCTCCCCCCCCCTCAGGAGAATTCCACTATTTCAACTAGTCATGCAGTTAACTATTCTGATTAGACTCATTAGGAAACAGCACAGATCTTTCCAGAAAAAGTAGTTCTTGGCTGGAATTCTTAGTGTTGTAAAAAAGGAAACTTCCTCTTTTGGTGATAATGTGTAAAGGTATAAATTACTCAGTTCTGAGATGTATAAAACTGGGGTCAGAGTGACCCCAAATGATGTTATGACACACTTTGTTGGGGTTTTGCACCATGAAATTGACAAAGCTCATAATACGTTGCTTAGTCATGCTTCCAGTCAGCATACTCACTGCATGGTTATTAAGGACAAAGGAAGGAAAGATCAGGGTGCTCACTGGGTAGTGAATGCCACTACCTAATCTCTTTCCTTTCTGCAAGTTTTATTGCATTTACTCTTCTGGAGAGGAAAAGCAATTGAGCTTAGTCACCTGAGATTTGGGCCTAGAGCTAGGGAGAAATGAATGATACTGTTTCAGTCAGTTACTTTATTCCAGTTTCTGTGTCAAAGATCCATAAAACAAGCAGATAATTGAATGAGATGGGAAAGATTAAAGAGGAAATAGAACTAACTAAAAGGAAAAAGATATTTAAGATAAAACACACACACACACACACACACACACACACACTCACAAACACAGAAAAGGAGTTGTAATTTAATGGCATCTCCCCTCAGACAACAGAATCAGGACATACCTAGGTAGACATTTATTGAGCATTTACTATGTGTCTAGCCTTTGGCTACATGCTAAATAAATAAATCTTAACCTCTGGTGTTGAGGCTCTCTCCTTCTCTAGTAAGAAAATTTTGCATGTGTAGGTATCTGTATTCACATATGCACAAATAGTTTATAACTAGATGTTTCTATAGCTGAGCTATGGATAGAAATGAGGAAGCCAAAAATGAGGCTGATAAGTCGCCTGCATAGGATGAGGCAAGTCTTTTGAAGGACAAGATATGAATCTTACAACAGATTAGGCAAAAATAAAATGTGTTTGCTTTGAGGCAGGTAATATTTTTAAACCAGAAAGTACAGAAAAGAAATCCAGATGTGGTGTTAAAGAATTAAATCATTAAGATGAAGACCAATTATAGAAAACCACATGATGCTCCAGGGAGGCAAGTCACACTTGACGCAAAGAAGAGACAAACAAGAGTTCAAGGATGAGAGGCTGATAACTCGCACATGTTTGGGCGTGGGCATGGATCCTGTTGGACTGTGTCATGGTTCCCACATGTCTTCTACCCCAGTGGCTCAGGGAGACGCAGCTCCAGGGAGCAGAAGGCATGGGAATTTGACTGAGTTTCTTCCACGAGGTGCCAGGTAGACACTGTGAAGCTCCACTGAGGCATGGGGAGATCTCAGTCTGAGGTCCTGCGGGGACAGGGGTTTTGAGCGGGGACCCTGAACAAGAAGGCGCGTGGGGATTGACTGGTCTCAGACTCCTGGGCAACCAGGTGCCATTGGTAGTTGTGGAAAAGTTGAGACTGGGGATTACTGGCTGAACCGGCCCACAGCAGAGAGGAACAAGGTGAATGGAAGCCCCGCAGCGCCCTGCAGGTTAAAGACCTTCTCCATGGTTCCCCATTGCGGGGCCCCAAAGACACACGAGGAAGCCCATGGTTTTACAAGCTTTATTGTCATGGCAGATGGTAGATGAATCTGGCTGCACACCAACCCCCCAAACTCAGGTCAGACCTGAGTTAAATAGGGAGGTAGGAGGGTCTAAGAAGAAATGCTTAATTGGCTGCACCCTCTGGTCTTTAGATATCTCATTAATATGGAAATCTCTTGAGACTGAAGCCTGTAGTCATGCCCTCTACCTGTGCTAGGTGACACAAACGTCTCTTTGGGAGGGGCTGTCCTACGGGACTAAAAGCCATAGATCAATGGAGGTCTTTGGAGGGGGGAGGGAGACCTCGAGTCAGGAGCCTGGAGACTGGGGGAATGACTGAACACCTACTATTGTCCCATTAGGGTCCAGGGTTCGAGGTTGGTGCTCAACCAGGAACCAAGCTATCCTTTCACAGACCTCTGCCCCACACAAGGAGAAGAATGGAGAGATGGTTCAGGATAGATAGCTCTCTCATAGAGAGAGAGGTACATCATGCACCACAACTTTAATGTGGAAAGGTGATGCCCTATACTAGCAAAGATAGACAGTTTTGCCTTTTGCACTGTGAGTCAACTGACCTTTCTAAACAGATCAGGAAGACGCACAGGAACCACATGGGCAGTCAACTATGAAGATCTGTGCCTCATACATCTGAACATTTATAATACAGATTAATAGTAAGTCATCTTTTGAGAGCAGCTATTTTAGCAGTTCCAATTGAAATTAAAACACTCTCTCCAAAATCTGAGGCTCCACTGTGATGCCATGTTGAAAAATACAACATCTTAAAGAGAACAGATCAGGAACTAGAATAATGACTTAGCATTTAAGAATATTTGATACACAAATATAAGGACCAAGGTTAAGATTCCAATCCCTGCAGGACAAGCTGGGTGTTCTGCACTGAGACAGACACAAACAAAGGGGATCACTAGGGTTTGCTGTCTCACAGCCTAGCCAAAGAATGCAAGTTCTGGCCTCATGGAGAAACTCTGCCTCAAAAGAATTGGTGAAGAAGGATAGAGAAAGACACTGTCCCACTGCTCTGATCTCCATATATACCCACATATACATGCACAAACACCAAACACACATATATACACAGCAACAAAATGGGTACATAGATAAATTTATTGATAGATAGATAAATGACAAATTAAAAGCAAACATGGTGGCACAAATCTGTATTATGAGCATTTGGGAGTAGAGGCAGAAAGACTGGGAGTTCAGGTCAGCCTTGTCTATTATCTAGGTAGATATAGATATATCTATGTTTGAAGCTAGCTTTGGTTATATGAGATGTTGAGGATGGGGGCAAATACTATTATTTGGCAGATTTCCAGGGTTCTTGCTGGTATAGCTATTACTCTCTAGGCAAATTAGTTCATTTTTCTGCATCTTTATTTGTTTTGTAGAATGAGAGATTCTTTATTATCCTACTTTTCCAGAATGTTATTATGATAATGAAATAAAGAAATATAAGACCTACATAGACTTCCACACATCTATTGTCCTCTTCTCATTTCAGGGGACTCCTATACACATGTGTGTGCATACATAAACATATGCTCACACATACACATGCTCACACATACACACACGCTCACACATGCACACACACATATCCATGCATGCACTAAATAATAAAACAAATATTTTTTAAAAAGCCAGTAGGCTTTTACTAATAGGAATTGTATGTTTTCTCTTGGTCCCTGTCTTAGTTACTGTGAACAGACACCACGATCAAAGCAAGTCTTATAAAGGACATTTAATTTGGGCTGGCTAACAGGTTTATAGGTTCAGTTCATTATCATCAAGGTAGGAACATGCAAACATCCAGGCAGACACGGTGCAGGAGGAGCTGAGAGTTCTACATCTCCATCTGAAGGCTGCTAGCAGAATATTAGCTTCCAGGCATCTAGGACAAGAGTATTAAAGTCCACAGCCATAGTGACATACCTACTCCAATAAGGTCACACCTGCAAATAGTGCCACCCCTTGGGCCAAGCATATATAAACAATCACAGCCCCATTCACTATAAAACCAGAAGAGAATTTTTTCTTCTTTTTTGAGTATTTCCATAGGGAAAACATTTATAGACTCTTGTGTATACCCATGAGATTCATTTATAAAATGTTTCTCCTTTGTTATTGTCTTAGTCATTCTTCTACTTCTGTGAAGAGATGTCATGACCAAGGTAACTATTATAAATGAAAGCAATTAATTGGAGGTTTGTTTAGAGTTTCAGGGGCTTAGTCCATTATCAACATGGTAAGGAGAATGACAGCATGCAAGCAAGCACTGAAATAGTAAATGGAAGCAATATTCTAGGCAGAGAGACTGTGGAGACTGTGGGCTTGGCATGGGCATGTGAAACGTTAAAACCAACCCACAATAACATGCGTCATCCAAAGTAGTATGCGACCATACTACTACTACTCCAACAAGGCCATACCTATAAATCCTTAATCCTTCTAATCTTTTCAAACAGTGCAACTTCTTGGTATATGTATATGTATGTGTATGTGTAGTATATGTGTATGTGTATGTGTATGTGTATGTGTATGTGTATGTGTATGTGTATGTGTATGTATATATATGCCTATGGGGGTTATTTTTATTCAATATAGCATGTTTGTCTTGATTCTTATCTGCTTCTTCTTTTTCTTTTTCTTTTTTTTTTGAATTGTATTTACAAGATTTTTTTTTCTTTAGCTTGTTACTTCAGTACCAGGCAGATAAAGAAAACTGTATGCACCATATACTGAATGACATGGGTTTTATAGCCTCCATCTCTTATGAGTAGCCTATTGTGGGTAATCCTAGCTCTCTTCCCTTTCCAGACAAGACAGCCCTTCTTGGTCTCAGTCCTTTGCAAGAATCTCTGCACAATTCTTTAACCCTTTCATGAACAGGGTTTATCTTCTCTTTTGATTTTGTTTGTGTGTCAGAATTATATGAGAATTTGAATTGTATTGGCAAGATTATGTTTTTTCATACCAGAATTTTGCCAGTCATCTTCTCAGTTATCTGTCTTTCTCTATCATATGACATAAAGTGATTGAGCTCATATCTCTACAGACATGTTCAGAGAGGAGCCTTCGGGCACAGTACTCCTTCAGAGAGCCACCACAGTAGTATCTATTCTTCAGGGTATCCTGAATGATAGAGTTATCTCAGTGGAAAAACAAGGGAGCTGAGAGGTCTTTCTCTTTACCTGATGCTCATTGGTTACCAGGCTGCAGAAAAGATGTAAAGACAATTACAATTTTGTTTCTTAGAGGTTCTAGTAAGAAATGAAAGTCCACAAAATGTTGTAGAGATGATAATCTCTAGAATAATCATATAGGTTAAACTTTTCAGAACTGAATAAAAGGGATATGACAACATTAACTACAGCCTTTACCACCTAAAGCTCATGACATGACATATTTTAAGATATAGAAAATCTTTATGTTACTTTTTAATTTATTTTTTATTTATTTATCTCTATCTTAATTTATCTCTGTTTTTAATTTATTTATCTCTATATTACAATTTATTTATTTTTACTTTATGTATATGAATGTTTTACATGTATTTATGTAAGGATACCTAGTTCCTAGAGACCATAGGAGGATATCAGTTCTCCTGGAACTAGAGTTATAGCCAACTGTGAGCTGCAACGTGGGTTCTGAGAAATAAACCGCAGTTCTCTTCAAGAGCAACAAATACTCTTAACCACAAAGACAACTTCAAGCATTCTAAATGACGTCTAGAATGTCAGCTCTCATTACTAGTCTTTCTGTAAGTACAAAATAATCAATAACTTAAATATCAATACAAAATACCACACTTCAAAAGGGAAGTTGTTGCTGAGCCACAACTTATTCTATGACCCCCCTTAACTTAATAGAGACCTGGAAAGAATGTGAAATTTTGAGTTGTCTATTTATATATTTCCAATAATATAGAAATAAGGTATTTGAAAATTTCTAGGTCTCTTAAATTTAGATGTTTATTATCTAAATCTATATTCTTTAAATATATACTAACTAGGTGGTTAGTTAATATATATACTTTTTTCACATGTATTAGTCATATTTACATTTAGTTTTGTACACAGTTGTGGAAGATATCCATTTTAGTAATAAAATTGAACTATAGGCATAACGTGGCATAATGTTGAATGCAATGTTCAGCTGTTTGACACTTTGGAGTTGTGTTACAGGCTATAGTCAAACTGCCTCTGGGAGTCTGGAATTAGTAGAATTCATATTAGTCTAAAGTAAATATCTGTACCTTTTTATATTCATCATACCATATTGTCTAAATGTCTCTATAGCACTTAGCAATCCAACACTATATTGTTATAATCCTGAAAACAAAATAATGTGTATTTCATCTTCACATCAGCCCAGAAACTTATCCCTATGCAGCAGCTCATATTAGATGTTGGGAGATATTTACATGAATGAATTGGACCATAATTCCCCTTCTTTGAAGCATCATGTCATTTATTTTAATATTCAAATGCATTGACTCTTTATAAAGTGTCCCAATACACAATCACCAAGGTGCTTATTCCTTTTGACAACTACCCCCCAGCCTTGGTTATTTGGGAATCTGCCAGCACACATTCTAGTTTCATTTCTGTTCTTGTGATAAAATGCCTTGAACAATAGCAATTTAGAGGACAAAGGGCTTATTTGGATCACATGTCCAAATTAGAGTCCACTGCTACAAGGAAGCCAAAAAAAAGGAGGAGCATGAGACATCTGGTAATATTGCACTAGGAAAGAGCAGAGAGAATGGTATGTACCCATGCTGCACGCTTGCTTTCATCTATCTTCTATAGGTCTCAGCCTCCTGCTTAGGGAAAGTTACTTTCTACAATGGACTGAGTCTTCCTAAGTCAATTAGCAGTTAATACAGTGTGCCCAAGAAATACCTACAGGCCAGCTTTATCTAGATAGTTCCTTAATTGAAACTCCTTTTTCTAATTACTCTATCGTGTATTAAGTTGACATGTAAAACTACCTAGCATAGCATGTTTCAGATGGATATGGAAAGTAGAGCAGTATAGGCACACATACTATGGAAGTCTATTTTTTTCTTTTTTATTCTTCTCTTTAACAGCACTATAAAATTTCAGAACATACAACATACTGTCAAAGAAAACTCAAGCATTGAACAAGAATTTTTTTTTCAGGTAGAAAAGAATTCTGGGTAGTCAATTTAAATACAGAAATTGGTAGTTTTGTGTAATTTTCTCTACTTTCTCCAGAAATATATATTAAGCTAGCCCTTGCCTATGACTTTGCTCTTTTTAAGAAACAGATAGAATATTTATATAAAACAAAGAGAACTCTCTAATAGATCTAATACCCCAGTGAGTTCCAGGTTTTATTTCAGAGCAAATCATCACAGATATGATACAAATATAGCCCAGGGCCTTGAAAAGCTGAAAATTGGGAAGAAAACTTGGATACTGTGTGTTCCTATGAGATCTGAGTTTCACTGGAAGCTAAAAGTCTACACCAGCTGTCAGATGTTACTGTAATAAAAATGTATCATAAGAACATACTAAGGAAATATTGCAAACGCAGCATAGTTCCAACTTTGTATGTTTTTAAGTATACATTAAGGCCAGAGTTAGTAGGACAGAGAGTTGTCATTAAGCAGTGACACCAGGGCCAGCCAGGTTCGATGGCTCCTTTGGGATCTGACTCAGATGAGCTCTCCAGTATGACCTTTCCAATTCCTCTACTAGAGGAAACATCCTTGTCAGAACCCCCTATACTGATTGCCAGCCAACAAAGGCAAACTGATCTGAGCTTGTTTCTTTTTTGTCCATCACTGGCTAGACTGAACATCGCTAAGTGAGTGACTTGTGGAAAAGCTGACCTTTGCTGTGGTATGAAAATCTGCCAGTAGATAGCAGGGATTAAATAAGGTGGAAAACCCAATGCAGCAGGGAAAGCTTTCTACACCTATACTTCCTCCTTATCTTCTTAGGACATTGGAGCACCATCCTCCATAGACATCCAAGATAAAACCCTGCAAGTCCTTTGATTGTCCAGTCTATCGCCCACCTTGTCCAAACCATCATGGAACACAGTGGTTACACGTGTGCTCTATTCTTACACTTCAATTCAGGCCTCTGGCTTCTCCCTTTCAGTCTCACAAAGTTGTTTCCTGTCTTCCTCTCATCTCTTTCAACACTAGTCATCTCTTCTGTCTACACCCCAGTGTCTTCCACCAGCCTTGTGATGTCTCCCTACCATTTCCCTGCATCTTTGTCATAACAGTAGCTGCTACTGAGCAGAGTCCTGTTTATATTTATCAACTCTCACCAGTCTAGCTAAGTCCAGCTCTGCCTTTTACTGCCCACGTGGTTTTGAACGAAATGTAAGCTCTGTAATTCCCACTTCCTTCACTTATAAAAGTAGTTGGTATTGGTGCTTAACTCAAAAGATGGTCTTGTGGCTGGGGTTGTAGTTCACTGGTAAAGATCTTGTATATTATATACCTAGCATTGTGTTCAATCCTCAGAATTACAAAGCTGAATAATAACCAAAAACCATTGTTATAGATATTAAATGTAATGGTGCTTCAAGGAGCATATCACAAACTTGTCATAGAGTTAAGCATCCTGAATCATCGTCATAGTTATATTAGTGGTGATTGTTTACATTCTTGTGGCTAGAATATGTAGCCAGGAACAATATAAACTTAGAAAATTCCTGGGAAGACAAGTAATATAAAATAAAATGAAAATGATACTGGTCACTATTATTTTTGAAAATTAAAAATATTAAATTAATCTAATAAGCAGAAATCTTCAATTATTAAATATCAAACATTCAATTGTCTTGACTATAAATTGTTGATACAGATACACAATTTAACCTTTCATACATAATAATATAATTTCACCTTATATATGAACAGTTTGTAACTCTAATTGTTCTACTGACCTGATTGTTGAAGATGGCTAAGAAAATACAGATACAATTCCTAACCTGAGTACACTTACTGTCTGTATTATGATGAGACAGCTCAAAAAAAAAAATACTCCGTGGCTTACACAACAGGGAAAAAATTCTGTATTATTCTAAAGACTATGGTCATGATGTGTTTTATGTTGGTTTCTGACAAGGCCAAGTTTGTCAGAAGAGGCAGCCACATTCTTGCTGAGTTCTTTGTGTTACCTTTCCTCCTATGTACATGTTGAAAAAGTTTCCTGTGTCTCTTTATCTTCTTATATGGACACCAACTTTATTAGATCAGGATCCCACCTTTATACTACATTTATTTTAATTATTTTCTTCAGTGTTCAATATCCATATGCAGTCACATTAGGGGTTGGACTTCAGTGTTTAACTTTAGACAGGAGTGGCACAATTCCACCCATAGCACTAGACAAAGAGCAAAAAATTTAATGATCGGTTATAGTTTAATTTGGCAACAGTGGGATTTGCCCAAATCTTTAAGTAAGGGTAATGATTAATTTTACTATCATCCTGACTGGATTTTGAATCACATAGAAGTCACACTTCTAAGGGTATGTGAGAACATTTCTAGAGGTATAACCAGTGAGGGAAGACCTTGCTTGAATGTGATCAACACATTCCCATGGCTGGGATCCCAGACTGAATCAAAAGAATAAAAAGGAGGAAGTCCCAGAAGCCCAGCATTCATTGCTCTCTGCTTCCTGATTGAAGTGTGAGCCTCCTCTTCTGATTCTATTGCTGGAGTCACTCTGCCATCATGTGTTCTGCACCTTGATGAATGACTGTAACATTAAACCATGACCTGAAATAAACTCTTGCTTCCTTAAGTTATCAGGTAATTTGTATCAGCAACAGGTAAGGTAGCAGTTCGCCCTTTGTGAAATAACTGAAAAGCAATCCAAAAGGAAAAGGAAAGGTGTTTCTACTGATAGTAAGCAAAGATCTTAGAGAACCAGGCACTTGGACTCTAATCTTCAAGCTACAATGTCACTGTAGTCTACACAAGTAGGTTTCTAAGTCAAGTCACTCTGCCTCTGTGACTGAATCGGATGATTCCTTATGAGGCTTACAAGATTTTTACGAGTCATATCAGAGTATCACAAGGATAAGAAACTCTCATTTTTGTCGTAGGCACCCACCTAAAAGCTGAAACTGATGAAAGATAATTTCAACACATAATGATATTAAAATGAGATTTGAAATCTATGCATTGATTAGACATGATTTTGAATGTAAAAGCAAAGACTCTAATCTGCAATCTACAGTGCTCCATCAACAAACCCCAATCAGAAACACCTTTAGTTTAAGACCTGATCCCCATTCTGCTGAAATTCCATCACATGTTCTGTTGTATTGCAGTTACTAGATATCTGAATTGAAAACTGGAAAGTGATTTCCATTCAAATCTCAATTTCAAGAATCTAGGGAATATTTCCTTCTAACTTATGACAAAGAATGACTCTAACAAAGAGAATTATATTTGGTAAAAGGGGGGTCTTTTGTCTATTGTTAATGCTAGACAATTTAACACTTTTAATCATAATTAATGAATATATTTCATGTGAAAGAGGCCAAGGCTATTATTATTAGTTTCTTTTGTGTTGCTATGATCAATCAACATGACCAATGCAATGTATAGTAGGAATTTTATTTGGTCTTACAATTCTATAGGGATGAGAGTCCATCACGGTATTGACGTATAGCATCAAGTGGCAAGTATGCTACTTTCTCATATCTTTTAACACAGCACAAAGCAGAGAGAGCAAAGGAGATGTGACCTGTCTCCACTGACATACTTAATCCAGCATGACTGCTCTCCTCAACCTCCCCAAACAGTGCTCTCAACTAGGGACCATTTGTTTAAATGTCGAAGCCTATAGAGGACATTTTTCATTTATATGACCACAACTAAATTTAGTGCAGAATTTGAAGAATCTTCATGAGCATAGATCGCTATTCTTTTATGCCAAACTGAAATTAATAAAATCCTTTCTTTTTAATACATATGTCTTATACTTTCCAACTTGGTGGTATTATTTTTAAAGCTACAGCTATAGATATATCCATATTAATTATATGTTTTTTTTTACAGGACTTCTTTTCATTGGGAATAAACCATGTAACTTGTTTTATAGGAAGAAAAGTCACCACACACAATTTATCCTGCTATCTAGGGACCAAAATAAGAGCCCAGCATCACGGGCAAATCTGTGTGTGTGTAGATAGTGCTTTGGAAGCACATTGTGACAAATAATAAAAACTGAGCATAAAGCAGAAATGAGTATGAATTGTCGGAAAGCTCTATGAACGTTCATTTTTCTACTCACTTGCATAGAAGACACCAATTTTAGTCACTATTAAAGCCATGCTCAACTTGAACACAGAGAATATTTGAGCAGCAAAATACAGCCTTCTGTGCTGCCTCTATTAATCTCATCCAATCAGAAATCACAGAGGGAATGAGTGAACCACACAGATGGCGCACAATGGAGCCAGCCAACTTATTCATTTATCTTCTTTGGGAAGATGGTGAGGTATTTATAGGGTGTGATGAGGTGTTCCTGGGTGCCAGCATTAGCCTTCCTTCCCATATCATAACACAGAGCCTATTTCAAAGTCTCACTGCTTTCTCCACCTACAAGATGTTCTCGATGACGTTATACTACTTTTCCGAATATGATTTACTGGCAAGCAAAGAGTGTCAGCAGGAATTCTCCATTAACACCTGGGATCAATTTGCTTTCACATTATTTCAGATGTTTTAAAATAGAGTCATTTTATTCCTGTAATGAGTAGTATTACAGAATACCTATAGATATAGGATATATACTGTACCTATGGACAATTTTACCATATTTTATGTAACTAAAATGATGCAATATGATGATATCCTAAGGCCATGCTATTTTATTATCCTTTTAGCTTTCTGATGCCCTAGGTTTTGGTCTTTTGATAATTTCTTTACCAGTTTGCCTTAGCCTAGATTCTAACTGAGCTCAATGAAGAGGGGAATTAAATTTTATGTCCTACAACACAGGATCACATTTGGCTTCTGGTTTTGAGTATTCTGTTTGCTTCCACCTGAGATTTGATTAGATGTCATCCTATGTAATCCAATGTCATCCACACTAATCCCTTTCTTACCTCTTCTCTATGCCAGAAATACAAAGGAGTTTTAACTACGTAATTCGCATACCTAGAAATCTTCATGCTTATCACCATGTCTTCCTTGCTTTTCACCTTGATGATTTTTTCAAAGACACAATTAGCACTTTCTCTTTACTTTTGATCACACCAGACTCTTGTCTGTTCAATCTTCATTCTCTTTTTCTGTTTTCTACTTTATTTCAAACCACAAATCTTCATAATACCAAGTTTTAGCATCTATACTCTAGAAATAGTCTAAATCCTTCTTAGAAATTTTTATCTTTGTACAGGTTTATTTCCCATGTGATTGACAATTTAATTATGATATGAAAATCCCTTTTTAAAACAGTCCAAAGACTATTACAAGTCTACAGTGGCTTTAAGGTGATTTCCCTGAGAGAAATTAATTACTGTGTTGACCCATCTTTCCCATTTCAAGAAAAAGATGATCTTGTATCTTATAACTTTTGACTTGGCAGTGAATTCTCAGAAAGGAGAACCATTTAGAGTATGAAAAGTATCAATCACAGAGCACTCATAGTGCTGAACACCTTCCATTTGAGAGCAATAATCAGATACAATGATTTGCATGGTTAAAAAAAAAAGCACATCCTCATTAAAAGTGCAGATTGGTTCAGTGTGTAGGAAGGATGGCACTATAAATACACATGACCTTGATTATGACTAAAGAACAATAATCCAATGATAGATAACAGAGATGCTCAATAGAGTGTGATATATATATATATATATATATATATATATATATATCATATATATTATATATGTGTGTGTGTGTTCGTGTGTGTGTGTGTGTGTGTGTGTGTGTGTGTGTATCTCAAGGGTCTCATCCCTGGAGATGTCTGAATTCCCCTCTCATAATGGGGGGATTCTCAGAAAGCTTCACTTTTAGAAGAGCTATAGGTGATTAATGATGGCAGAGAGAGGAATAATAGTAATTTGTTAGTGACCAAAGGGCTCTGGTGCTTCCCAACATAAACAATAAGCCACGGCTTGAACTAATTTCTGTGTCAAAGGGGCAAATTCTTTTATGGCAGGAAAGACAGGACAATTCAATGAGAAGTTCTATGAGTATTATTTAAAATATAGAAATTATAATTCCCATTTTTTTAAAAAAAAAAAAAAGGGTGCTGGAAAAACTGAGACAAGAAAGCAAAGAAAGTGGGAAAGAATCTTAATTATTTTTCTAATGAACTAATAAGACACCATGACCAATGAAACTTATAGAAGAGTTTATATGTGACTTATCGGTTAGAGGGTTTGAACCATCATAGTGAGGAGTATGGCAGCAGTATGGCATTGGAGCAGTAGCTAGGAATTCATTCCTATCATGAGACACAACCACAAGTAGAGAAAGAGAAATAATGGGGGTGACACAGGCTTTTCAATCTCCAAAGCCTGTCACACCTTTTTCTATAAGGCCGTACTTACTAATCCTTTCCAAATAGTTCCCCCAACTTGGAAACAAGTATTTTTATATACAAACCTATGGGGAGCAATTCTCATTCAAGCCACCACAGGAAGTCAACACATATATAGACAGGGAGTGTCATAACTGAAAATACGTAATTAAGAAATCTTTTTGACAAGCATCTAAGTATCCACTGAGGAACACATGAGGAGGTAAGTATTTTTGCCTTCTAAGCTGTGATTCAATGCTTGAACAAAGTTAAACTTTGAAGTAGGTTTAGTTGTTTTTTCTCTGTCTTTATAAAAGAAATGTAATACCAAAGAACATTTAAGATATGAAGAACCAGAGAAAATCAAAAGACAAAGATAATAACAACTAGCACCACTATAAATATGTTGGACAAAATCTCTCTTAGATTTATACAAATAGTGCATATGCATTCTAATCAGAATTCTTCAATATATGTTCTCTAAATTTTTATTTAAATTATAATATTTTAATACAAAACTAACCAAGATGCAAAGACTAAAAGTTTTAGTGGCTCAATAATGACTTACCTAATAGATGTGTGATAGTTTCAAAACAATGATTATTATATATACATATTCATGTGTCATATGTTTTCTTTCACAGATAGTGATACAAATATTTATAAGAGAAGATCTTTCCATTTGTCAAAAAAAATCACAAATAAAAATGCTTTAGTTAGATGAAAGAGCTACAGTGTGTAAACAGAAAAAAGTTCTTAGTGGAACTTGTTATTCCTTTACCCAGAATATTATACTTTTATATTACTTAGTTTTCTATATGTATGTGTGTGTCCTGAGTGCTTGTATAAGCACCATATATGTGAAGGTGTTTATGGAGGCATAAAGAGGGAATCAGATCACCTAAAACTTCAGTTACAGGTGGCAGTGGGCTACCCAGTAGGGGCCAAACCCCTGCGTCTTCTACCAGAACAGCCAGCACAATTTACTCTTAAGCCACCTCTGCAGCCTCAGTATAACTACTTTTAACAGTGATATGTGAGATGGCTTCTACTATCTCCTGAAGGTAGTGATGTTTTTCAGTCATGTAGGTGTGAAAAAAAAAAAGCAATTTTTGTTTACCACACAAGTGCCTACAATGCATATTATTAGAATTATATAGTAAACACTTATTTTTTAAATATTTTTAATTAAAATATAATTATACCATTTCCTTCCTCCTCTTTCTTTCTGCTGACCCTTCACTCTCTGAAATTCATGAACCATGGACCTTCTCTCTCTCTCTCTCTCTCTCTCTCTCTCTCTCTCTCTCTCCCTCTCTCTCTCTCTCTTCCTCTTTGTGTGTGTGTGTGTCTGTACCTATGTATCTGTGTGTCTCTGCATATCTATATGTGGGATATGGGGGGATATTTAAATATATGAATTCACATATTTTTATGCTCTGATCATATAAAGTTACTTGTATGTGTATGATTAGAACTGATCTCTTGGTACTGGATAACCAATATGGGGACTCTTGCCTGGAAAAGACTATTTTTCTCATACTGTCAGCATTCCTCAGTTGCCTGTAGTTCGTTGTCTAGGTTTGAAGCCCAATGAGATTTCTCTTTTTTCATGTTAGCATGTCTATTAGTATAATCTTTGTTCAGGTCTTGTTTAGGTAGCCAGGTTGATGAGACTTCATGGGTATAATTCCACTGACATTCCAGGAGACAAAGTCATACAGCAAATTTTCTATTCTTTTGTTTTACAATCCTTCTACCCCTTCTTCTTCTACAGTGATCCCTGAGCCTTAGTTGCAGGAATTCTGTTGGACATACACAATTGAGTTGAGTCTGGGAACAACAGAGTCACGTGTTCTTAAACTTAGATTTGCCATGGTTTTCTGTATGTGTGTGCATAGGTGCATGTAAATGAGTATGTGTGTGTGTGTGTAGATCCAACTTAATTAGATTATGAGCTGTGATTATCCCGTGATCAGGGAACAGTATTTTGTTTGTTTTTTTCTCTCACCCATGTTTCTTTTTCTATTGCTTTCTTTTTTTACCCAATAATTTATTGTCTCTATGTGTTTTAACATATCAGAATTTATGAACTCTTTTTCAGTCTTAGTCCCCAAAGCCATACCAGGTATTTCAGGGTAGAGAAGCTGTGCTGGTTCCTAGTACATGTGTCAAGAATTGCTCTTATCTAAAATGAGTGAAAGGGAAAAAACATCAAGACTTAAGACTATAGTCAGAAGATGTGCACTATGAAGACAACGGCATTTACTTTCTCAATGTAATTCTATACAAAAGGTAATTCCCAAAACTTTTCTATATATTTTTATTGATATACTACAATGACAAGAAAAACGGTCTGTAGTATCTACTTCATTAGTTAGTGTTTGTTAGCATTAACTAAACCCTAGTATTACCTAGTATCGCTTAAGCACATATCCATGCTAGGGAGGGGGGCCTATGTGGCTAGTTTTTTCACTAACAATTTGGGAAAAACAACTTAGTAAATAATAAAAGCAATTATTTTCTTTCAAGTGATATATACATAGAAACTATGATTTGGAAACATAATTTTCCATGTTCTCAATACAAATGGAGATCATGGTTTTAGATAATTATTAAGTATCTTCCATGGATTGTAATAAGTTTCTGGGCATCTGTTGTCATAAATCTTGAATTTATACCTTGACAGGCAATCAGAGTACTCTGGAACCACATAGAAAGGCAGAATAAATGTGAATGGTATGTGACATGTACAAGCCCCAACTGCACAGCTTGTGCTGTATAATTACTAAGTGTTTATTCTTTAATAATTAGAATGAATATATATTTCCTAAGAGACTTATAGGCTCAACCACAGATATTTCTCTGTTTTGTTTTCTTTCCTTTATTTACCTATAAAACAATGACAAAAACAATGAGCAAACGTGAAAGCATTACACTACTCATTTCTCTCAGGATGAAAGGTATCAGCTTTTCTAGACATCACATCACACCACACAGCAAAGGTGGTGGTATTTCCATTTACTCATATAAGAAAATCTAAACCAAGGGTATTTAGGTTCACATGCAAGTCTGTGGAGCTGGCAGCAGTCAGTTTGATAAGCCACCTGTCATTTCTCATCCCTCACATCGTGTGCAACTCTTGCCTAAAGAAGGCCAAGATGTCTACTATGGAGCACATGAGAACATAGGAAGTCATCAATTCCCACTTGATGAGTTGAGGAAACACCAGAAGTTACTCTGTGGAGGAGAAATCTTCTACCTGGATGTAACTGAGTTCCATTTTAAATAAAAGGGAGAGACATAATATCAACTCATACAGCAGGGTTATCTTCAGAATGTATAGTAACTTACTATATATATATATATATATATACACACACACACATACATATATGTGTGTATATATGTATATATATATTAAGTTATATATTTATATATAATATATTATATATTTATATATAATAATAAGTTATTATATATAAAATATATATATATGTATATATTTTTTTTTAAAAAACTGCTTGGGGTACATTTTAAGACTATTCTTGACGCTATTTTCCTTGAGCGATATTTTTTTCCCTGTAGATCACAGAGGGTCTGAAAATACTAAGATGTTTCACTCTCAACAGAAATTATGATGACAGATGATTAGCAGTGTGTGGTCCCTTCCCTATTTGTTCTATGAAAATGGACATGCCATTTCATCTACCAGGATCTAGGCAGCTCCTGTGTACAGCAGGAACGGGAAAGGGGCCCATGATAATTGCAGGAGGTATGAATTGATCTGAAACTCTAAAAATGGTAGAGAGAAGGAATGGTTCCAAGTACCAACCTGGCTACTAAAACATATATATATATATATATAAAGGTGTCTTGGGCTGCTTTCTAATTGTGCCAGTCACAGCCATCAGTGTGATCATAGCCTAATGAACCCTGCCTTCCAAAATGTTACATTTCCTCTAGTCACGGCATCTCCTGGGATCTTTCTCATACTTCAAATAATTTAAACACTACATTCTCCTGAATAATATTTTGTCATAGCAATGTTTTGGGGCACAGGAACAGTGGGGGCATGGCATTGAGTAGCAGATAACAGAAACAGTCTCTCCTGTTTTTATACAACCAGAATTCACTGCATATGTGTCCTGCTGTGCAGCCATGATCCACATGAGTCAATTTCTCCCTTAACTACAAAGATAAATATTCTGTTGGGTGACTAGAAGAAATCATCCTTCCTACTTTATTATACACAGATCCTAAGGGTCAGGATGCTCCTGTTCTCTAGACGAATAATCCATCCTGTGCAGAGGTGTTGTACTGTTGTGAGATCTTGAACCTCGTCTTTAATTTATACCTATTTAAACTAAATTTAAAAGCCAATTACCATCAGAGAAAGACACTAGAACAATCAAGTGGGACAAGGAAAGCACCCTTGGAGTCTCTCGTGGGTAGCTGTTCTAATAGACTGAAAGTAATTCTGAGACTCTTCCTGTCACAGGGAACAGTATGTAATTCCCACAGAGTCAAATCCACTTTGTGAGTTATTCCTTTTCTGAGCAGTCAGACTTGGTTCCATTCTGAAGCAGCTAGTCGTAATGCCTTGAGTAATTGTGGAGATAGTCCCTGCACTACAAATTACATGCAGACTGAGTCACAACCATTCAGTGGTGGTGGATGTAATTAAAATGAATTATGCAAATGTACTATGAGAGTAATTAGAAATGGAAATGTTGATGCGTTAATTGCCATGTCTATGCACTTTTGACACATGAAATGAAAGAAATTTAGGTGGAAACATAGATTTTTTTTTCAAGGGAAAATAAATTGAAAAGCATAGAGAAAACTCAGGAATGGAGGTTGAAGAATCTTCCTCTGAATATTCTTTCAGGACATTATAGGAAGAGGACCACAAGGACACTGGGTTTACATGGGAAATCTGCAGGCTGTAGGTTGGGAGTCAAAGGTGAAAATAAGTTTAATCTTAAGTAAAGGGTGAATTTGGAGTTGGTAGAAATCACACACCCCTGCATGCTTTATATTTAGAACTGAGAAAATCATATATATATATATATATATATATATATATATATATATAAATGTATTTACAAAATTCTGTAATATATAATTAATTACAAAAAGGAAGCTGAGCATGTTGGCTCATGTCTATATCCCCAACACCTGGGGAGATGAGTTAGAAGAGCTGTCCATGTTCCAGGCACTGTAGCTGGAATAATAGTGCAAAACCTTGTCTCAAAAACCAGAGATGGAGTACAGGAGAAGCATGAAAGTAAAAGACACATGGTAGCAAAATGACCTCAGGGTCTTACCTCACCCTTTAAGCACAGGTGTTTCTATGGAAAACATTAACAAGCCAGCAACAGTGGGCAGCACTAAAGCCTAGAACTGAAACCCAGGGACAGTACAGAGCTACCTGTGTCGCCTCAGAAGGCTCCACAACCAGCTTAAAGAAGAAAGCAAGCATCAAGATTAATTGATCTTCAAAGGTAAAGGCAATTGTTTAAAACAAATTATTATTTCATAATGAAAACCAAAAGGAGGACCCCAAAGGGGAAGGAAACAACCTTGGAGAATTAATACAAAAAACAACAAATGCCATTGACATTGCTAAAATTTCAATTCTTCCTCTTAAAGTGATAGGCTGAAGGGAGAGGGTGGTGAGTGCTTTGTCCTGCTTGTGGTAATGATGCTCCTGGTTATGTAGAAGACCTTAGAGAGTGACGGGAGTGTGCTAAAGTAAAAGAAGTGATACCAGTAGCGTCATTTAAAGGCACAGGGAATAGTAAAGCATTACTCAAATTTGATGGCGACCTCAGAGAATGAGGTCAAGATGAACTAATGGACATGATCAATGTTGCTTCTTAGAACCATGAATGACAGTTGCTCCAGGTTCTTTGTGTTCCTGATGTTACACACCATAATGCTCATAGTACTAGTCCTGAGACCATAAAAAGAAAATAATAATAAGAGCTGCAATCAAATATATCCAAAGTTAAATTGATAAGACATACTGAGAATGGGAGACCCAGCTAAGTAACAAGGCACAGTAGATGTAGTGAAAATTATGATAAACTTTAGAGTACAATTGTACTCTAAATTTATTTATTCAACATGTCAATGTAATTAAAAGGAAAAACTTACGAAGAAAACATAGGACATTGTTACTATGTAAAACAAACAAGTAACATATACTACCTGAGTACAATGTACAAACCGTTTTTGAATACTGGTTCAAGCAAACCACAGAAATCGATTTTTAGAAACCCAAGTATGGATTAAGTATAAATTGACAATAAGGAATTATTTATTACTAGTTTCAGTAGAGGCAATGATGCTTTATATTCTGTTACAGGTTTTATTTTTAAATGCTCATTGAAATAGGTATGGGTAAATAACTTGATATTTGAAATTTTGTAGAAAATAGTCCATCCTAAAATGAGGAAACCAGGGAGAACACAGAGAAATAAAGAATGCAAAAAAAAAAAAAATGAGAGAAAATGGCTGTTGAGGTTTAGCGATGAATTCATGGAGACTATACTTTCAGTTTTGAGTATGATTTAAGTTTTCAAAATAGAAGTTTTAAGTAAAGACAAAACAGTGTTTGTGATACACAAAGATGGATAATAGGAAGCGATAGACTAATGTCCACCAAAGTCTGTTCATTTATTGGTATCGCCATACATCTTCACAGGAAATAGAAGACATTGAATTTTGAATGCATACCTGTATAGGTGGTACGTGGAGAGAAAATAGAGAAGTCCTGGGGAGCTGTGACCTGAAACAGAAACATTAACCCTGATAGCTTAGGTGGTGACAGCTTAAATTTCTCTGAGTAATGACAATTGTCAGAAAGGCTTCTGTTTAGTAAGCTGACTGTCTGTTTTGGCAAACCTGACCTGAGGCAGATTCGAAGAACAAAATACAGAAAGACATATTCCTTGGTGATATGTCACATTTTGAACTTGTCTTGTTGTTTTCTTAATTTTGCTTTTAAAGTATCACCAATGTTAATTTAATAGTGAGCAATGGTATTATAAATATAGAATCAGGTCCAATTCATTGACCTTTAGCCTTCAAAATTTTGTGGGTTTCTATATTTAGAAAGGCCCCACAAGTGGTTTGGGATTCTGAAGGTCCCGTCTTGAAATACTTTATAATTTTAAACTTTGGCAAAAGTTTCCTCCAAAAGGAGGGAAAGAATCCCCAAAGCAGACAATAGAGTCAGAGAGACATCTGCTTCCACTGTTAGGAGTCGCACAAAACCACCAAGTTAACATGCGCAACATACACACAAGGAACCAGGTACAGACTCTTGCAGGCCCCTTGCTTGCCCCTACAGTCTGTGAGCCCGTATGAGCCCTACTAGGTTGATTCAGTGGGCCATATGTTCCTGGTATCCTTAATCCCTTCTGCATCCTACAATCTTTCCTCCCCTTCTTCCTCAGAGATCCCTGAACTATGTGGGAAGGGACCCAATGGAGATCTCCAATTAAGACTCTCTTTGTATAATGTCTGGTTCTGGGTCTCTGCACCCACTCTCATCCACTGCCAGAGGAAGCCTTACTGATAATCACTGGATAAGGCACTAATTTGTGAGTATAGCATAGCACGATATCA
This sequence comes from Rhabdomys pumilio, assembly GCA_030674055.1. Lineage (NCBI taxonomy): Eukaryota > Metazoa > Chordata > Mammalia > Rodentia > Muridae > Rhabdomys > Rhabdomys pumilio. The sequence goes on from JANHMN010000016.1 coordinate 51,872,417, forward strand.
TTAGACATCATTTCAATGATTTTTTTTCCAGTTGTGTTTGGTTTTACTCCAGGTCTCTGGAATATCTGGTCTCTGGTTCCTGGCCATCCAAGCAGTATAAGGCATGGGCTTCCTTTTGTGGGATGGGCCTCAAGTTAAACCAGACATTGGTTAGACACTAACACAAGTTCTGTACCACAATTTCCACAACATATCTTTCCATTCCAAACCCCTTCTCAGACCCAATCAGCAGAAAACAGCAAGAACTTAGCCACATTTCTTGTAGCCTGAAGTATTGACTATGGGAAGTGTAAACATCCATTTCAGTTAACACTGCTGGTGTTCACAACCACAGGGTTGAGGAAAAAGGAGATAAACTGAGAACTTTATGTTTTACCTCTAAAATAAATTTATTTTATTTATTTCATTTGTTTACCTCTTCTTATGAAACTAATACATGTATACAATGTATTTGATCATATCCAACCCCCACTTCTTCACCCAACTCCTTCCAAAATGCATATATCCTTCATATTCCCACAGAAATTTTATTTTGTTTCCTTTTTAGTTTCTTTATCATCATCTGTATCAACCTAGTGCTTGCCAGTGTGAGCATGGGTATGGGGCCATTCACTGGATCCAGGACAAAATTAGAAGTCACATATCTAAAGAATATTCTCCTTCCCAAAGCAACCATTAACTTCTAAACCAGAAGTGGGTTCCCATGATGCCCCACCCTATCATCTAGTCATCCATGCTATAGTATTCAATGGCATGATCCTGTGCAGGTCTTGAGCAGGTATCTACAGCTATTGTGAGTACATGAGTGCAAATGCCTTAGCACATCCAGAAGCAGATTTTTCTTAGCAGTCTTCCCTGATATCTGGCTCTTCAATCTTTTCCATCCCACTCCCCCAACAAGAGGCCTCATATTGTCATCTCTCTCTGGAAACTGTAATCTGGATAGTGGGACTGGCAGGAGTGTAGTCTATATGAGCATTGAAAGGGAGGAAAGAGAGTGGGTATAGTTGAGTTTATGATGCCTGCTCTTGAGAGAGAAATTGTAGATTTTTCAGTGCCATGTCCTGGTTCTTATATTTTGTGTTTGGAGACCTGCTAAATAAACACAGACTCTGCAAATATCTTATCTCTTGGTATAATCTTAATTTTACAAAAATGACACTCAGAAGCAAAATCCAATCTCCAAATATGATTGCTATCTGGATCAAGTTTTTTGTTTTGTTTTGTTTTGTTTTGTTTTGTTTTGAAATACAGTTTTTAGATACTGGTGTGCTTACTAATAACCCTAAAACATAGAGCTAAGCCTGTCTAAAAATAGAGAAATCATTGGAAAAATCTCTGTCAAGCAAACAAATACATTTTCAGAGTGTAGATTTCAGTTTTCCTGTTGCTAAAATAATTTTTTCACTAAAGGACTGACAGATTTAACACACTGCTACTTGATACTTTCATGATTTAATAGCAATGTGATAGTTAATACCAAAGGACCTAGCTGTGTACCTGGACTAAAGTCACACAGAAAGTCATTTGTCACTATGCAGTTACTATACTCTTTCTAGCAAGGATACAGGTTGTTGGTGTTCGCCACAATACCGGAGTTAATCCTGGTCTCAAGCAGAGCACTGAGTGAATAAAACATCATTGGAAATAGATTCTAAAATGTGATTCCAAGAGCAAGGGTGTGTGTGTGTGTGTGTGTGTGTGTGTGTGTGTGTGTGTGTGTGTG
>JANHMN010000016.1:51874152-51914425 GCA_030674055.1 Rhabdomys pumilio
GTGTGTGTGTGTGTGTGTGTGTGTGTGTGTGTGTGTGTGTGTGTGTGCGTGTGCATGTGCATGTGTATTCACATATGCACAGACTCATATTGAGAAATATCCATGCTCATATGTGTGCACATATAATGCCTGAAGTTGGGTGTCTTCCTCAATTGCTATCTTTGCTTTAAAACATATAACTTTGTTTAGAGTTTGTGCATGTGAGAACATTCATGCACATATGTGTGTTTTCCTCATGTTTGGCAACAGGCACCTTGCTGCCTCCTACCATGTTTTTAATATTATTTATCTTATCAAACCTGGCGATTACAAATTCAGTTATATGGCTGCCTAGCACGCCTTAGGAATCTTTGTATCTCTGCCTCACCAGAGTTGTGATTATAAATGTGCACTGACTGGCCTAGCTTTGTAAGTATGTGCTGGGGGACCAAACTCCAGTCTTAATAGTCTTAATGCTTATACAGTAAACATCTTACCAACCAAGCCCCATCTCCATCCCTCACTGTCTGAAAAGCAATCATATTCCAGATTGTAGACACTCAAATGAGTGGTACATCTGTCCTTTTCTTGGAAATAACAGCTTCCACATGTGCCCCAGGGACTAAACTTACATTCTCAGTTTTGGTGGCAGTCATCTTTACATTGTTAATGGAGATAAGTCATTTCATGGAACCCAGAGATACATACATACAATGTTTTTCTTACAGCTCTTCAAATATGATTTTATTTATTTTTCTTTAATTAAAAAATATTTTTGGTACAGTATATTCTGATTATGATTTCCTCTTCCCCACTTCTCCCAATTCCTCCTCAATTTTCTCTTCCACCTAGACCCAAACCCTTCTGTCTCTCCTTAGAAAACAACTGGCATCTAAATAATAATAAGACAAATTATAAACAAATTGAAATGGGACAAAACTAACCAAACAAGACAAATACTGAAAGAAAATACAAATGCATAGAGATACAGAAACACACACATTGACCCCCATGAAACCCATAAAGCAAAACAAAAAACTGGAGGCCATAATATATACAAAATGAAACTATAAGGTAAAAATTTATTTTTAAATTATAAATAATTTGCGTTTTGTGAGATCTCACTCTAATTTCATTTTCTCAACAGTCTGAACAGTTATACAAAACAAAATCAATGAAAATATTTCCTTTGTGGTTTGAAATATAATCTTATATTCCCCAAAATAACTTGTATTTTAAAATTTGACCCATACTAATTTTAAAAAGCATAACGTTTTAGATAACCAATGCATATGAACTGGTTTTATTTGATCCTATTTGGTATTTCAGTCTGTACAGTTATTTTTCATATTCAATAGTTTCTCCTATTTTTTAAATTATCTTTAAGATACTGTGCTATAAATGGCCAAATATATGGCTAGACAAGCCATGCCATAACTATTTTTTGTCATTTTTTATTGGTTATTTTATTTATTTACATTTCAAATGTTATCCCCCTTCCCAGTTTCCCTTCCACAAACCCCCATCCCATTCCTCCTCCCTGCTGCTTCTATGAGGGTGTTCTTCAACCCACACACCAACCAACCAACAGACTGAGCACAGGGATCCCAGTGGAGGAGTTAGGGGAAGGCCTGAAGGAACATGCCACAACTCTAAAGGAAAGGAATAAATTACCCAAATGTATTGATCAGCTACCAATTAAATTCCAAATTGTATAACCATAAGGTGTTTTATTCTTTGATTTCATTCTGTTATACAGCCATTCACTTCCTGCTTCTCCCTTATTTTTTAATAATAAAGTTGAACTTCAAATAAGTCAAGAATCTCCCTAAGAAAGGATGTCAGTGATGGCTCTAGAATTCAGATGCTCAACTAATGAAAGCTGAGCATGTCACCTTAATCTGCGTATCTATGTTCATATCCCTCTCCTCCTGCCTCCCTTCATCTCTCTTCTTCTCCTTTCTCATGACCTCACAAGATCATATGCTCTCAGTACCTTCTCCATTGGGCAAAGTGTTATGAGAGGCATTCTAAGAAGAGGAAGAAAAAAATTCTTAAGAACAGGATTCTTCAGTCTTTGAAGATGGTCAGGTGTTGCCATGTGGCCTCAGGTCCTAAAGAGAGTTTTCATTTATGCATGTGATTTTTGGGCCACAGTTTTCCTAGACATTGTCCTCTCCCATCAGGAATTCTGCTTGTGCAACTCATCTTGGCAATGCCCTTCCAACTGGCTCTCCAGGCAAGTCCCTTAATATATCTACTTCCACCTAAGAAAGTAAATGATACTGTATAGTGAATTTTGTGCCTCTCAGCTCTTAACACTTTAGTGAGTCTGCTAGAATTAACCACAGTCATAAGCATACCAGATATACATGAGAGTCTATGTTAGACATGAAGGAAGGTGATTATCTAAGTGGTCAAATAGTTGTGACACAAACAGTTGTTAAACTTTCAGTTGAATGACCGTAGAATGTACTAGCTTTGAACTGGTGGAATGATGCCACCTCAGTTCTTTGAATGTATATAAGAAAAGAGATGTCCAAACCCACCTAGCCTTGCAAACTGACAGATAATTTATAGTTAAGATACTAGCATTGTGGCAGCTGATCACCAAGCCTCTGTCCAAGCAGCTCTTTGCACACCATGCCTTCTTGCCTGCATGACTTTTCTTCTAATGTGGCTCTATTTTTCCACTTTCTTCTTTTCTCCTTATGTGTCTTTATTTAAAATGCTGATTATTTTGGAATTAGATAGTTCTTTAAAGTAATCAGAGAAACAATTTCCTAAAGAGAAAGTCATGTTCTGATAAAAATAGTTAACTTCAGAGGCAGACCAGCCTCCTTGGAAGATCCATCCTGTTTCCCAAGTCTTGTGTGATGTGTGGTCTGCCTCCCAGAACTCATGTATAGATTTGGAGGTTTGATCTTTACCACAGTTGTTACATTCCTTCAGTCTACAGAATGGAAAGCCAACAGTGTATTAGCACACTGCAGCAATGCCTCCTTCTTTCATTTTTCTTGTGAGGTAATAAACTTTAAATTATATACTTATATCTTTTCTTTTAATTGGCTCTTGTGTTTACAGATATATCTTACAATTTTTTTTTCTTAAGAGATTCAGAAAGGAAATTATAAACCTGGGTTTTAACAACTGCAGACAATTGACCAAAGGCTGAGTTTAAGCACATAATCACTTTAAAAATCAAAGGCTAGCTTATTACGATGTGGTAGATGTAATTATTCTTTTATGAAACACAAGCAAGCAAGTTGTACTAGTGCGATATGGTCATATTTTTTTGGTTAGCTACCTAGTCTTGAAGAGCATATTTAGCACTTTATAAGAAGGTTTGTTTATTTTATATTATTATTAATTAGTTAAGATTAATTACTAAGATTATAATTATTAAGATTATATGACATTAAAATGTCAGTATATATAAGAATCAGAGACAGACACAGACAGACAGACAGACACACAGACACATATTCACACAGACACACAGAGAAAGAGTATAAATTTGGGAGTGAGGGAAGTGGGGAGGATCTGGGAGAATTTGGGAGAGGGAAAACCATAATTAATATATAGTATGAAAAATAATCTATTAAAAATTTTTAAAAAACATTAAGAAATGAACCTGAAACATATTAACTTAAAATAAGTAGAAAAGAGAAACATTACCATTAACTTAAAAAAAACAACAGAAACTTTATATGGGCTTATTTTACAGTCTCTTAGAATTTGACAATGTAAAATTGAAAACTTAATTAAGCATATACAAGAAGATAATTCTTCTACATAGACTTGGCGAACCCCTACTGTAAAAACTGGCAATCTGAGGACAGAGTTGGTGCAAAAGTTAAGATACAGATGTGATAAGGAGATGCAAATCTGCAAACGTCTGCTGAAAGCCTCTCTCCTGGAAAATTATGACATCTGATAGCTACTTTACTTCTCTCACTGAAATGTATCTCTCACAAGATAATCACTAGCGTTACTCTCTTCTATGTGCTCAGAGAAAGGCCACGGGACCCAAATAGCAGCTCTCCTAAAAGCTACCACCAGCATCTCTCGCCCCGATCCTAACTGGGGTTCCTGCATTTATACACTTGAGGTAGGGAAAGTGATGCAGCAAGGACCTCTAGAACTGGGTTTCACAAATTAATGTAGCAATTTATTTCCACATTTTTAAAACTTGTTTAGAAGTACTGGAGATCTAACTGTGAGACTCACCCATGCTAGGCAAAGGCCTTATGGCTCAGATTTATTCTCATCTGAGGACTCCATTGCTCCTGGCCATGGGCATGTGCTTATGGTTGCTGTGAAGGGAAGTGTTATTTCCACCCTGAGATTCGTTCTGAAAACAAACTCTCAGTTTCCAAAGAATTTAACTCTTCAAAGGTATAAAGTATTTTGTATTGCCTTATGCATAGTTTTCTATATGTTAAAATATTCACAAAGCTATGAAGAAAATTAGGAAGTTATTATTTTCTTTTTACTTTTATAGTCACTTGCTGTTCCTAAGGACAGTCTACTCTCCCAAACGCAAACCTTTTCATCAGGTGATTATACCTGAGCTCTGCGATTACATCTTGGTTGTCCCTAAATGGACATAAAATTACTTTTGTAAAAGAAATTACACTTAGTGTAGATATAGTAATCCATTTTAAATCCCCCCAGCTCCTGCAGCCTGCTTGTCTAGACTCTGCAGAGGATTCTGAATGTCATAAGACAGTCCCTGAAGTACAACTTCACTGTGAAAATTTAGACAGTTCAAATAAAACAAGGGAATTACGGCTTTTTATAACAGTTACAGACTACCGTTATGAAGAAGATATTAAATTTATTTTCAATGCTGGGCTGGAAAGATGACTTTTGACTTGGTACTTAACACTTGGTGCTTGTGCAGAGGATCTTGAAGCTTTGGATCCTAACAACCGCATGGCAGCTAACAACCTCATGTGATTACAGTTTCAGGGTGTCTGAACCTTCTACTGGCCTCTGATGGCACTCCATGAATATATTACACAGATATATACATATATGTCTGTATATATATATATATATATATATATATATATATATATATATGTATATATATATATATGTGTGTGTGTGTGTGTATAGTGTCTTACCCATATATATAAATGTGTGTGTGTACACTTATATATAAGCATATATATATGTGTGTGTGTGTGTGTATAGTGTCTTACTCATATATATATATATATATATATATATATATATATATATACATATACACACACACACAAACACACACACACATATATATATATATATATATATGTATATATATATATATATATATGGGTAAGACACCCATACACATAAAATATTCTTTAACTTACTTTCAGCCAAATCTGTTTGTTGCCTATAAAAATGTCTTGTAGTCATTTAAAATTATATTTAGATCTAAGATTAAATATAAAGAAACAGAATGGCAAATAGACTCCCAGGAACCAGAGATCTTACCGGTTATTATCTCAGTAATAATTTGAAAGACGCCAGTAACAATAAAGATGTACCTACATCTGAATTTATTACCCAACACCTCCAGTTCTTATTTGTAACACAGATATGTGGGCTGGTTCAGATGTACTGTTTAAAGTTTAGAAGTAATGGATTTAGGGCGTTACTTCTACCAGGGAGCTGTTTTGGTGTGAAATGACTCCCTTTGATTCCGTGGTAATTATATAGATGGCCTAACACTTTCTAATGGGCCATATCCTACAAACCAATAAATTCCTCATTTTCTTGGTATACATAACCTACACTGACTAGATAAAACCAGCCAAAAAGGCCCACACAGAACAGATTCATTAATTTTCTGCTAGGAACTACCATCAAGGGGTCAAATTAACAAGGGTTCTTTACTGGGTGGGTATTCTCTCTCTCTCTCTCTCTCTCTCTCTCTCTCTCTCTCTCTCTCTCTCTTCCTCTCCCCCTTTTATCTCTCCTTTCTCTCCTCTCTCTTTCCTTCCATCACTTCTTCTCTGCCTCTCTCCCTCCTTCCCTCCCTCCCTCCCTCCCTCCCTCCCTCCCTCCCTCCCTCTTGTTCCCTCTCTCTCATCTTCTTATGTTCCCAAGGGGAAGGTGATGGATCAAAAAAAAAAAAGCTGCAAATTCTCCTTTGCTTTTATTGTCACATTCTGCCTTTACAAATGTGTCTGCAACACATCCACGTGGCATATGTACAAACCATCACAACTGACTGACAGATTGTTTCAGAAACCAATGAAATGAACTGTTTTATTGTTACTTTTGTTTTGTTTGACTAGGAGTTTTATAGACTGAAGCTAGGGCTTAAATCATGTTGTAGGTGTTATACATCGATCTCATAGTTTTCAAGGTCTCTCTCAGACATTGTGATTAGTCACTTTTACTATCCAAGACATTAGAGGTGATTTTCTGCTTTAAATACCATATTGGATTGACTGCCATGGCTAGTAATGTTAACATCTTTCTGTTTAGCCTTAACATACCCGCATTTTGTCTGCCATTTATAGTACAAGAAGATACATTATGAAAATATGATAAAAAACTGGAAATAAGCTGTATATACTTGGGAGAATTAATAATTTGTCCATGAATCATAGACCACAGAAATCCGAATGAATTTAGTAAATAATTTTGTCTGATTTTCATATTCTTCCTATTTGGGGCCAAACATTCTAAATGATGTTTCTTAGACCCTTAGTCCATAGGAAGAAACAAAACCATTTTAGTTAAGATTTCTATCACTGTGAATAAAAACACAATGACCAAAAGTGACTTGTGGAGTAAAAGTTTATTTTGCTTACAGTTTTATATCACAGTCCATCATCAAAATTAGGGGCAGAAACTAAATGCAGGAACTCAGAGGTACAGACTGAAGCAGAAGCCATGGAGGACTCCACAAAGGACTGCTGCTTACTGGCTTCTTTACTCCTCCTGATTTGCTCAACCTGCTTTTTTATATAACTAAAGACCACCTGCCAAGGGTGGCACCACCACCACTGGGCTGGGCCCTCCCACATCGATCAATAGCGAAGAAAATACCCTTATACACTTACCTTTAGACCAGTCTTAAGAAAGCATTTTATTAGTTATGATTTCCTCTTCTCAAATGACTGGAGCTTGTGTAAAGTTGACAAAAACTAACCAGGACAAAAACCAAGCTGACCTCATGGTTATCTGTATCTATTAATCTGCTAACAAACTGTTATAATGTTTCTACATTGTGGAGAATATTTCCGTAGATTATGGAAATACAGAAGAAAATGAGGCTCCCGCGCTGCTGCTGGCAACCTCTTTACAAAGATCTATAGAAGGAAGCAAATTCCATTGAAAGAATTGCAAAGGGTGTTGAGCTCCAGGATCTTTACACAGTTGATTTTGACGGTGGTAATTTTCTTCTGTGGTTATTCAACAAAGATAACTAGCAAACAAAAGGAGGTTGCATTATAGATTCCAGCTGCTGACATATGCTACACAACTTAGATTAATTTTCGCTAGATCCTGGAATAAAATTAATCATCCAGCAATATAGGAAATCAATAAACTTCAAGCTGCTTTGAAAACACAAACATAAGAATGTTAATGCCTTGATAGTAAAGTGATTCAAAATGATAGATAATGACAAATATCTAGTCTCCTAGAACACATACGGGAAGCTTTGTGAATTCATGCTGAAACTGACATGATTTTCTCCTTTGCATAATTTGATCCTTAAACAATAGGTTGAAATAAAAGATTTTTTTTTCCACTGTAGGCCATTCATTAATCTCTGGGAGCCAAGCGGATAGCTCAGAAAGTACTTGATGCTCTTCCAGAGGTCCCAGGTTTGGATCCCAGCACCCACATAGGGTAGTTCAAAACCACTGGAAACTCCATCTCCAGGGAATACAACACTTCCCTTTGCTGTTCTTTGCAAATAATTGTATATGCATGTACACACACACACACACACACACACACACACACATATTCACACCCATAAAATTAAAATTATTTAAACTAATCCATGAGTGCATGGTCATACTCAAAAACCAGATAAACGATCATCAGGTGAGCTCAACATACTGAGATTTTCCTCCATCAGCAGAATAGATAGCATATGCTGCAGGCAAATAGCATGTAAAGAGGGTAGCTATGTTGATATGTATGATGTATAAAACCATGTATGCCAAAGCTCAGCCTCAGCCTACTAGCATGCGCTCACAATAAGAACAATTATGATAAATGAAGGCAAGATTATATTTGAAATTTATATCTCAGATTCACTTTTTGTGTATAGTTGCTGAGTAGATGATGATTAGAATTCTATGGTACCCATACACACACACAAACACACACACACACACACACACACACACACACACACACAGTACCATCATTCTAGCCAATAGATCTATATTAATCAAAGCTTCAAAGGAGGTAGATGGAAAGGAACACAGGTAACTAGGAGTACAAAACAGTAACAGACAGAATAGCTTGGAATTCTCACAGAATCCCACCAGTGTTACACAGAAGAAATGCTGAGCTCAGGAAGTTGTAAGAAACAATGGAGACTTTTGAAAGAGACAGTGACATTATGCTCTTGCTGGAGAGCAAACATGAAGCTGAGTTTTCGTGGAGGAGTATACAGATCCAGCTGCAGACCTGCTTCCAGTTCCTAGGAAATCCTAACTAGAGACAAAGCTGAATCCCAGAGATACAGTATTTAAATCCTTTTTTTTAAAAAAAAAAAAAAATGGATTGTTTTCTTCTTTTTCTTTTTTTTTTTATTGGTTATTTTCTTTACACATCAAATGTTATCCCCTTTCTAGGTTCCCCACCCTCCAAAACCCTTCATCTCGTACCCCCTCCCCTGATTTTATGAGTGTATCCTTCCCACCCACTCACCCACTCCCGCCTCCCTGCCCTCAAATTCCCCTACACCACCATAAGCAATGTATTCACTCCATGACCATTGAAATAATAGCACTATATTGATAATGTGGTGAACACAAAACTGTGTAAAGATATGTGAGAAGATGGAACAAATAGAAGAAGGAAGAAATAGGGAGGGCAGAAGGAAGGAAGGAAGGAAGGAAGGAAGGAAGGAAGGAAGGAAGGAAGGAAGGAAGGAAGGAAAGAAGGAAGGAAGGAAAGAAGGAAGGAAGAAAATAAGGAAGGAAAAGAAAGGAGGAAAGGAAAAAGGAAGAGAGGAAGGAATCGACAGAGGGGGAAGGGAGGGAGGAAGTGAGGGAAAGAAGGGAAGAAGAGCAGACACTTTGATTTTTTTTCTAGCCAGGTTGTCACTAGAACATCCCTAATTTGAACATTGCTGATATCTGGGGTAGTAGTAGATAGTTACTTGTGACCATGAGGTCAGAGTAAGCTACCTTTAGGGAATCTCAAAAACACATTGCAGGGACCATCAAGAGCCATGGAGCAGCAGCTGTAGCTGTGGTTGGTTTGCTAGTCAGATGAAACATTCTCCATCTCTTTTTCTATCTCTCTGTCTCTCTGTCTCTCTTTATTTCTTTGTCTCTGTCTGTCTCTTTCTGTGTGTGTGTGTGTGTGTGTACGCACGCTCATGCGCGCGTGTGCACGTGTGCACACATGTGTGCACAGGAACTCACATGAAGTCTTTCAGAATTTCATATATATATATATTATATATTTCATATATATATATATTAATCATATTTATCCCCAATTTCTCAAGCTAACTCCTTGCAGATTTACACTCCTATTTCTCACCACCTCTCAAATTCATGCCCCTCTCTTTCTTTCTACTTCTAATCCAATGGTTCTAATTCACAAATGCAAGCTGTTTGGAAGAAGAATCTTGGCCTTAGATGAAATGAAAAGAGAAGAACATAGTGTGCTTTGCTCATGTTTCTTGTATTTTCTGGGATCAAAATGGCAGTGGAGATGAGAAGTGCATACAGTAGGCATGCATTCCAGTAGCAGGCAAGCAGAGACAACCCTGAGAAAACTGAAGACACAGTGCAGTCACTTGGAAGGTTGGTCTGGTGCTACTCAAAAGACTTATCACATACACCAAGTTCCACTGGCTAGAAACGGGGTCAGGAAAGCATTTCCTAAAAGGGCAAACAGAGCCCTTCTACTTGGTTGTTCCTTGGGACATGGTTGTTTTGAGGTAGTCAAATGCCATACTAGCAGTCCCGAACACAGCAGCAGTGGGAATAAGCACAGTCTGGGACAATCTTTTTATTCACAGGACTGTCAGCCCAATCTGCAAGATAAACCAGAGGGAGTTAGCACATGCATGTCTTCCTGGAGTCTCCTACAAAGCTCATTTCACTAACAAGTCCTTACAACTTTTGGGTTTGTCCAGTTTTAGTAGAAATAGCAGAAGCTTCACTGCAGCCAAGTCACTTCCAGTGGCACCTGGATACTGCTTTCAGAGAGGTTTCTTCTCTCTTTAACCTTCCTTTATACCTTAGCTTCCATAACTGGCTAACATCTTCTCCTATTCTTGGACATCTACCCAGTTCAACAATGAAGCAAGAGCCTTGTCTTGCTATAGAGCATTTCTCCAGGTACTTGGGGCCCTAGACTATACCACCTTATACAGTTCAGACTCAACAGATACCATTCTACTGCCACAGTCCAACCTCCCACTGTGCAGTCCCTGTAGCTCTAGTGACCCACTGGCCCTGTTGCATGGCCATCCCATCATTCATGCTGAAACAACCTGGCACTTGCATACTGCACAGCTAAATTTTGTTTCAAGTCCATAGGCAGGAGTATGCCTTAATACTTAATTTTACTCCTCTTGACATTTTTAACTTTTTCTGGGTTTACATTGGTCATTACCACTTGGATTCTCTGATTGGCAGAGAGAGTGTCATGGTATATCTTTTATTTCCTAGGGAAACAGAAGGACATCAAACTCAGAAAGTTGTATTGACCTCAAAAATAAACCCAGAAATGGCTACATAAATTCAAGGGATTTAGTGAAGGAAAATGAATTATCCGATTAATGAAATATTGGTGTGTATTTATAATATGCCATTAAACGCCACTGAGGGGCTGGAAAGATACCTCAGTAGGTAATGACATTCACTGCTAAATCTGACAAGCTGATTTTGATCCCTGGGACCCACATGAAGTCATGAGAGAGCTGGCTAGTGCAAGTTGTCCTCTGACATTCATATCTTGGCTACAAGTTCCCATAGGTATGCATTACACTTAAATAAATCTAATAAAAAACTAATGAGTCACTGAGTAAGGACACTAGTTAAATATAGTGTAAATTCTGGTGGCTAAAGCTTCAGGATTTCATTGAACTAAGGGCATCACACATGAATCAGAACACCTAGGCAGTATACTGTGTGATCAATTACTAATTTTTTAAAAGTTGAAGGTCATCCCCTCTCTTCTCAGTCCTCAGTGACAAGTCAGAGGTTTACTGAGGACATAAGTGGTTCAAAGAACCCTAGAACTCTGGTAACTGAAGTGAATCACTACATTAAAAAACATAAAATATATAAACAAAAGGCCACATTCGCTAGCTTTTCTTGACTATTTCTAATAACTAAATAATGCCACCAGACCTGTTTGAATTTAATTATACTTACAGCGTGCCCTTTTGTGAACCAATGAATTAAATTTTCTAGTTTAGAACAGGGTAAGAATAGTTTCCTTAAGGGTATGGAGAAAACGTTGTGGATAAAGTGCTTGCTGTGCAAAGGTAAGGGCCTGAGCTTAAAGCCCTGAGTCTAGGTTAAAAAGCCAGGCACAGAGTCATCTACTTGTAACCTCAGCACCGACTGGGTGCTCAGGACAGGATGACATACGGTGAGTGGTCGGGAGATGTATCTCACCACCTAGCCAGTTAGACAATGAGATCCAGATCCAGCAAGAGATCCGACCTCAAAATGCTGGAGTGCTGGTGAGACAGCCGGGGAGGCAAAAATACTTTTTCCAAGCCTGATGACTTTAGTTCACTTCCCAGAACCTGCATACTAGAAAGAACAAACCAACTCCTGCAAATCGTCTTATAACATCCACATATATCCTCAGTAATCTAGGACAACACTAGAAGTATATACTATGGAATTAGTCCTAAGTCTGACTCAGTCGTGGTATCACTGACTCAGCTAGAGAAAAATGTCCAAATAATGGATGAGGAAGACAATGATTACAATCCAGTAGTATTAAGCTTACTCCAAATAAAGCTATTATTTAATGATAGAAGAGAATATAAATTTTCTATATTTTTTATGAAAAGTCACATAAATACATTCACCACATATTTGAGTTTTTCCTATATTTTCCTTGTATGAAATAAATTTTTCCCCTCAAAAGGGACTTTCTAGTTCATGATTTGGGGCCATGTATCCTGCAGCCAGGTATGTGGGTAATCTGGCTCTTCTAGAAAGATTGATTGTTAGGATGCTCATTGAATTCAGAGGAGCCAACCAGTGTTCCCAGAACTTTAGCTGGAGCCAGCAGTGAATGCTGCCTGAGAGAGCACACCTGAGGGGCTTTGTGCTTAGTTCCAATACTTTAACTTGAATAAATCACATTGGAGAATAAAAACTCACAATAGTAGCTAAAGGGAAAAAGAGAGAGAGAGAAGGTAAAAAAAGGAAAAAATGAAATCAATTCTTTTTTAGATCAATTATTTCAGTTTTGGGGTCATTTTGTGTCTCTGATCAGTTATTCCTACTTCAAACTCAGCTTTTGAAATACCTGAACCAACAAATTTTATCCTTGTTTATGGTAATTTGCAGTGTGTGTCTGTTTATTGCATTCATTTTGTTGCCTAAAAGTCTAATGAACGAGAAAAGGTAATGCATTAAATACAGAATCTATGGCCATAGAAATGGCTCAGATGTTAAGAGCATTTGCTGCTCTTGCAGAAGATATGGTTTCAATGACCAGCATCCACATGGGTGGCTCACATCATCTGTTAACTTCAGTTCCAGGGAATCGGGTGGCTTCTTCTGCCTTCCATGGGCACCACACACAAAATGAATGGAAATATAGGTAGGCAAAACACTCATACACGTAAAATTAAAACAAATTTTTAAAAAAGAAGAAATACTGAGTTTGGTACAACTAGCCGCTTTCACCATCAAAGTGTCTTGTTCTTTATTCTAAATCCATTATCTGCCCAGTCAACTAGTGAAGAATTCGTTTTTAATGGAATAAAAGGTTAAATGTGGAGATATTCAATGTTTATAATCTTTACTGAAATTTTCAAGTTGCTGAAATTTTTAACAAAGAAGTGTTAAGTAAGTTTACATTTTTTTTATTCTATGGTTTGTACCACTGTGTATCAGAACACTAATATTTTTGTCTTTAGATCAACATATTCTATTCTCTACCCTCATTCCCTTCCTATAGAATTGTTGAAATTCAGCTCAATTAGATATATTTTCTCTTCTATATTCTAAATATTTACTATCAGTCATTTTTTCAGAATTAATTTGAAAACAGATATTCATTCTATACAAAACCATTGTTTATTTTATAAAATAAACACAGTATACTTACATAAACTGTTTACTTTTGCGGAATACAACATGTGGACTGAATACTGAACAAGCAAGAATGCATAATGAGTTACTGACAATTTTGACAACAGAACAATTAGAAAGAAGTTACTGTAATATATATAACTTCCTCAGGAACAACATTTCAAATAAATAAAACATGACACAAACATAAATTGGCTAGTCTTTTTTGTTTTTTTTACTAAGTTTGATCTTCAGATTTGTGAGCACTTGTGAAAATATTGACATGCAAAAAAAAGTCATTTTATTTCAGAATTAATTATTCCTGCTATAATTAATTTCTATTCCTACTGGAGTTTCATGTTTGCTGTGGATCACAGATTGAATGTCCCACAACAGCCCAGGTGTTGAACATTTGACAGGCTATGACCTATTGGGAAGTGGTGGACTCTATAAATTGTGACCAACAGAAGGAAGTTAGGAAATTGAAGGCATCCTCTTACAGGAAACCCTGGAGCAATGACTCCTTTTTTCTCTCTCTTTATTTTGATTTCTACCAGGAGGTAAGCATATTCTTTTTCCATAGGCTCCCACCGACATGTTTGGCTTCACAAACATTGAGAAATAAATAGTCCTGGCAGTGAGCTGGACCTTCTTCATAATCCGTGAGCCAAAACAAAGTATTCCTTCTTTATAAGCTGGCTATCTCAGATCTTGTTCCAGTGCCAGAAACATTATGTTTTATCTGTGTTTTAATCCAACATCCTGTAATATAGTTGGAAGAGACTGGAGTCTGTAGAAGATAAGAGAGCCCAAGGATCCAACTGTATTCTTTGTGTCCAGACACATGAAAGGTAACAATGTGAAAGGAAATGTCTTTATAAAAGAGGTAATTGAGATACTTTTCAGAGAAATACAGGTTTTCTTTCAGGAAAATTAATTCACTAGTAGAATTACACCATTAGTAAGGAGAATTTTCAGGTAATTTTTAAGGTAGGTGAAGATAAAGGCAGAGAGGAAGAGAGGAAGAAACAGGGTAGAAGAGAGAGGGAAGGTGCTGTCCATGAGAGTCTGTCCACCTTCAATGACCCTCATCCAGCAGAAGAACTGTACACCACAAGTGAGTTTCTTTTATCAGGCCATAGAAGAACCTGAGCTACACTGCTGGGAAAACAAAGCTTTACCTATGGATCTTCTCCATCAAATAGTAACAAAAATTCCTTCTAGATCTAGCAAGAGCAGCAAGAGTGTGTTATGCTAACTGGCCACATTCAACTCATGAAACTGAGTGAGAAGAAATAGAGACCAGATTCTCAAATGGAAAATGACGAGTTGGAAGGAATTGCAAAAATGTACCATTTGAAGTCAGACCATTTTAAAGCCAGAAACCTGCTCAGAACCAACATCTAAAACTCCCTAAATACTATTTTTGTGCAAGGCATAGAATTGGTCTTAGTCTCTGTGTACTGATTGACTGAATGACAAGGTAAATGGGAAAAATAGAAAAATATACCTTATTTTCTATGATTTTTCTCCCCATTGTCTTTGAAATGGCATTTCCTTAATGATGATTAATTTGAGGCTGCTGTAGAAACAGTCCAAACAATCTGCTGGTGAGATGATCTGTAGAAGGCCTAGGGGTCACGGATAGAGACTGAGGCTCCAGGAAACTCACCGCTAGTGACATTTCACACTTTGAAGGTTTGATTGCTGCTGTGAATCAGGGACTGTGCTTTATTATAGTTATTTTTTTCCTATAAATACAGGTACTCAAAATTATCAAATGACTTTTTTCCCAAATTACAAGTTTTCACTGGAAAGAATATGTGTAGCATTTGCTTCCAAAATATTATTTTGTTTATCTTTTCCTTCATGATTATGAGGAGAAACAGATTTTCATACCATTTTCAAAATTAAAATGCAGTTATTCATAAAGGAAAATAACACTTTAGTCTTTCCTAAACTCTGAAAATGATTATTTACGAAGGTAAAGTTTTGCTAGCAAAAATTTAATTAGTATGTGTTATAGAAAAGTATTTCAAATATGATTCTGTGAATATATTTTACTCTATCTTACTAACTGATAGATCATACAATAGGGTCAAATAATATTAACAGAACAAAATCATAAGCATTCCAACTTTTTTTCAAGTTTTCTCCTAAAAGATATTTTTTTTTTCGAGACAGGGTTTCTCTGTATAGCTCTGGCTGTCCTGGAACTCACTCTGTAGACCAGGCTGTCCTCAAACTCAGAAATCCGCCTGCCTCTGCCTCCCAAGTGCTGGGATTAAAGGTGTGCGCCACCACCGCCCAGCTCTAAAAGATAATTTTAAAGGTTATTTTTAAATGGTTCTTCCATTAAAAACAATAGATCCTATGTTTTTTATGGGTAAAAAGAGGGTTCAACAGTTATCTGAGACGCAAACACCAGGACAAGGTTTGGAGTAATAGTGTTCACATTGATTTGTCATACACAGTTCGGGAGACAAGAGTGATACAGGTCTGGGGATCAATCACAACCCTACACTCCACTTAGGCACAATGAGTAGCATTAGCTCAGTGGCTTTGACATGTGTGTCTGAATATGGGAATCCTCAGATGAGACCTGATTCTACTGTCTTAAGTATCCTCTCTGAGAATGGAGTAGTCTAAGGCTAGCTGCACACACCATCACACAGTTTCTTTCCACTACTCTGAGGGTTTTTAATTTGGTTGTAAGAAACCAGCAAGAAACATGTAGGATGCCTGTGTGTTTGTAGAAGTTGCTAGGCCAGACCATGCAAACAGAAATAAAGAAAAATATATTTTTTTAGAGCTTGAATTATGAAAAGCAGCAAGTTGAAAAAAAAAAACAATCATTAAGCTTATGGGTGGGAGAAAGCATGACACAAACAGGGCTAAGGCTTAGGAGACAAGGTCACTATGCAAAAAACATATAACTAGGGCAAGCTCCAGCCTTGGATTAAGTGAGTAGAAAATGTAGAAGATAACACCACTATAACTGCATTGGAGACAAAGGAGGGCAGGTACATATATATGACACATTTTAAACCTAAGTTGGACCAAGATGGTAGAACCCTCTTGTAATTTCTAAATGAAAAATAGTCTTTTTATCCTTTTCCTTTTACACCAGCTGTCTCTAGTTCCTGGAATGGCAACCCTGGGTTTTGTCCTCATTGGATCTCTCTGATATTTGTCTAAAGTTGACTATTCAGAGTGAACGTGTTATTGTTGTGAGTGTCGAGCCCCGCCATCTGTGAACAGAGTGCTGGCATAGAATTGTAGAGTGGGGTAACGAAGCTGTTCATCTGTCATCTGATTGTCCTTTGCCTCATTCCCTGACATGTTAGTGTATTAAGAAATATTTTAGAGGAAGGAAGAATGGGGGAGGGAGGGAGGGAGAGAGACACACACACATGCAGAGAGAGAGAGAGGGAGAGAGAAAGAGAGGGAGAGAGAGAGAGACACACACATGCAGAGAGAGAGACAGAGACAGAATGGAGAGGAAGAAGGGAAGTAATTGGTTAACTCTATTCTATACAAGTATTCACATGGATAGAGGTGATGTAAAAGAAAGAAAAGAAAATTAGAGAAGAAACAGTCTTCAATGATCTGTACTGGGACACTAAACTGCAATATTTATTTCTGATTATTTTTCCCATTTGTTTGTTGGTTTATCTATTTATTCACTTTACATCCTGATTGCATCCCCCTCTTCCCATTCCCCTTCTCAACTGACCCCTCCCCTTCCCTACCTCCCTTTCAGCTCTGAGAAGGAGGAGGCCCCTCACCTCCCAGGGAACCGATCCACCCTGGCATCTCAACTCACTGAAGTACTATGTTCGTCCTCTCCCACTGAGGCCAGACAAGACAGTCCAATTACAGGAGTAGAATACACAGGCGGGCAAGAGAGTCAGGGTAAGCCCCTGCTCCAGTTGTTGGGGGATCTGCATAAAGACCAAGCTACACATATACTATATATGTGTGCAGAGTGGAAGGAGTAGGTTCAGCCTATGTATGCTCTCTGGTTGGTGGGTCAGTCTCTGGGAGCCCCCACAGGTTAAGATTAGTTGACTCTGTTGGTCTTCTGTGAGTCCCTGTCTCCTCTGGGTTTCTCAGTCAATCCTTCCCCCAACTCTTCCACACCGCTTTCTGAGCTCTGTCTAATGTTTGGCTATGGGTCTCTGCATCTGTTTAGGTGAGATGCTGGATGGAGCTTCTCAGAAGACAGTATTGCTAGGCTCCTGTCTCTGAATCCAGAATGACAGTTACAAACAGCCCGAGGTTCCAACATAGTTGCAATGTGTCCATATAGTCCACCCCCTCCCCAAGTGATAGGAGTTACTACTGCATTCATTTACATCTGTCTCACACAGGGCACTTGTGTAACCAGACAAACAGTGACAAATATAGCTGTCAACAGTGTTTTCACATGTATCATTGTGACAAGGCTTTGACCAACAAAGAGTCATCAAGGCCTCATGGTGTGTTCCTGTGAATCCACTACATGTGCAGTCACAGTAGTAGTTGTTTCCTCCATCCACACATAGACCTCCATGGAGACATGACTGACTGGTGCATTCATCAAAGTTCACAGTGATCTCCAAGGAAGAAAGGTGCATAGTCACAGACATAAGTCTCAAGAACATCCTGACATGTGGCACCATGTGCACATGGCTGGGATCCACACTCGTCAATTTCCACCTCACAGTTCACACCAGAATACTCTTGAGGACAGATAAATGTGTATCTTCCTATCTCATTAAGATGTACAGCCCCATCCATGAAGGGATCAAAACCATGTTCATCCACTTGCAAGTCACAATACCTGCCTTGGTATCCAGGCACACAGAAGCAGGAGTAGCCATTGATTCCATCCTGTCACACAACTGCATCGTGGCAAAAGCTGGAAGCACACTCATTGTGATCTGTCTTACAAAACCTTCTAACATATCTAACAGGCTGATACAGACAGGGTTTGCAGAGTTTTTATGGAGGGTGCCTCTAGGTTGGCAGGCATCCCTCCACAGGAATTAGTGGCAGTTTCACAGGTCAGTCCACTGTACCCAGGAGGACATTGACACAGGAAGCCCCTTTCTCCAGGGGTATTCACATGAATAGCAATTCCTTGGCAGGAACTGGGTCTTTTAGATATGTATGGTCTTTGTCCAAATTACTGGCTTTATCTAAGCAACAATTGTTGTCTGGTAGAAAACCCTTACACATAAAATTGTTTTGGCAAGAATTTAAGAGAAACCTGGTATGGGGCAAGTAGAACCATGTTACCAGACAAAAACTGAGAAGGTTGAGTGGATTTAGAAATCCTGGTATTTGCATATCTGAGACTGGTAAGAATTTCATCTGCTCTGCTCCTAACCCAGTTCCTGTCCTGAAGCATGAAACCACCATGACAACCCACATGAGGATTGTGACTGCTAGTCACATAGCACTAAGAACAGTTCTCCATGTTAATGAGAAGTCTAGATGGACCAGCCTCAAGGGTTTAGCCAATAAACTTCCCTTCCTGGACATTCCTTCCCACAAAAGGTATTTAATCTCTGGTCCACCCTGAGAAAGTTGTATGTATGCATTTTCCATGTTAAACAAAGAATAAACAACTTAGACAAGCAAGGAATGTCTCTCTCAACAAAAATCTCCATATGGAGTTGGGGTAGGCCTTCATCATATAGACCCATGCTGCCTAAGTCTCTCACAGAAGACCCCTATGCCCTCTGAATATGGACACTCAATCTCTGAGCTAAGCCGGAGTTCCCCTTGTAACCTTAAAAATAAAGCACTCTGTTTAGGGATAATAGCTGAGGCTCCCTCTCCCTCCAGTAAGATGGAGCTCAGAACTTTGGGCCCCCAGGTGCCTCTGAGAGCTCCAGTTTGGTGCGAAGAAATAGTTCTGGACAGTGATACATCAAACTGATGAATGGGGCTCTGTGTGAACACTGGAGAAGAAAGAATAAACGGAACCCTCAGTGGTGGAGATGAAAAGAGCAGTCACACAGCGAGGGGGAAAATAGCTTACTTAGGCAGTACTTTGCCATTTCAAGAAGTAATCACTGAAAAAAAAAAAGATTGAGATAATTTGTGGGGTTTGGTTTTAGATATAAAGACACAGAGATCACAAAAATAAAAAGAACATGTTTTAAAACCTATATATTACAGGATAGAGGTTTTGCTCAGTCACAGAGCCCTCACCTAGCACATAGGAGACCTTGGATTCAATCTTGAGCACAAGAAAGCAGAAACTTAATGCATTTTGTACAATCAATTTTTGAAGTTGTAAGTCAAGGCTGTAAAGTCCCTAACCCAGCAAATCATTACCATCCTTTTCAAATTATTTGAAAAGTTTGAATGTGTCAGGGAAAAACAATCTTGAAAGATAGGAAAAAACAAACCATTTGTGATGTCCAGTGAAGCCTTTCAGTAGGTTTGTGCTTGCCCTGGGTGTTCACGGGCACTGTAAGATACTGTAATCACAATGAAGGTGAGATGCTTTCCCTCCTGGTCTTCAACAGACATTATGGTTATAACTTTTCATGGCAGTAACTGTTCTATGAAATGCATGTTTTGATACAAATAAAATAATTTTTTTCACAATAATAGATGCCCAATCTATTTGACCATTCCTCTACTTAGGAGTATTTTAAAATTTTTATTTCTATTTTTAGAAATAAATTGTGTTTGCCCATATAAATAGATCTTTGTGTTACTCTCCAAGAATATATTCAGGGACATGAAAAGTATGTGAAAATATGTAACATTTTAATGTTTTCTGAGTATTGTATGTATATTGTAGAAAGTTTTAGAAATGCAAAGGGTTATAAAGCAAAACTACATGGAGTGACAAATATCCGCCGAGCTTAAGTCCTGAGCTCAAATTAAGTGCCAAATAACTGTCCAGTTCTACAGGAGATAATTCCTTCCAACATTCATTTTCACGCATGTGGATGATGCTCATATGTGTGTATGTGTACATTTGTGCATATGTGCACATGCACATAGAAGTCAGGGATCAATTGCAGGTGACATTCTTCAGAAATTGTATTAGTTTTTTTTTTTTTTTTTTGAGTCAGGGTCTCTCAACTGGCCTGGAACTCAACAGCTGGCTAGGCTGGCTGGCTAGAAAGCCCTATATATTATTGTGTTTCAACCTACCTGGTGCTGGGATTATATATACATGACATCATATCCAGCTTTTTTTTTTTTTTTTTGATTCTAGCTATCAAACTCAGATCTTCATGCATATGTGGCTAGCACTTACCAACTGAGTTGTCTCTCAGGTATATTTTCATTTTAAGATAATTTTGCATTTTCTCTGAAATTCCTCTTTCTTATGCCAACCTCTGCTCCTCTTTTTTTGACTCTACTGTATCCTGGTCTCTTGTTACCATGACCTACAGACTTGTTCTCATATCCTCTGGTTCCTTCCATCTCTTTGATGGGCCTCTCCCTTCAACTTGAGTGTTCTTTCCTATATTTTCATAACATTTTGCTTTGAGAGGGCAAATATGAGAAAAACCAAGGTTGAGAGAGCTTGTGGTGGTCATAATTATCTCCTTCAAAATCCGTATCTACCAGTTCTGGCCCATGCGACATTGTCCCCAGTATTCAAAATACTTCCATGCCCTTGTTCCTTCAACAGAAAATTGTAGCTAATTGTAATAATTATTTTTAAATTGCTGAGATTAAAGTCATATATGCATGACAATATACATGCAAAAAATATAGCATCTTATTGTGTTGTCCCATTGGCTTTTTCTGCTTAACTGTCTGTTGCTAGGGGTAAAATTTTAAGGTTTACTTACTCTCAGACTGAGTGTGTTAGAAATTACATGTTTCTGTTTCTTGAAGTATTGATAATGTCCTCACTGAGACTAACTTGATGAGCAGAGTTCTCAGCTCAGTTCCCAACTCACAACTGTCTGGCCTGGATCTGAAACATCAGTAAGAACCATCTTCCTACATTCATTTATGCTGGGCTGTCAGTAGTCACAGGAAGCCTATTGTGATGCGCAGTGCACTCTGCTGTATAGAGAAAGCCTCTGTATAGAGGTTTGCTATCCATCTTTCTACTCTAGTTTGTCACAAAGTTTCATAGCAGTAACATAGGTTCCCTGTTCTCATGGGAGAAAATGTAAATGTAAAAATCAAACAGGAATTTCAAAGGAACTGTTATTATAGAATAAAAATATATCTTTCAGGAGCAGAACATACGATATTTGTATTTTGCTCTGCGAATTTCTGTATTTCCTAAATTCTTTGATTTGCAACTACAGTACAAATTGAGAAGGTAGTTCATAAAAACAGAAAGCAGAAAATGAGGTTTTGGTAGAAATTTCTCTGCAATGCTATCAAAAATGCCAAGTAATTCTGCATAATCTAATAGATATGCAAGCTCTATAGAGGAAAAATATAAAACTTAATAAGAGATATAAAAAGAAGGTCAAAATAAATGGGGAAATCCAACATGGTTGGGAATGGGAAAACATGAGTATTTCTCAAGTATTTTAATGATGCTTTCCTAAACTTAATGCCTAGAGCCAGTGATATGCACTCTAAATAATAACATTTGTTCTTCTTTGGTGAAGAAGTTGATTCACAAAGAATCTATATGAAAACTAAAGTGTCAAGACTTCTAAAAAATCTCCTAAAATAAGAGCATTAAAAGAATTGTTCTACCATTCATAGAGGTATAATATAATTTTGATACAATTGATAAAATATAAAGTTTTAAAGTTGTATGAGTTTATAAAGGCTATATGTTTTTTTATGGTGACAAAAGAGAATATAGGTGATTATATAGGTGATATACTGTTTTTCATAAGCAATGCTAGGATCATTATATATATATATATATACATATATATATAATATTATATATATATACATATGTATATATGTATATATGTATATATATATATACACATACACACACAAACACACACACACACACACACACACAAGAACAGAAATCAGAATGTCACATCATATCATACACAAAAATGGGATTCCCTTTTATCACAGAACTGTGTAATACTTATGTGATAATGGAAGAAATACCTTCATAAGTCTTAACTGCCTCTGGTTAGAACATATTAAGCACAGATTATAAAGCAAACAATTGAAAATTTGTACATGAAAAAATACCACTAAGAAGATAGGGGAAAAAAGCCCTACGCAATTAAAAACACAACCACAGTCTGTAACTTTGGCAAAGAGTTCTTGTCAAGTTGAGTCAGAGTGGTACTTTGTAGCTGAGAATTTACCAAGGCGAAGAGACACCTGCAGTAGCATGAGGCACTCTCTGTTTTACTTAACCACTGGGTTTGCTTGGGTTCTGGTCTCCATCTCCCACAGAAGGAAGACACATGAAGGACCACATAACTGAAATTTTGTTTGCACTCTGGACATTGTCATTTGTTCCTTTAAACCCTTATATGTTTTCAGGTTTTGTATCTTTATAGTATCATATAGGAAAATGGTGGTTTTCTGTCCCAAACTCTAGGTCCAATGCCATCTTAATAAATGTTCCACCAAGTATACCCAGTCTTTCCTATTAAACCTTCAGCACTAGCCTAGAGTTATCATTCCAGAAATGTTTCCAGTCCTTCTGTGTCCTCTGAAAGTTACATCACATTGGTTTTGCATGTCAAAATACAAGCCACAGACTATTTTAACTGGATAAGTACTAGTTGACCAGATTGTACTTGCATTATTCTGCCATTTTCCACTATAAGACTTGCTTCCTACGTGTCAGTTTTTCAAAATGAGAAAAAGGTTTCAGTGGAGACATCCTTATGGCATACAAAAACTAAAGAGTTATATTTTAAGATAAAATCTCAGTAGTAAGACAAGTAGGTCACAGTGTACGAGTAGTCTTGCACTGTTAAAATATATTGCAAAGATTTTTGCAGCCAAGAACATAGGAAAGTACCAATGGCCTTGATAGTCCGGAATCAACAGAGACACTTGGCTACTTGTCTAATGTGTGGATTTACTGACATGTGACACCGGCATGGGTGTCCCATACCTGAATCTTTTTTTATCAAGACAAGAAGAAAAAGGAGAAAACAGGGTGCTTATTTTTGTTTCTCCCTTTCCTTCTTTTTTCTTAGTCACAGAGTTTGATAGCTACATAGAGTTAGATAGGTGCATAGAGTTGTATTGCTGCATAGAGTTGGATAGCTGCATAGAATTGCATAGCTGCATGGTTCAGGCCTGAGAGTTGATTCCTGCCTTAATCGTCTTCCTGATGCAGCAGGTAATTTCCCCTTTACTCTCATACAGCTCTAACGCCATTTTCTCCTTTCTATCCATCGTTTTCCACTTCTCTAACAAAGACAAATGACAATACCCAACCAACACTCTAGCTCTCACACTATCTATCCCTTGCCTAAGTGGAAGGTATTCTATATTACAAGGTAATCAAACCATTCCATAGTGGTCCTTGCTATACTTACAAAGCTCCTCCTAAGCCTGTCAGTCTGAAATCACACATAATGCAATCACTTCCAACTGTCTTGTGCACATTCCTCCTTGAACTGAGATCACACAAGCAAACTAAAATTTTCTTTAAAATGTTTTAATTCTATATCACATTTTCTATATGTATCTAAATCATACCAAATTTGAATCTTTTCTTTAACAGAATTATATATGAATGTTTTCATCCTACCCCCACCTGGATAGATTAGTCCATACTTAAGGCCAAATTAACTGACAAATGGAATTAACAGCTCTTACTTAGCATTCAAATGGTTATTTAAGCATTTAAATGTCACAGCAATGTATGCAAGTGTACAAACCCATCCATCTGAAATTTTTTCGGAGCCTTTAGATATGAAAATAAAGTACATTCAGTATAATATATAATATTTTGAAAAAACTATTAACTAATAGATTCTATGAAAAAAATACTTAGAATTAAAGATATGACTGTTCAAAATGCAGAGGCTTGAACAGCAGTTAACCCTGGCATCTGTCTTCAAGTAATAAGAAGAATCAGACTGCTGTTCTTCCATTCCACTGATTCAACCTCTCATCTCTCACCTGAATTATGACAATGGCTTCTCACTGCACTCTTTCCTCTTCCCTTTACTTTTCAAGTTATTTTCAACATCCCAGTCATAGTGATTCGATTATACCATAATCCCAATATTGTCCAAGCTCTATAATGGTTTTCTAATATCCTCGGAGATTCAAAAAGAGATTTTCTATATTATCAGCTGAGATCTACTTAATTCTGTCCAGGTAGCTTTGTGGACATCTCCTGCTCCTGTGTGCTTAATCCATTCTGTTCTAGGCAAGGTGCTTTCTCTCCTCTTGCAGGACATCAGTCATTTCACCTTAGATTCGGAGAACTGTTCTCCCTGACTGGGATAATCTCCTCTTGGATATGTATGTGACTTCTCCCACTTATTTGGCCATTTTAAGTTTCAACATATATAACCTTGCAACTGATCCATTACAGCCCAGGAATGTCCAACACTACCTTGCTTAGCACATGTTTACTCTTATACATTGTTTCGTCAATAGAATGTGAGACTGCTAAGAAAGTGTAATTCTGTCATAAACACTAGTTCCTATAAACTAAAATATTCTGTCCTATTGGGAGATAGGGAGAAAGGAGCTCAAACATCTCCTTAAGATACTATAAGCTAAGAATATCTAGGAACCTCACAAAACATACCAGGAAGCTCAGAAAGTCACCAGACTTCTGAGATATTTTCTTCCTGGCATTACACAGAAAAGTAAGCAATGGCTGAGGAGACAAGACTGTCTTCAGTGGAACTGCCCACATTTGGACAGTGAGCTCCAGAGTTTTCAGGAGTCATCCACATCTGAGGAGAAATTTTATGATGCAGATGTATCTGAGTCCATTAGGCTCCCCTAAGTGACACCTCACCCCTGCTCCTGTTAGTAAACCCTGGTAATCTCATTGGTTCATCAAGATCAATTAGGACATAGTGTTTTGATCTGCCATCAGTATCCAAGATGAATAGATCATGTCAACATCTCCCCAGGAAAAGTCACACAACATCTTTAGATGTGTTGTTTATTTTCAATTTCCTAAAACCCAGGAGAGTATCTAATTGAATTCATGGCCCCATAAGAAAGAATAAAGAGCCTACTTATTCTAAATCATGTTAGGATGCAACAAAAAGGTAGTCATCCTCGAGTCACCAAAGAGGTCCCAATAAAAGCCCAAAGAGTTGACATCTTGAACTTCTCAGTCTTGAGAACTGCCAGAGATAATTTTTTATTGTTGAGGCTCCCTAGCATGGCAGTTTCTAGTATACATAAAACTGACTAAAAATTTAAACTTTAAAAATCATCTAACCATTTTCAGCTCATTTTTGAACAGTCATGTTAGTGAGACTTCATGCGTATAGTTTCTGACATTCCTAGGAAACAATCTTACAGCAAATTCCCTGGCATTCTATGGCTCTTACTATCTTTCCTCTTCCTGATGAATGACCCTTAGAAGTTGAATTATTGATAAATCCCTTGGGACTTGACCCAGAATTCTGCATTTTTATTGGTTGTACGTTTCTGAAATAGTCTCTATCTTTTGGAAAGAGATGTTCTAACATGTGCTAGGGAAAACCCATGAGGTCTCAACCCTACACAAAGAACTACAGGCAACAAAAGAATAGTAAGAACAGGAGAAATAATTTTCCATAGGGAATAACACCAATTGGTTATCCAATACCAACTGGTCATGTCTGAAAAGAAACATGCAAGTAACATTATATGAACTAAGCAGGTTGCACTTATGAATTTAAGGGATATATATGTATAAAGGCCATAAATTTCAAAGAGATCAATAAGGGTTATATAGGAGAATTTGAAGGAAGGAAAGAATAGGGGAAAATTATGTGATTACATTATACTCTCAAAATATAAAAGAATTCATTTTACAAATCATCTAACCAAAAGTCTTACACAAAAGAGAAGGAAAATAAGGCTGGTGAAGTCAGGAGTTTCTGAGTGCCTTCGGAGTACTGTTTGTCTAAATGCAAGATGAAGAATTTTGCTATTAAAAAAGTTAATGGTGTTGATCATTTTGTAATATCTTATGGAATATTAAATTGATTTCCCCTACAATTATATGTACTTCTGACAATAAATTTTTCTTGCTCCTATAAAGAATAAAAGGGGGAACACTGGACCATAATTTTCAATTGATAATTCTGTCATTCAGAGATGGGAAAATAGATATATTTAATATAGGCATATTTTCTATTAGTACAATTTATTCTGGCTCAAAAGATATCATAGATGTGACTCCGACATGTCCTGTGATTTCTCAGGGCCCTGCTTCCTGAGCACATTTGAAAGGTGCTGATATAGCACTGTGACACCATCACTCAAAAAGCTATTATGAGCATTGGCTGAATTAATAGAAGAAAAGGGTCCCGGTAAAAGAGATCTCAGTCCCCCTGGAATTGGTACCATCAAAACATAGACTTGGCGTTATAGCTGCCTATTCCAGAGTCCTCTATTTAAAATGTTATTGACTAGTTTTAAAGGAATGAGGACTAGCTGGGAGAATTGTAAGAGTGATGACTTAAGTATAGTCTAAGCTGTTTTCAGAATTTTAAAAGGCTTTGATGATAACAGAGGGCTAGATTTAATAGATCTGATAGCTCTGTACACAGAAGCTTCAGAGAAGCACATTTCTAACTGAATATAAGGATATGTACAGTTATGTGAACACATTCCCTAGTCAGTGTACTTAAATGTTTTGAAACACAATAAATTTTCCAGACACCAACATAGCATATGCAGATATCATATTTGGGAAGTGATTTAGCACCATTGATCTGACCATTCCAACATGAATCTGCCATTCTATGTAGATGCTATGTTTAGACACTTGAACCATTTTTATTATGGCTATGAAACAGTTGTGTAAATGGATTGTTCCTGGAAAAAGTAAAAGCAGAAAGGTCCTAGATGACTAAAATTAACATAAGACTTGAAAGAAAAAAAAAACACTCTCAGTGTGTGCTCACATTTATATCCTGGTCTGTTTTCCCAGGAGTCACTTGCCGCTGGAGCAAATTATATTCCTGCTGGCTCTTCTTAAAGGCATGATGCCTCATGGTCTCTGACACACTCCATTTTTACTTAGTTGCAGAGTGTGGTGAATTGAATAGAAATGGCCCTCATTGACTCACGTGTTTAAATGCTTGGCCATAGGGAGTGGTGCTATTAGGAGGTGTGGCCTAGGTGGAGGAAGTGTGTCACTATGAAGGCCAGATTTGAGGTCATATGTTTTCAAGCTCTACCCACTGCAGCACAGTCTCCTTCTGCTGCCTATGAATCAAGATGTAGAACTTTCAGCTTCTCCAGCACCATGTCTGCTGCCCGCACGCTGCCATGCTTCCCACAATGATGATAATGAACTGAACCTCTGAATCTGTAAGCTAGCCCCAATTAAATCTTTTCTTTTATATGAGTTCCCATGGTTGTGGTGTCTCTTCATAGCAATGAACCTTAACTAAGACATGGAGACATATAAGATTATCACATAAAAATGGAAACCCCACTTGGAGAAAAATACTTTCTTGGGTACTATTTTAAGTTAATGTTTGCTAGGGTAAATATTGCTACCTGGAATTCAAGCCATAATAGCATATGATACTTAGAAATTTGAGTAACCTCTTTGATTTTAGCACAAGATGATACATAGTCGTTCTCTATTACCACCTAATTTTACCATCTTAGCACTGGAGATTTGATCTTTTGTTATTGGCTTTTACCCTTTCCCTTAATCATCTTTTATTTCTTCTGTAAATATTTTCTAATAGTGTTTTATTTCTAGTATTGTAAGATATTTGCTCATTCTTATAATATTCTCTTTAAATATTTTAGTATCTCTTTTTGTTTTTCTCTTGAAGTGTCATACATGAGTAAGCATATACCCTTTAAACAAAAAACAGAAGTTGTCTACATTTCAATTTGATTCCTTTGCCCTTTATACACCTCAACTGAACTCTGTACTACCTATAAGTAACCATGCTTAAATTGTTAGTGTATGTGAGAAGCAGCACACCCAGATATGAACTTGTCTTTGGTACCACTGGGAATTTGTGAAAGGAACTGAAGAAAATTTACATTTCCCAGGTCTAATAGTCACCACTTTCGGGATGCATAAATACACACACCTCTTTCACAGATGTCATATATTAAATTTCAAATTGGAGTGTCTAAAGTATTGGAAAATAAGGTTAGTTGTTTTTTCATTTTATGGAAAATTAAATTGCCATTTAAAAACTGATTTAGAATTATAATATTTGAAGGTTTACCACTACAGATCCTAGTCCCCTCCATAAACACACACATACACACATGCACACAAATACACACACCACATAAATTGTATCTAAGTTGACAGCCCTAAGCAAAGCAATGCTGTGGCCTTCGTCCTTGCTCAGCCTTAGGTCAGCGTGCCTCATCTTCATGATACAGCTTCAAGCCTCCTACTTGAATCAGCTTGGGAGGGAAGATGCTCTATTTCTCATCAGCTCACTTCAATCAATTCCATTTTCTTCAAGGTCAAAGGCACTAGCATAAAACCAATAACCGTACCAGAAGCATTAAAGATTAATAGTGGCCAATGTTTTCCTCATAGTTAATGTACACCTTATAAGGGCAGTAATATCCTAACTTAAAGTGCTGAGATTTTTAAGTCTATGTCATATGAACAGATCATTTTTTCTCATTGTTTTTTGAAATTAATTTTTTATTGAATATTTTATTCACATTTCAGATGTTATCCCCTTTCCACATTTTCCCCTCACCCAGAAACCCCCTATCCCATCCCCTGCTCCTCCTGCTTCTATGAGAATGTGGAAAAAGAGGAACACTCCTCCATTGTTGGTGGGATTGCAAACTGATACAACCACTCTGGAAATCAGTCTGGCGGTTTCTCAGAAAATTGTACATAGCATTACCTGAAGACCCAGTTATACCACTCCTGGGCATATACCCAGAAGTTTCTCCAAAATATAACAAGGACACATGCTCCACCATGTTCATAGCAACCTTATTTATAATAGCCAGAAGCTGGAAAGAACCCAGATGTCCTTAAACAGAGGAATGGATATAGGATATATGCTACACTTACACAATGAGTATTACTCAGTTATTAAAACAATGAATTCATGAAATTCTTAGTCAAATGGATGGAACTAGAAAATATCATCCTGAGTGAGGTAACCCAATCACAAAAGAACACACATGGTATGCACTCACTGATACGTGGATATTAGCCCAAAAGCTCACAATAAAGAGATCATTTAACCAATCTTTTCCTCACAGCTCGAATTTTACATTGACATTTTTTACTTCTACATTTTTTGGAAGTGTATGAATTTGTTTTAATATACCTTCACCTTAATTGATTATTCAGATATTTGAAAATGTAAATCCCATCACTTTCATGAATTTGTTTATTAATTTGTTTATTCACTTTACATCCTGATTATAGCCCAGCCCCCTCCTCCTATACACACACACTTTTTTCTTCCTATGTCCTTCTATGTAGTTTATTCTTCCTTGTTGAAAATTATGGTTACTCTTTTGCCATTGGATAAAATTAGGTGTACACTACATATCTGTGCTGGCTAGGTTTATGTCATCCTGATGCATGCTAGAGTCACTGGAGAGGAGGGAGTTGTAATTAAAAAATGCCCAAATAAGTTCAAACTCTAAGCAGGCCTGTAGGACAATGTTCTAATTAGTGATTGATGGGGGAAAGTCCAGCCCATTGTGGGTGGTACCATCCCTGTACAGGTGGTTCTGGGTTCCATAAAAAAGCAGGTTGATTAAGCCATGTGAAACAAGCCAGTAAGCGGCACTCCTACACGGCCTCCGCATCAGCTCCTGCCTCTAGATTCCTCTCCTGTTTAATTTCCTGTCCTGGCTTCCTTTGATGATATACTACAATATGGAAGTTTAAGCCAAATAAACTCTTTCCTCCCAACTTGCTTGTCATGGCGCTCCATCACAGCAGCAGAAACTCTAAGACAATACCAATACTGAACTCAGGAATCAATTCTCGAAGACAGTCCTTTTCCAAAGTTTCATAAACATCAATGTAAAGGTAATAATAAAGATAACAAGGAATATACAATGTCTATGTAATGAGAACTATAATAAACTAAAGAAAAAAACTTCAGCAGACATAGTTACAGGGTGAGTACTTAATTTTATGGGGAGAATGCCTATTTTACACACACACACACACACACACACACACACACACACACACACAGCTACATATAATAGCAAGGCATATTTCTTCATAATCTTCATTAGCATGATGGTTTTTGTTTGTGTCAAATTTTTTACAATTATTGTAGTTTTGTTTTTCTTTATGGCTGCACATATTTATATTTTATATATACTATAATTTACTTATCCATAAATTTGTTGGTGGACCATTGGACTGTTCTATTTTCTGTCTATTTCAAATAGCAAAGCTCTAAAATGTGTATTATTATTACGGTGCCGTGGTTTACCTTAATCTCTGTTAATAAGCAGATAACTGTGTTATATCAAGGGCATACAGTTCTATCTTCGGGTTTATTTGCAAAAACACAGAAATATTATTCATCCTCATCAAGTTGGATACATTCCATAGACGCAGGGAAGGTTCGTCATATATAAATCAACAAATGTAATACATTATATGTATGAACAACAACAACAACAGCAACAACAAAGAAATGTGAGGGTGACAGTAGCTTCAGGAACAATTCAACATGGAGACTCCATGCAATTTCATCTTATTTGTATTTAGTGTTTGATTATATTCTATTTTTTATTACAATGCCACTAGAAATGTTTATTCAAGTTCCTCTGAAAGTGCTGTCTAAACAGAAAGTTTCACAACAACTTTTTTCAAGTATGGTAATCGTGACTTGGGGTAGAGAAATCTCAATTGCTGATTAAACACTGAAATTTCTCTAGTGCTTATCATCCTATTCTTCACAAGCTGTAGTGACCAAAGAAGATGATTCTGAATTTTAAGAAATGTCAATGGGGGTACCCATGGCTCTAGCTGGATGTGTAGCAGAGGATTGTCTTATCGGACATCACTGGGAGAGGAGGCCTTGGTCCTGTGGAAGCTGGATGACCCAGGATAGGGGAGCACTAGGCCACTGAGGCAGGAGTGAGAGGGCAGGTCAGGGAGCCACCCTCATAGAGGTTGGGGGAGGGAGGAAAGGATACGGATTTGTGAAGGGGAAACTTGGAAGGGAGATAACATTTGAAATACAAGTAAATAAAATAACAAATAAAAAAAACAAAGAAATAGCAAAAAAAAAAAAAAAGGTGACTTGTCAGTATTTAAATTCTGGAATAATGTTTATATGACATTGAGTAATGATGCCAATATGTGAATCTCTGATTAGAGAAAAGCAGTGGTTTACTGATTAGTCTACTGATTGTCAGGTTAGAGGTCCTACATTTAGATGAAGGGAAAGGTAAGCTGTAATGGGAATGCTCTCCAAAGGAACAAAAGTTATTCAAAACAATTACTACTGTATCTTGTTCTTTTACAGCATGAGTGTGAATCCCTTCCCAGAACAGATTCCTACATTACTGTTCACATTACCCTAGTGTAGAGAAAAGAAATTGTTTGCAGAAGGTCGCTGTTCTATACAGTCAGCACAAATCTCAAAGATACATTTCCATGCATTTTCAGTTTATCTTAAAAATCTGCTGGGGTAGGGATGTAAGAGTGCTGCATGCTGTTTGTGGGATCCGTTCCCCTAACTGGGCTGCCTTCTCTGACCTCAGTGGAAGAGAATGCTCCCAACCCTGAAGAGACTTGATGAACCAGGGTGGGCAGATATATGGGGGGAGGAGAAGGGCATGGAGAAGGGGAGAAAGGGAGGAGAAGAGGATGGGAGGACAGGGAGGAAGGGACTGTGTGAGAGGGGACCAGAAGGAGGTGGCAGTGATCAGGATATAAAATGAATGAATTAATGAATAGATAAATGAATGAATGAATACATACATACATAAATACATAAATACATAAAGAAAGAAAGAAAGAAAGAAAGAAAGAAAGAAAGAAAGAAAGAAAAGAAGAGAAAAGAAAAGAAAAGAAAAGAAAAGAAAAGAAAAGAAAAGAAAAGAAAAAGAGTGCCACTGGAGTGTGTGAGGTCCCGAATTCTACTCCTTATCAGACAATAACACCAAGCAACAACAAATACTGCTTTGGTTAGATATAAATTAAAATGTAATACTTCATTTAATTGTAATTTGTACCATATTTTATAATATAAACAGAAAATATTCATGACAAAAATTTAGCATAAAAAGGTAGAAGCTGTACCGAGATGACTCCTTTTGCTTTGTGTAATTAGCATGCCACTGTTCCTCTCCTGTGAATAATTCAATTGTTTTTAAGAGAATCATCATCTAGAATACTAGTAAATAAAATTTCCAACAAAGGAAAGTTAGCTTAGAGACAGTGCTGCTTTGCTATCTATTGTGTTTTGAATGAGAATGGACAGATATTTGAATATTTGGTGGAACTATTTGGGAAGGGAGAAGAGGTGTTGGAGGAGATCCATTCTCAGTTTACTCTTTCTGCCTCTTGATTGTTGTCTCAATAAGGGAGCTCTCAGCTGCTGCTCCAGGGCCATTCTTGCACTGTTGCAATGCCCCCACCATGATGGTCATTGACTACAGTCCTCTGAAACTGTAAGCCCTAAATAAACTGATACTGTTCTACCATGCACTTGGCCCCAGCTTATCTAGTTGCTGTTATTTAGTTCATACTAAGGAGCTCTTAGTCTCATGAGCATCTAATAAAACTGAATAAAAAAGAGGAAAGAGTAAAAGAAAACCTAATTTAATATAACACCTTATAAAATTAATTAAAATCTGTATGACTGCCACAAAAATCAAATAAATTACAATTTATGAGTTGATTAAATGCTTATGAATTTCAGCTTGTAAATAAATGAGAAACCTGGAGTAGGAAAGAAAACACCCCTGTGTATAAAAGGCTCAGATGGTAGTTGCTTGTGTTTTCTCTAACGTTTGCAGTTTGATAGTTTGTAGATTAAAGTAACCTCTTTCCAATCCTTTTCTTAAAAGTCCTGAAAGGTAGGAATGATAGGTGTTTTTATAAAATGCTTAAATGACTAAATTTGGACTTCCAGTCACATCTTCAGGATCTAATTTAGAATTTTTCCAACATTCTTTGAGCTATCTCATAGAGAAGTTAAAAATACTTATAAGAATAACAAATGTCTTGGTAGAGTAACATGTTTGAAAAACATATCTTTAAAACTGCCTTAAAATTGTCTGTATCCGGGGAGTCACCACAAGTTAGCCTTCTTCAACTGTTTTCCCTAGAAAGAAATTTTAAACTGAAAATTAAAATGTTTTATTACTCTTTGCTTCTGAGACATGTGAGGACTCGTTGACAGAAGGACCTATTCCCTTACTTTAATGCCCAGTGTGGGAACAGAAGACTGATTTTGGCTGTACTTATCTTTTTCCCTGTTTCCTTGTGCCACAAACTCACAGTTCCATACACCTTGTATAATTCCTGTGAATGATGTTCAAGGGATCTTTTGGCATGCATAATTATTTATCATCAAATATTTGTAAATGAAAGTGGTAGAGGATGAGACAGAATATAGACAGCTAATCTTGGTACTGCTCTGAATGACAGGGGTAGAGGAGCACAGACATTTGTAAAGGCAAAAATGTCAGCCTGCAAAATTGCATTTCTTGGTTTGATATTGGTCCTCACTCTTCTGAGATGAAGACAGAAATCATTTGCAAGACAGCCCAGTAGACAGGCAGCAGCTTCTTCACTGTATAAAATTAACTAACACATATATTCATATGTTGAAACAGCAATAAAAATGACCTAAACATAGCGTGTTTATAAAAATATTTAATAGGATACTAGTGTTTCTGAAATTAATATTTATATCTGTACAAAGCTATATTTAGACCCCCAAAACCAAGATATCATTTACTCTTAGAGATATAGCTTTCTATCTGCTGGTCCTTAAGAGTGATTGCTGATGTCAGTTTACATTATTGACATGGTACCCAGAATCAAAAAGTAGGATTATGAAAATGCATTCATTGCTGCTGTCTGCAAGTGAGTGATTCAGTTTGAATTTGCTTTAAGTTTTCTTAGCATTTTTCTGAGCTCATTTGCAGTACACCTATGATGAGTTTCTCTGTCCTTGTCCTGCCCAAAAAGTACAGCTTCTGAGGATAGGATGGGAAGAGGAGCAGAGGAAGCAGCGACTGCTAAGTTATGAGGCTTCCCACTATGATTTACAAGATGTGTTTTCTTGAAAATATGTTTGTTTACAAAGTGGGAATTGTTATTATTCAGGAAACATAAGAAACATAAGAAATTTCTAGATCTGTGTAAAATAAAGTATTATGTCTCCATTTTATATATGTATTAGAGATCTCTAATGTCTGAAGGGCTCTTCGTGTTGTCTTTGCAGCAGTAGAAGCCTACTTCCCAAGCCTGGTTAACTTTGATAGTTTTGGGATGCTTTTGAGAAGTAGAGCTAACCATATCTGACCACATCCTCAAATTTGTCATTTTTGCTGTGGAAATGTGAACTACCACTCAGATTACTCATGAAGGAATCATAGAGACTGGACTTCCTTCTCTCAGTGTTGGTGACCGTGGTCAGGGTCCAGAGAATGCTGATGAACATTAAATAATGCCAAAGACCACATATCCTTGGTGGTGATGGCGTTATTTGTCTGAGTTGTCTGCAATCTGGTACTTCCCAAATGAGATCCTTTCTCAGACTCCAAGCATATCTGACTGACTTTAAGGGGAAGAGCCACTAAGAAAGTGCATCTTTCTGAGACCAGAGTTGAAACTACAATATAAAAACCAGGGGTCATAAAGCTTAAGAGTTAACATAGTCCATATATACCTGACAGAGTCATCTTCATTCACATATGGATAACTACATATTGTCATCCCAGAGACCAGGGATTGCTTTGAAATCAGATCTATCCTAACCCTGGTTGGAAAAGTGTAGGCTCTCATCTCCCTACGAGAGTAAATTACAGATGACTGTATTTATTATAAACTTTTTGAAAATACATTTATAAAAAGGGTTGGATAAGTTACTTCTAGTATTTCTAGGTCATATAGTTAGTAATAACACCTTCATTCTCTGAACATTCAATGCATTCACAATGTTGAATGTATTAGTAGTAACACTACTATCTGCCAAATACATGAAACACTCATTTACCAGAGAAAAGAACATGGTGTGATGTTGGACCTTAATAGAGAAGTCTAAATAATGTCAATTTTTTTCTGGAGAATTATATGGCCATATCACTAGACATATGTTTATGAAATTATATTTTAATTGTATTTCATGCAAATTTAGGTTTTTCTAAGAGCTATTTGCTTTCAATATATTTGGTTTGATTTGATTGAAAATTTAACTTTGCATGCATATTTTACATTATTTCTAATTAACTTTCTCAGAGAAATGTTTAAAGTATGCCTTGTGGGAGTCTGGTGGCGTTAGCTTCTAAGCTCTTTGGTTCTTTCTAAATGAGAAAACAGTATCAAAATGCTCTTTGGTGTCATGGTAGTCTTTAGAAGCTGTCCAAACAAAGCACCAAATGGAGCAGTTGTGAAAAACAAATGTTTATGACCTGTGGTTCTGGGTGCTGCTGCATTCTGAGATCCAGATGTCCAGGGGCCTGATTCCACATGGCTGATTACATTTGTGGTCCATACACATTTTGAGTCTATAGCCCCTAATATCACCATCAGAAGAGGTGAATGCCAGAGAAATTTCTATGTTTTATAATAATTGTTTATAATAATTCAAATAATTGAAATATCTAGTCCCCTTCTGCCGTGCAAGGACACAGTCAAAACAAAAAGTGGCCCTCACTAGATACCAAATCTACCAGGGTCTGCTTCTTGGATTTCTTAGCTGCTGAAATTAGAAAAATTAAGTTTCTGTAATTTACAAGTTAGCAAGTCCAGGAGTTTCGTTACAGCTTCAGAGAAATAAGAAAATCTACCCCATGACCATAGTTTTGTCATGGCCTTTGGCATTTTTTGGATGCTAGGCACATCACATCACCCTGGTCTTTGCTTTCATACCCACATGGCGTTCTTTCTGGATGTTTAACTGTCTCCACATTGAAGTTTATGAAGACACTAATCCTATTGTAATATAGCCTACCCAAGTGAGCTTATATCTACTGTTTATATCGTAATGACACTATCTCCAAATTAAAAACATATTTATGTATATTGAGAATTAGAACTTTGATATATAAATTCTTAGATTCTCTATTTTTGCCAAAGTAATGTTTATATATTAAAACAAATCTGTTTAAGACATAGATTGCATAGATAGCAATCCTGTTTCTCTACAAGCTTAAAAAAAATGGCTTAATGTTGAAACTTTTGAGAATACTATAGAAATATGTAGACTTTGATGTCCTTATAAACTATATAACAGGAATATGCACAGTATATTTTGTATTTACCTATTACATGCGTAAAGGACTATTCATTGGTCTGGGTAACATAGTGAATAACAGGATCCAAATTAGACTCTGCCCTATCCTGAGGCATTATGAGGGAAGAGAATAATCAAATGGCCATTTTACTAAATATAAACCAGTGATTGGACAGTGATCTAAAATAAACCAGGAGTTATTTCTAAAGGCAGATATGAGGGGATGATTTAAGCTCGTGGAATTGTTATGTGGGGAACAATGAAACTCATACTGCTTGATGATGGATGAACTAGGATCTGAAGGTTTTATGGTTATTAACTTTGTAAACATGAAAGCAAGCATTTCAAGCAAACTGGGGAGAATGAGAGGTTAAGTAAATACTGGGTGTGTGTGTATATGTGCACATGCGCATGCATGCGCATATGTATAATTTGTAAGTTTGAGGAAATGCAGGAAATAATGATTACCTAAGGATGTGAAAAGATGAAAAAAATCTGGAAACTATTTTAAAAGGATGGAAAGCCAGTGAAATTTTGGGAGTAGATATCTAGCATGATCCAATTTGTAATTAAAGATTACACTGCCTCTAGCCTTGAGAACTGATTAAAGCCAGGCTTGAGTGATTGGTACCCTACTGAGAAGTCCAACTGAGAGATGATAGGGAGTTCGTGCCATAGCAGTGATGGTAGTTATTAATAGAATCCATCACCTACAATAGCTATTTGGAAGGAGACATGGGCAGGATACTGTGAACCAGTGGTTGCAGGGAGTAAGAATATATATATATATATATATATATATATATATATATATATATATATACACATATATATATATATAAAACGGATGAACCTTACTATATAGTTTACATACAGGAAAAGGGGAGTGCACTAGGATGATCAATTTTATAAAGAAAACTCAGGATTTTGTATTTAGTAATGTTGCATTGTATTTAAGATTGAATAGCAGGTGTACACAGTAGGTAAGAAATTGTATACTACTAATAAAGAGATGAGAAATCCAGATGTGTGTTGAAGAAGGTAGGGGAAGTTTGGACACAGATTTAGCAAAAACTGATTGTGTGAGCAAATGATCTGGGCAAGAACAACTGTGACAAAAAGTCAAGATGTTTGAATTACAGGTTTGTAGCTGAAAAATGCGATGTCAATGAGATATTCTAAGAAGATGTAGACTGGATCAACAACTAGAGTGAGGAAGGGAAGATTGTTTTAAAAATAAGGTATTGGGGCATCACAAATCCCTTGGTAAGGAGAGGAAGTTGCCTTCAAGACTGACAACCCCAGTTCAATTCTTAGGATGCACATGGTAGAAAGACTGATTCACTGCAAACTGCCCACTGATCCCCATGTGACACGTATCCTGTGCCATATGTATACACTTACATACACACTAAATAGAAGATGATAGATAGATATAGATAGATGATAGATAGGTAGATAGATAGATAGATAGATAGATAGATAGATAGATAGATAGATAGTTAGATAGACGATAGAGATACAAAGACAGACAGACAGACAGACAGACAGACAGACAGACAGACAGACAGACAGACAGACAGTTTAAACTAAAGTAAAAGCCAAAGCCAAGGCATTAATAATTATGAACCATATTCATAAATATGTGATTTGAAGACTAGCATGCACAGAGTCAAACCAGCTTCTAACATTACCAGTAGTAAATATGAACCTAATAAGAAATGAGAGCAAGGGGAGACAAACAGATGACAAATGGGATACCATGAGTAATCTAAAGGCAGATTTAAATAAAGGCCGATTTAAAGAGATTTAAGATCAGGCTATATAAAGATAGCCATTCTGGTGCCATCCAACATATAGAGAGAAACTCTTATCCCTTCCTAAGGACTAAGGCAGAGGAGACAGCCTGAGACGCATATCTGAGCGTGGAGTGGAGGAAGGGATACCTCAGAGGAGTTGCAATGTTTTGAAATGGATTTCAAAGGTCAAGGTTGAAAGATTGAATGGCCACGTGGCTAGTTTAAGGACAATAAAGTAGATGCCCAACACTGAGGTGTGGTGGTGGCAGATGTGAGCACTTAAAGCGGGGCTTTGACTTACCTGATTAAATCATTAATAACAGGATGACCAAGCATAAGACATCCATGGTGAGAATGTCAATGGCTTAAGATCGTGTCCTGGTCCACTGACGGGTTGGTGATAGCAGGACTCAGATGGCAACAGGTGTGATATGAGTGTTTCATCGTCCACCAGATGCAGCCCACAGGAAATGTCTAAAGAAGCAGCTGTAATGTTAAGCTTTATAGATAACTTTGCATGTCATGAGAACAAAGTAAAGAGGTGACACAAAGGGAAATTAAGAATTAACTAAAGGTGAAGAGATTCAAAAAAAAGGCAATGAACAACACCTGGGCAACTTAATTCACTAAATGGCTTGAATTTGTTTTTAAAAAAATTCTTAGATGTTTTGGCGACATGTAATAACAGCACAGTTGTGCTTTAACAAAAAATGATGGTATCTAAACACTTGGTTTAGTTACCAGAAATGGAAATATATGATGATTATTGTTTAAGGTGCTGGGAAAATGAGCTTGGTAAATAGCAGACTTTTACCAATAACTAAGCTGGTAATTAACAGCACATTAGTAGGACTATTTTTATTTTTTAAAGAAGTAATTAGCCAACCACATTAGACAATAATGAGATCTAATAACCACAGGTTTTATGAGAGCAATTATAGTGGACTCCTTTTAAAACATTTAATGCATACGGTATAATGAATATGAAAAAGTATTAATTGCTTAAACAAAAGGTGTAAATTTGGGTATTTCTATCTACAAAGCTACCAAATAAGTTAAGGCTAAAACCCAGGTTTATTTCTCATCTTCTAGAAGCCCATTGCTATTTTTGCTCTTGACGGAGACCTGAGTTTGTAGTCAGAACTAGTTTGTGTGCTCTCTCTGCTTCATTATTCTGAGCAGGCGGAATTTGATTTTTCTAATACTTCACCATCAGAAACGTGAAATAATATTTTCTCTCCAATTATATGTGCAGAATCTTGGATAAATGGAATCATTTTCTGCGTAGTTAAGGAGCCCATCACCAAATTTAGAGTTTCAAACTACTATTTGTAAGCACATTCCACTGAAATGTGCAAATTGATGAATTTGCATCATGATATATTTTGGTGTATCTTTGAAGATGGAAGTTTGGTGGGTTTTTTTTTTTTTGCCTCTGTGTGTGTGTGTGTGTGTGTGTGTGTGTGTGTGTGTGTGTGTGTGTGTG
>JANHMN010000016.1:51914435-51933988 GCA_030674055.1 Rhabdomys pumilio
GTGTGTGTGTGTGTGTGTGTGTGTGTGTGTGTGTGTGTGTGTGTGTGGTGTATTCATATCTGTATAGATATTCGCATGTATGGGTATTATCTACATGTGTTCAGGTGTGTATGTAAGCCAAAGGATGAGGTTAGGTATCTTCCATTTCTGTCTACCTTATATGATAAGATAAAGTCTCTCAATTAAACTCAGAGCTCTCAAAATCAGCTACACTACCAAACCAGCTTGCCTTGGAGTTCTCTTGCTTTCATCCCCAAAGTGCTAGGAGATGGGCTACTGTATCTATCCATCATTTCTAAGGGTAATGAAAAAGAAAACTCAGTTCCTCATGCCAACACACTGAAGTTGTTATGCAGAAAGTCCAGACTCTTCCTTTGTATTGCTCATTGAACACTTGTGAATCATTGTATATTCATAAGTGAGACCCTACTATTTCTGAATTGTATCTCACCAAGGCAGGACCAGTAATACCTCTCCTATGACTGTAGTCACCTATTGACTGGCTTTTCTGTTGACTACATGGAAGAATATTCTGTATTGGAAAGCACAAATTGAATCATTCTTTTGTCCACTATTCTCTGGCGGTGACTTCCCGTTACAGTTGCAATGAATCTCTAACTCTTCACTTTGTCTCCTGCCCCCTTTCCCTACAGCTATCTCTGACCTGCTGTGCATGGGAACCAACTTATGGCCTCAAACTTCCTCTTGAGCTTTGAACTCTCCATATGCTGTTCCTCTAGCATATCAGCAATCATATGTCTGTCCGTAACTTCTCCAACAAACTTTCTTCGACTACGCTATTGCCTTCCCCACCTTTCTATCTATTGTCTTTCAAATACCTATTTCAAGATGAATATTTTAGCCCATTGACTCTATTTTGCACTAGGGAAGACCTTGGCTTTGTCTGCTATTCTGTACTCAGGACCTTCAAGGAATAAAGATTTTAATAAATATTTGAGATTTTGATGTAAATATTTCACTTTTTGAAACTTTGACACATTGCTACTACATTTATATCCCTTCTACCCCTCCATCTTCTCTGGAATCTCTGTGTTCCCACACACTCCCTCTCACATTCTATCAGGGATCTAGTCCCTTCAGAAAACTGAGTCCCTATTCTTAGTAGCTGTTAATCACCTGTGGTAATTCTTATAGTGGTAAGACCTTGAAACATTTCTCTCAATTGAATGAATGAATTAATGAATATAACAATATTAATAATAACAAAACAATAACTTCTTCCTCCATAATTCGATTATTAGTCTCCAAAGCTGATACCCACACATACACCACAGGAAAATAAAACATGGTTTAATGTTTTGTTTATACCTTTTTTCCACTACTCCATTCAGGACCATTATGGTCATATTTCCATCTTAATATAATTGGCAGTGTTTATGTTCTATTG
Source organism: Rhabdomys pumilio (assembly GCA_030674055.1). Classification (NCBI taxonomy): domain Eukaryota; kingdom Metazoa; phylum Chordata; class Mammalia; order Rodentia; family Muridae; genus Rhabdomys; species Rhabdomys pumilio. Next base: position 51,915,844 of record JANHMN010000016.1, read on the forward strand.
TATAACTCGAGTCACAAAGTTGTTTAGCATGTTTCTGTGCTCACATAGTTTCAGGATATAACACTGTTTCTATTGCAGCTTTCTTTTTCTTCTTTTGTTTAGCTATAGATTATTATTTAATATTTTTAAAAAAATGTTCTCATGAGATTTAAAATCTCTGAGGTCTTATTTGTTAAAAACTACTTGCCACTTGTACAGCAGGTTTTCTCAGTATGATCATGATTGGGTTGGACTCTTCTTTCCCTAGGGACTTTGCAAACATCCTTAAGATATTCTAGTATGGATTTATGAATACGAACGAAATTCTTTGCTCTTGGTTTTCAATAAACTCTCCATACGAATCTCATTCATTATAAGCTGTACTATTGTTTACTGAAAAAGTTTCTTCCCAATATTGTTTTATCCTTTAAAGACATCCACTTTATTAGGGATTTTAATATTATCTGTAATTTCCAATCCTGTTTCCCTCAACTATTTCCTTACTAATATTAATATTTTGTTTTTATGTTTTTCAAGTTCTGTAGTTCTGTCTGGAATTCTTTGAATAATTTATCTGTAACATGCAAATTATCATTCCCTTAGTCTTTCAAAGCTGTACAACTGAAGTAATGAAGACAATAGTTTTCTTGTCTATAGTGTAATCTTTTCCCTTCCTTTTCTTTTCTAGACTCCAATTCACATGTAGCAATAACATTACTCCTAATGATATTCTGATATACTCATAAATCAGCTATCATCAGAGAAACTTCCTCCTGTAGCATATGGGAACAAACACAGAGACCCACAGCCAGACATTACACAGAGAATGAGAGACCATGGGACAGTAACCCCAATGACACGTCTTCATAAAATCTTTTCCTCCAGAGTTTAGAAAATTCCACAGAATAGGCAGAAAGAGTGAAGAGTCAGATGAAGTACACCAAGAAAACAAGGCCCTCTAAATTAACGGGAGAAAAGTGCATATAAACTCTCAGAGACTGAAAAACCATGCACAGGGCTAGCCTGGGGCTGAACCAGGTTCTTCGTATGTATTATAGCTTACAGTGTAGTGTTTTTTATGGGACGCCTGAATGTTCAAATGTGTAACTCTAATTCTTTTGCCTTCTCTTGGGCTCCTTTCCTTCTGTTTGTTTGTCTCATTCAAATTTAGTATGATAGTTTTTGTTTTACCTTATATTTTTATACTTAAAAATGGATGGGTGAATAAGTGAATGATTACCCACACACTAGGGTAAAGATTAACAACTGATTCCTCATTTATGCCTCCTGGGAAAGGGAAAATCAGTTTTCTCTAATGAAGTGACAATGATTATATCAACGATTCTAGGTCAGGCCTCCTGTTCAAAAATAATTAAATGATATGTAACTGGAGTCCACAGTTCGTGTGTGTGTGTGTGTGTGTGTGTGTGTGTGTGTGTGTGTGTGTGTATTGTGTCTATTTGGCTACAAATTGATTTTGGTTGGGTGGGTGATTGGTTGGTTTGCTTTGGTTTTCCATGTGATTTTATTTTGGTTTCTTGGCTTTTGTTTTGGGATTGTTGATATATTGAGGTTTTGTTTCATTTTGGGGGAAAGAAGTTAGGAGTGAGAATCTGAAGGAACTTTGGAGAAGGAAGAATATGATCAAAATATATTTAAATTTATAGTGAAAATATAAGAATAAAAAGAGAGAAATGTCAGGTGAAGAATTTAAGCGGGTACTTGAAGTAGAAACCATGAAGCTCACAGTTCACTCGTTTGGCTCATGCTTAATGAGATTTCTTATACAACGCAGGACCAATTTCCCAGGCAATGGCCCTCCTTATAGTGTGACAGATCCTTCTACACCAATTAATAATCAAGTTAATCCCCACTGATAAGCCCACTGACCAATAAACAACTTACATGAGATTTTTTTCAGAAGATTATTTGTCAAGCAGACAGTTAACACTATCTAGGATACACCATCCCTTGTCAATCTTGCATAAACAACTCACATTTAAAGCATAATATTTCATTCCTTGCATCCAATACTCATGTTAATATCATAAAACACATAGAATACACAATTCAACTTTAAAAGTCCTACAGTCTTTAAAATTTCCTATGTTTTAAAATTCCAGTATCTTTTTAAAACTTAAAATTAGTTGATGGCTAAGAATGCTTCAAGACTTCATCTTAACCTGTCAGAACGACTAACATCAATAACAATAAAAATCAATAGGAACATTCCTCCATTGCTGGTGGGAATGCAAACCTGTATAGCCACTATATAAATCCATATGGTGGTTTCTCGGAAATTTTGGAAATGATCTAGCTTAAGACCCAGCTATACCACTCTCAGGTATATACCCAAAAGGCTGTCCATCTTACCACAAGAACACTTACTCAATTATGTTTATAGTGACTTTATTCATAACAGCCAGAAACTGAAAACAACCTACATGTCCTTCAACTAAAGAGTGGATAAAGAAAATGTGGTACATTTACACAAGGGAATATTACTCAGCTGTTGAAAAAAAAAAAAAAAGACACCATGAAATTTGCAGGCAAATGTGTGGAACTAGAATTTAAAAAAAAAAAAAAAATTGATCCTAAATGAGGCAATCCAGACCCAGAAAGATAAACATGATCTTGCCTAGCCCAATCAGACTTCCTCTGGCAGGTGATGGGGAAAGATGCTGAGACCTACAGCCAATCATTAGACTGAGCTTTGGGAACACTGCAGACAGTGGGAGGAATCATTGTAGGGGCCAGAGTAGTTAAGGACATCAGAAGACCAGGACCCAAAGAGTCAGCTAAAGTCATTTTCTTTTTCTCATAGGGTTTCACAAGACTTAACCAACAATCAAGGATCCTGTGTGAGAGTTTGCCAAGTCACTTACATAAGTGTAATTATTGTTTAGCTTGAGGCATTTGTGGGACTCCTAACAATGAGAGTGAGAATGTTTCTGACTCTTTGGCCTGCTCTTGGGACCCTTTTCCTCCTACTTGGTTTTCTTGTCTAGTTTTGATATGTGGGTCTGTGCATATGTCTTATTGCATCTTGTTATGCTATTTGGCTGATATACCTGGGAGGCCCTCTCTTTTCTGAAGGAAAATGAAGGAGCAGTGTATATGGGGGAGAGAGGCTATAGGGGAAGAGCAAGGAGGATTAGAAGGAAAGGAAACTGTAGCCAGGATGTATAGTATGAAAGAAAGATAATTAAAAAGAAAAAAAATAAAATCCAAGCTTCTTAACTGTGGACTCCTATAAAATCATAAAAGACTTACAACTTCTTTTTCCCAAAAGGAAAAAAAAAGAAATAAATTGGGAACAATCATATCAAAGCAAACCCAAAAATCCATCAGCGTAAATTCATCACTACAGCTCAATTTCCAATATCTTGATTTTTTTTTGTTTTTTTTTTTTGTTTTTGTTTTTGTTTTCGAGACAGGGTTTCTCTGTGTAGCTCTGGCTGTCCTGGAACTCACTCTGTAGACCAGGCTGGCCTCGAACTCAGAAATCACCCTGCCTCTGCCTCCCAAGTGCTGGGATTAAAGTCGTGCGCCACCACCGCCCGGCTCCAATATCTTGAATTTACACATTGTATATTTCTGGCTTCATAAAGCTTAGGCAGTCCCATGTATACATCTCTGCCATCCACCACAAAGAGCTTGTTAAATAGGCATAAGTTGGCTCCACCACACATTTGTAACTGCCTGTGACAAAGACTCCATGGTCCTAGCATTTCCAATATCTTGTTTCTTCATTATAACTGAGGCTTTACCTTCTGCGGTGGCCTCTCCTAGCCATTCTATCAGAATGCATCCTTCCACATGTTGTCAAGATTAAGCTAAACTCCATGCCTCTTTCGTACATTGCAAACCAGGACCATGTGGAGCAGTTCTGCGTTCTGACTAAGAAGACAGTTTTCTATTGCCCAAATGAAGTACAAAAGATTTAGCTGAATGGTGCTGGATCCTTATTAGTCACTGCTTATTCTTCTGCCCCAGACTGAATAGCACTCTGTTGTCTCAATGAAGCACAAATTATTTCGTCTCAGTAATGCCAGTATCTTACTAAGGACAGCTGATTGCTCGTGCTCAATTGATCCAAGTGCATGCATTCTTAATTTAAAATATCATATGAATGGTCCCTATTCCCATCTTAACAGAGTCTTTTCTTATCTTCAAAAATCTAAGCCTGGCCTTTATCATCTAAATTTCTCTCATTATCCTTATCTGCCAAGGTGCCACATGATGGTCCTTTAAGCTATTGGCACTCAATGGCTTTCCCAAATCAAAGTTCTAAAATTTCCACAACCCTCCAGCAAAATATTAAAAGGGATTTTAAAAACAACACACATACTCAGGCCCATCACAGAAACATCCCACTCCTGGTACCAATTTTAGTTTTAGTTTTAGTTTTGTTGTGACAAATTTTATGACCAAAAACAACTTTAAAAACTTTACTTATTTTTCTATTGTGATAAGACACTATGGCCATAGAAATTTATAAAAGAAAGCATTTAATCAGGGTTACAGTTTAAAAGATTATGGTCTCTGATGGTAAAGCAAAGGAATGGCGGTAAGAACATCCAAGAGCTCACATCTCAAACCTGCATCAGTAGATGCACAGCACACTGGATATGACATTTGACATTTTAAGCCTATACACAAATTGCAAACTCCTCCAACATGGCTACACCCACCTCCTAATCCTTTCCCAAACAGTTCTATGAACTGGTGTCCACATATTCTAACAAATGGACTTATGGGCATCATATCATTCAACACTAGACAGTCCATCATTAAGAAATGTAAGAGCAGGAATTCAGGTAGGAGCTTGGAATTCCATGGAGGAATTCAGGTTGCTGATTTGTTCACTCAGTCTCATGTTCAGCAAGATCCTTAGATGGGCAAGGCTTATTTGCACAGGGAATATTCCTACCCACAGTGGCCTGATTCTTCCTCCATCATTTATCAAGACAATTAATCTCTCACAAACATGCTTACAGACTATTTTTATAGATAATGATCAACTGAGACAATGAGATTCTATGCCTTATCAACTTAACACTAAGACACCTATATACAAGCCCTTCATCAGATATAATTTTCAAAAATATTTCCGCTGCTGTGAGTTGTCTTTACATTCTTAATAAGTTCATTTAAAGAACTAGTATAATTTTAGTTATTTCCATTTTTTCTATTTTTTTATTTCTTTTTGTTTATTTTGCTTGAAATTTAAATATTTATTTGCTGCTACTTTAAAAAAATGGCTAGTACAAAAATTTGGATATTTACACCTATATTTACAACTAAGAATTTAATAGCATTATCAATGATATTTGTGTCTTTAAACCATATATGTTAAATACATATTCATATATATTTGACTATATATATTTTTTTCAAATGGTTATATATTCATATATATTTAAGCTCAGACATATATATATATATAACTTCATATATATTATTTTATATACATTAAGCTCAATATATTTTATATACATTAAGCTCAATATATGTATATATATTTAAAAATTAAATGAGATCATCAAAATTCTATTTAATTGCTCTGTATGTCTGTCAGTGCAAGTGCCAATACTACACTGTTTTCATTACTATACTTTTATGCTTCTTAAACTGGAAAGTTTGACTCTTTCTACTCCATACTTTTCAAGATTGTTTTAGTTATCCTGAGTTTTGTGATTTTTTTTTTATAAAATTTCAAATTGACTTATTTATTTCTACAAAGAAACTAAATGGGGCTTTGAAATTATTGCTTTGAGCCATAGATAAATTTGAGGAAACACTGCATCTTCATAATATTAAGTCGTTTGACCCATATACACAGTGACTTCTTTTCATTTATTGAGGTCTTCTTCATTTCAACAAAGTTTTATAATTTTAATGGTCAAAATTTTACATTTTGATTTATTTTTGTATGTTGTATTGCATAATATAAATAAAGTCTATAAATATAGTCTATTTTATTTATAGTCTTTACTATAAATAAAGTCTATTTTATTTTATTTTGATCTTTCTTAATATATAGACAAGAAAGACTTTTAAATATTGATGATATGTCTGGAAACAGTACTTATTGAACATAATATAATTTTAGTGGAGTCTTTATGATTATATATAAAGAGTTATGTTATCTGTAAATATAGTTTTTATTAAATTATTTTATTTATTTACATTTCAGATGTTGCTCCAGTTCTTGGTTCCCCCTTCCCGAGTTCTTTACCTCATCCTGCCTCCCCTTTGTTGCTAAGTGGGTACTCACTCACCTAACCTCACCTCACCCCTGCCAGCATCACTCTTTCCTGGGACATTAAGTTTCTACAAAATTAGGCACATCCTCTCCCACTGAGACCAGACAAGGCAGTCCTCTGTTACATATGTGTGACAGGTGGTTGGTAGCCTATGAATGCTTTTTGATTGGTGGCTTAGACTCTGGGAGATCCCAAAGGTCCAGGTTAGTTGTTGCTATTGTCCTTTCTATGGGGTTGCAATTTCCTTCAGCTCCATCAATCATTCCTCTAACTCTTCCATAGCAGTTTCCAACCTCAGTCCAGTGTTTGGCTGTAAGCATCTGCATCTGTTTCAGTCAGCTACTAGTAAAGCCTCTCAGGGGACAGCCATGCTATCTCATGTCTGCAAGCATAACATAGCATCAGTAATACTATTGGGGTTTGTGCCTGCGCTTGGAATGGATCCCAAGTTGGGTTGGTCACTGGATGGTCTTTCCTGTAGTATCTGCTTGATTTTTGTCCCTGTATTTTCTTTATACAGGAACAATTCTGGTCAAAAATTTTGAAGATAGGTGGGTGGCCCCATGCCTCAACTGGGAGGGGGGCATGTCTATCTACTAGAGGTAGTCTGTTCAGGTTCCATCTCCCACTGTTAGATATTTCAGCTAAGGTCATACCAATTGAGTCCTGGAAGCCTCTCACATCCCAGGTCTCTGCAACTTTCTAGAGGTTCCACTGCCCCCATGTCACCCCCATTTCCTACTGATCACAGCTGCATATTTCCATTCATTCTCTTGGATCTCTGGACTTCTCTTCTGTCTCCCCCTATACATGATCCTGCCCCCCCCCTTTTCCCTTCCCCTCCTATCTCCCACCAAGGTCCTTCCCTCCCTCCCTTTGCCTCCCATGACTATTTTATTCTTGCTTCTAAGTGGGATTGGAGTATCCTCACTTGGGCCTTCCTTCTTGTTAAGCTTCATACAGTCTGTAAGTTGTATTGTGGGTATTCTGTACTTTTAGGCTAATATCTACTTTTCATTCAGTACATACTATGCATGCCTTTTTGAGTCTGGATTTGTTTCGCGCTCAGGATGATATTTCCTAATTCCATCCATTTGCCTGTAAAATTCAAAGATGTCCTTGTTTTTAATAGCTGAATAGCATTCCATTGTGTAAATGAATCACATTTTCTGTATCCATTATTTGGTTGAGGAACATCTGGGTTGTTTCCAGATTCTGGCTATTACAAATAAGGCTTCTGTGAACATAGTGGAGCACTTGTCCTGGTGGTATGGTGGAGCATCTTTTGGGTATATGCCCACTAGTGGTATAGCTGAGTCTTCAGGTAAAACTATTTCCAGTTTTCTGAAGAACTGCCAGATTGATTTCCAGAGTAGTTGTATCAGCTTGCATTCCCACCAACACTGGAGGCGTGTTCTTCTTTCTCCACATCCTCCACATGTGTTGTCACATGAGTTTTTTATCTTAGATATTCTGATTGGTGTAAGATAGGATGTCAGGGTCATTTTGATTTGCATTTGTCTGATGACTAAGGATGTTGAACATTTCTTTATGTGCTTCTTGGCCATTCAAGATTTCTCTGTTAAGAATTCTCTGTTTATCTCTGTACCCCATTTCTAAATTGGGTTATTTGTTTTTTTGGAGTGTAAATTCTTGAGTTCTTTGTATATTTTGGATATTAGCCCTCTATCAGGTGGAGGGTTTGTGAAGATCTTTTTCCAATCTGTAGGATTGTCCTATTGACAATGTCTTTTGCCTTACAGAAACTTTTCAGTTTTATGAGGTCCCATTTGTCAATTGTTGATCTTAGAGCCTGAGACATTGGTGTTCTGATCAGGAAATTTTCCTCTTTGCCAATGTGTTCTCTTCTTAGATTCACAGTATCTGGTTTTATGCTATTTGGTCCAATTGGACTTGTGCTTTGTATAAGGGTCAACATCCTCATTCATCAGGGAAACTTAAAAAAAAAAAAAAAAAAAAAAAAAAAAAAAAAAAACCTTAGAAGATAGAAAGATCCCCCATGCTCATGGATTGTTAGAATTAACATAGTAAAAATGGCCATCTTACCAAAAACAATCTACTGATTCAATGCAGTCCCCATCAAAAGTCCAACACAATTCTTCACAGACATAGAAAAAGTAATTCTCAACTTCATATGGAAAAACAAAAAATCCAGTATAGTGAAAACAATTCTTAACAATAAAAGAACTTCTGGGGGAAATAACCATTCCTGACCAAAACTGTACTAGAGAACAAAAGTGTTAAAAACTGCATGATTTTGGTATAGAGACAGACCGGTAGATCAATGGAATAGAATTGAAGACTTAGAAATAAACCCACCCATCTATGGACACTTAATCTTTGACAAAGAAGTCAAAACCATACAGTAGAAAAATGAAAGCATCTTCAACAAATGGTACTCATATAACTGATGAACGGCACATAGAAGAATGCAAATTGATCCATATTAATCACCTTGTACTAAGCTTAAGTCCAAATGGATCAAGGACCTCAGCATGTAAATATACTTTTATTATTATATAATTGTTTACAAGAAGTATTGAATATGGCATTAGTTGCAGATATTATTGAGGTATCTTTTATCAGCTTGAAGGGATTTCATTCTGTTGCATATTTGTTAGGTGTTTTATAATTTGAAAGGTATAAAGTATTGGCAATGCTTCTTATACTTTTATTAAGATGACTATATGGTTTTAGTCACAGCAGTGTATCCAACTCATTCAGTGAGAGTTGTTGAACCGGTCTTTTTAAATCTCATTTATTCATGAAATATATGCCTAGGGAGAGCTAGATGTGATTTGGTAGAATTTCATTAAATTTTCTTCCATGACAATTCAAAAATGTTATAATTCTAATGATGTTGTTTTCTGGTTTGAGCATAAGCGTAATATTAGTCTATAGAATGAGTTGTAAATTTTTTTCTACTTTGATCTTGTGAATGAGTAAAGATGACATGAAATATTTCTGATGAGTTTTATAGAATTCATTAGCAAAATTCTATAGGCCTCAACTTTTCTTTGTAAATATTATTTAGGAAAAGAAAACTGACAAGCTTAGTCTCTTTATTTAAAGGCTATTAAGATATTGTATTCCTCTTTGAGCACACGTTTGGTAGCTTGAACCTTGCCAGAAATTCATTTTTTACGTCTTAGGTATTTAATGTGTTAAAATAGATTTATTCGTAGCACTCTCTCTTAATCCTTTTAATTCTGTTAAGTCCAGACAGATTTTTAACAGTTCTTCTTCTTAGTTTTTAATTTTATATTTCTCTCTCTTTTCCTTTTGTTGTGTACTGTTTCTTTTCTTTTAATCATCTTGTTCAACTGATTTTTATTTTACATTTTTTCAAATGAATAATTGATATTGTTAATTATTTCTATTGTTTTTCTGTTCTCTATTTTGCTACTGTTTACCCATTTTTTTATTTCATTTCTTAGCCCTGCTGATAGTTTAGTTTGTTCTTTATTTAGTTTTTAAGGTAGATTTTATGATAAAAATTTTTCTGTCTTTTCTCTTTGATTCTAAAATATATTTTTGTTAACAGCATATATTTTAATTTGACTTCTCATTGTCTAACAAATTCTATTTTTGATTACTTAATCCAATCGCATGTGATAATATTATCGATATATCAAGACTTATACCTGACATTTTTCTTTTGTGTTTTCTTATGTCTTTTACATTTTTCAATTATTTCACAACTGTACTCATTATACTAAATAAATACTTTTAATGAGTTTTAGTGTTTAATTTTGTTTATTAGTTTAGCCTAATTGTAGATGGTAAGAAGAAGCAAGCAAGTTTATATACCCATCCCATTTCTTAAGGTGAATATTTTATTAGTTTTAATATTTAATATATTGTATTTTTATCATATGTACCTACAACTCCTCTTTGAATACTTACCACATCCTCCCTTCCCTCCCCACACCCAGTGATTTCTTTTGGTTGTTGTTGAGTTTAATGATCCAAAAACTCTTGTTTGTCATGTCCATATATTCCTGGGTATGCCACCACCTGCTGGAGCATGGTTGACAAGAGCATCTACCCTCTTAAAGAAAACTGATTCTCCTTCTGCTACAAGTCATCAGCTACCCATAGATCCTCTTTTAGATGTCAGGGATTATGAAGCCCCTACGATTCTGTGTTACAATGTTGAGGGGCTTTATCTTGTATACGTTTTGCATAGACAACCACAGCTGCTGTAATTTTACAATCCTAACATGTCCAAAAGACATTGTTTGAAAGTTCCTTTTCAGTTCTTCATGCTGGGAATATTTCAAGAGACATTTTTGTCATAGGCAAAGCACAAATGCTTCTTAGACACCCTTTCACCAATGACTTTGTGTCTGAGTCAGAGTCCCTTAGAAGGGAAGTTCCTACCTAGAAAGAATCTACTGCCACATCTGCTATTGGCTCTGTGAATATGGAATGTTCATGTAACCCTTCTTGGAGTTATTTCCCTGAGATATAAAATGAAAAGATCAAATGTAACATATGTAGCATTCCTTTTGGCATGACTATGTTAAAACTCCAAAATCACAGAGATGATGTGCCTCTAAACATAAAAATATGCCAACCAAATGCGTCAAACATAAGCTGCCTTTTGGAATAGGTAGACTTATCTATGATTAAAATATTGGGGGGGGGATAATTAGGCTCACACTTTAATGAAACAATCGTTTGGCCTATGCCACTGACAATAACAGATATTTTACTTGCATATTAATCACTATGATTGGAGCATAGAAAATGAGATTCACAATGCTAAGCAGTCAAAGAAGCCACTTTCAAATAAGAGCTTTGCATGAATTGTATCACCATTTGAAATACATTTAAAGATACGTTGTTAGTAAAACAGAATATTTCTCCAATAGAGCTTATACACCATGATGTAGCAAAAAGGCACGATGGTCCCCACTGTAACATGAGAGTGACAAAAAACAAAAAACAAACAAACAAACAAAAACAAACAAACAAAAACCAAAAAACGAGAAACAAAAAAACGAGAGTGTTTTTTAATTATCAATATCAACTGACAGGAAACTTAGTCCAGATAATAGTTTCATTATGCCTGAAATTTTAATATGACTTTGGAAACATCTACTTCCCCAATTGTGTTTTATCTAGGCTAATATTAAAATGAGCCTCTATTTGCAAAGCACTTAGGAACAAAGTGACAGACAACATGGCTAGGGCTTGTTTTGATTGTAACAGAAAACTAAGTCCTGCTGTTTATTTGTTTGTTTGGTTTGGTTTTTAATGCTGTGTGGATTATCCATAACAAGGAAAACCCTTGTATATATAATCAACAATCAAATATACATAAAACCACTGATGACAAAAATGTCAGCAAGATCTTCTATAAGGGAGCACAGCTGGGCGCGGATGCTAAGAGATGCTGAAAGGGATGCAGGGGTGGCTGAAGCCAGGACCATTATTAGTCAGTAAGGCTCCGTGCTGATGTTCTCCTGCAGCACATTTCTGGAATGTCTTTACAAATGCTCCTGGACCAGCTGCTGTTCATTGAACAACACAGGCTTTTATGACCTCTCTTTTCATCTCTTTCATTTCTTTTCATTAACATTAACAAAGCGTGAGTCTTAGACAACTTAAGGCTCTACTTATTTTAAGGATCAAAATCATGCAGATATTTTCAATATTTTAATGTTTCAGAAATACCTTGAAATTTATATTTGCGTCTGTTTCCTAGTCAACTGGCTTGTATATTTTTTTTAGTCTGACCTTGAGGCTCTGCTACTGCCTGCTGTTAAGTTACAAATCATAGCCTCCTGTTTATCATTCCAGTTGAGGGAAGACAAGCTCTTAAGTTGTATCTCCACTGTTACTCATCTACAAAATGGTCCAGAAAGTACCTACATCCTTCATGATTACATATTATATTGAATGGTTTGAGTTTGAATTTCCGTAGAACTAACCAAGCATGTTCTTACTGATGAACAAGGTTTCAGTGATAGTAGAAAGTTGGTTTAGCACATGTACTCTGTGAAGCAGTTGCTTTGGAGGATGGCATTTGAAGTTTTAGCTGTTTCTTGCCCATCAGCTTTCCCCCAAGGGTGTCCCATAAAACATTATTTACATAGGACATAGGCGCTTTGTCAGAATAAATTTGACAAACACTAAGAGAAATAAAGGAAAGGATATTTTCTTGTTTTAAGGCTTCTTGGGGCTCTGGATATGCCTTGCCTCTCATGAATCTTAGAGAGATTAATAAGAAATAACACAGCCTCTGGACATTTTCAGTGCCCAGCTAGCAGGAAAATTGTTCTGAGAAATACCCTCTGGGCAATATCCTGGCATACATTTCTAAATGTAAAGACACAAATATGTGAACTATGAAGACTATGTCTTGATTTTTTACTTTTTTATTTAATTATTTATAGTTCAAAAACAACTACTTGTCAAAACTGTAACATTAAAACACGGATGGAAGATTTAATTGAAACAGGAATATTGTTATGATTTTTAAAAAGTTATTTAAGCCTTGGCTGCCAATAATTACCTTCCACATAACAGTATGTTGCTGCCTTAAGTATTGTTTGTAAAATCTCTGGTTCTACCCAAGCAGTATGCTATGACTTGTAGGAAGCTGTCCTTGCTGACGCCTGTGTGCGTGAGGTAACAAACCGCGCATGCGCAGCGTCTTGGGTACGCCTAATTTCCGACGTCACATCCACCATTAAACTGCGCATGTACAGCGCAGGGGAACCTGGGAAATTGAGCAAGCAGCCAATCATAGTTGTCCACCCCAAAGGTTATATATATGGGTGGGGGAAGTTCGAATCCCTCTCTCTCCCAGCCATGCTGAAAGAATAAACACCGCGAAAGAATTCTTCGTGTCGTGTGAGTTCCTGCGGGCAGGGATATCGCGCGCTACAATGACTTACATTTCTCTTTAGACCAATGACAGTTAAACTAGTGGTGCTACAGACAGACAGATGGTGTATAATGTATTTCTTTAGGAAATGTTGCACATACTGCTGCCAAGTAGATTGTTGTAACACCACACGGAGCACTCAATTGTATTAAACATTTCACAACCTTACTGATATAACCTAAGTAAGATTGGCAGAGAAGGCTGCTGGTTCCAGCTACATAATTATAACATGTTCCTTTAAGGATGCCAACAATCTGAGATATAGACCCAAGAGTCAGAAACAAAATTAAACACAGTGTCAACATTATTTCTGAGTTTAACGTACTATTGACTACAGAGGCAAAAATCACCAAGTAAAACTGGCCTGATAAATAGGTGAACTATCTTATATATCAAGAAATTAGAGGACTCTCTCCAGGGCTGCAGGCTCTGAAACTACTGCTCAGCCATACTGTGCCTTTCCTCTTTCTCTGTGTATCAGGTTTATCCTCAGGCTGGAAGAATGAGGATTATGTTATTTATAAGTATGCTATCAGAATACAAGAATACACAGAGAAAGAGAGTCTCCATTCTTATCAGGAAACACCCATTTCCTGGGGGTATCTGCTAACTTCACCTACCAAATTTCGTTGGACAGAATTGGGCTACATTCCTGTCTTAGTGCTCTATTACCGTAAATAGACTCTGTGACACAGCAACACTTATAAGAATAGTACTTAATTGCCTTTGGTTTTCAATTTCAGAATTTTACTCCATAATCATCATGGCAGGAAGCACAGCAACACTCAGTCAGACATGGTGCTCAAGAAGTAGCTGAGAGTTCTATATCTGGGTCTACAGGAAGCAGGCAGAAAAGCCACTGGGCCTGACCTCAGAGCCTACCCCCACCAACAAGCTTCCTCCAACAAGGCTATATACTCTAACAAGGCTACTTTCTAATCTTTCTCAAGCAGTGCTGCTCCCTGATGACTAAGCATTCAAATATGTGAACCTACAAGGGCTGTTCTTATTCAAATAAGCACAAAGCCCATTCTTAAATCTTTGTAAAAAGAAAGGGTCACCATGATTTTCTTAGAGAAATGAAAGTATCTGGGATCTGGGGAATAAAGCAATCTCTCCAAGCTACCAGAAGAAACAGGTTTTGGAGGAGAGAAAAAAAAAGCAGAGAATAAATATTGAGTGAAGCCACAGCAGTGTTTTTCCTATTGCCTATGGTACAGAGATCCTGGAAAATCAAACAGTGTTTTCATTTGAAAAACATATTGGACTAGTCAACCTCATTTACGTGCAAAGAAGATGAAAGGAGGCACCTTTGCTAAAAGGAATCCTCTCATTCTGCATATGTCATGTAAAGGAGCCAGTGGGGGATTCTGACTCCTACTAATCCACATGCCAAGCAGCAGAACTGAGAGATCCAGGAATCACAAGAATGTTTTGCTCTTTCTTATCTCAGCAATTATGTAGGTTGCTATCCCTCAGGGAAGAATGAAGAAAATGATAAAAGGAACAGTAGTCATTTATTTTGCACTTACGTTAATAAAGGTTTCTATGTTTTGGGGTAGAAACAGCTGGAGAAAATACAGGGCATTATTACAGGGGAAAGAACGGAGTAAGAGATGGAGAACAGATACCATCCAGCAGTTCATTTTCATTCCTCCTGTAATTGTTGAGTGCCTCCCAATGCTCGTCATTTGAAAATGTGGGTACCACTTGAATATTGTGAAGATGTCAGTTTCAGGTCCAAAAGGACTCCAAGATCTCTGTCTCTACTGTGATAAAATATATAATTATGACAAGTGAGAGAGAAGCCCACGTTGTTTTACCTACAAATCTTGTAGATAAAAAAGAAAAGAAAAAAAGTCTTTACCAAATAAATGAAAATAAGTATTTGGGGAGATGCCTGCATGGGTCATGCTTAGGCAAGCTCCATTAGAAAATTACTTTCAGCTAAAGAAAAGGTCTTGGACCAACATTCTGGTGCAGGATAATAGACTTTTGTTCCTCAGACTTGCATACTTCAGTGGGAAGCATCAGTGAAATACAACTTCAGCAAAGCAAGGAGTGCTCGGTCAAGTTGTAATGTGTTTTCCACACCATCCATGATACTGTCAATGCAGAAAATTGATTCTTTTCTCTCTGGAAATTACACACAGCCTGATACACAGCAAGAGAAAATACTTACCAAGCCTTAGCCATGGGCACTTGAGGAAGAGTACAAAAGAAACAGAACACATAAGTTCTTTGCAAAATGAATATATAGCATCTGTTAAAATTAAGTGAGATGACAATATAAGTGGACGAAACAATACTGTACCATTGCTGTGGCCATTTTTACACTGCAATTTTTTTGAGGCAACATCACCTAAGTTGACTATCCTCCCAAGTGCTAAATTCAATCAATCTGTTATCAAATATTTATTGTATGCTATAGGCTAGATAAAAATCTTCATTAGAGATGGCAGATTTGATCTGAGGAACCTTCCCAAAGTCCTTTCTATCAAAGTCAGATGAATAAGGTAGCTGATCAGGATAAAGAATGTCATTATAGTCTAAATCCTAGTGCATATATGAAATGAGAAATTTTTGGGGTACCTGTAAACGGTGAAGCATAAGATAAGATCTGTAAACTTAAAACAACTAGAGAGACAGAGAGACAGAGAGACAGAGAGACAGAGAGAGGAAAGAGAGAGACAGAGGGAGGGAAGGAGGGAGGGAGGGATTGAGAGAGGGAGAGAGGGAGGGATTGAGAGAGGGAGGGAGGGGAGGGATGGAGATAAGGGAGGAGGGAAGGAGGGAGAAAGGGAGGGGGAGAGAGGGAGAGAATGACATGAGGGCACTTACACAAAGCATTACTGAAGAGAAAGTGTCTGGTGTCTTCCCACAGAGCTAACTTTGAAGGACTTGCTTATTTGGATGTTGCTATTACCCTTTGCTTATCATTCTCTGCATCAAACTTCTGCTTAGCAGGATCTACTAAATATGAAAGAGACCATATTGCTCCAGTAATTCAAAAGACACTGAAATCATTAAAAGATAAAGTGATCAGACAAAGCCTTTGCAAAACTGTGACCCCCAAATGGACCTTCAAAGCAAATCTGGAGAACAAACACTTCGTACCTGAGTTGGAGAGAGAACTCAGTTTGTATAGTCTCATTTAAGCTCCCCTTAAACCGACTTATGTAAAATGGGTGCAGCTTTGTGATCACACCTCTCTGAGGTAGAATCTCTGAGGGGACAGAGACAGAGAGACCCCTGAGGCTCCCTGGCCCAACAGTCTCCTGGTGAGTTCCAGGCCAATTAAAGACTTTGATGTAAAAGTCTTACTATTGAAGAATGGTACCTGAAGTTCTTCACTGCCCTCCCATGAACATCTTCATATGTGCATATTCACACATCTGCATGCATCTTTACATATGAATACACACACACACACACACACACACACACACAAGTACGTATCCCCTACACATGCGCATAGATGGTGTGTGACACTGTTCCTGGAGAGACCTAAAGAAATGTCTATTCACCCAGGTAAGGAATCAACAAGACAAGTACAAAGCCCACCAAAGCCCAACTTGGTAAACAAATGAGTTCTAGAGTTCTACTGGAGTTACTTATACTATAAATGAGAGGTTAGTAAAGGAACAGAAATGTCTCAAAATTGCTGCATAGGTGACAGATCACAAAAGCTGAAAGCCTGCAGCTCACTACACAATTTGGAGGCAGTTCAACTGAGTGAAGAGGGCCTTTTCTAGACAGATCGGTTGGTCTGAGCCTCTTCTAGGCAGCCCGCCTAATCTCTGCCTCTTCCATGAAGCTCAGCTGGACTGCTTTCAGGCAGCCTGGCTGTTCTGAGCTTCTTCTAAGAACCTGGGTTTCTGAATGTCTCTCAGTAGTCTTTATTATTTATATTAATGTAATGAAAAAGGGAGTGATGTGATGACCAAGTGAATCTTGCCACTTTTGGGGACAGGCTTAAGCTTTTGAGTTGTTTACCTCTTAAGTCTTAAGGAGCTTCCTCCCTGTAGTACATCCTAAATCCTAAACTTCCCTGAAGGATGGAATGAGTCATCTCCCTTTAAAACATGAGTCTGAATGTGTTTCTCTATAAGGTGGAATGTTTCAATTTAGAAAAAAAATGCTAAACAAAACATATACACACATATATTAGAATGCTTATAATATAATATATATATATATGTATGTAATATTTATTATACATATATACATATAAGTGTATAATATACATACTTTTTATAAACATTAATAACATACTTGCATGTGAAAGGCCCAGGACTCCCCAGAAGGGGAGTCCACTCGAGTCACAGGATATCACGCACCCAAAGGACACACGAGAGACCGTCTTGATGCAAGTACATGAGGGGTTTATTAAATCAGAGCTCTGGGCCAGTCCATATCTCCATAACTCACATAGGGAATAGAGAAACTGACCTCTCAGCTCATGGATCTAGCACATATATATGGGTGGGGTGGGGAAAAAGCGTGGGTGCACACAATTGGTTGTTTTACTTTTTTGAACATTAGCAGGCTGTACCATGGGGGCAGGGTGTAGTTCCTCCCTTGGCCAGTCAGTTTGGGATGCTCTTAACAGGCCTTTGTCTTGTAACTCCACCTCCTCTGTAACTAATTAACTGGGCCCAAACCTGCTGGCAGGCACTTTTAACTATTTAGGTTAAGGAAAAGGAATCACAGGGCCCTGTTATTATTATTAGTTTGGGCCTATTTCAAAAATTCTCTTTCACATGCTAACTAGATATACAGCCTTTGAAGCCTCCATAAGATGTTATCAATTTGCATGCTTAGGCTAACAAGTATGAAAGTTTCCTTTTCAAAACCATTATTTACTTCATATAACTTCATACACACACACACACACACACACACACACACACACACACACACACACACACATATATATATATATATATATATATATATATATATATATATATATATA
>JANHMN010000016.1:51941355-52044021 GCA_030674055.1 Rhabdomys pumilio
CTCTCTCTCTCTCTCTCTCTCTCTCTCTCTCTCTCTCTCTCTCTCTCCTAGAACTAAATATAATCTTATCAAGTGGAATACTCAAATTATGTTATTTTGGTGAATCACAGGACTCAGGTGTCTGGGGGCAGACAAGATGGTATGAACTTGGACTTAGAAACTATGTGTTCATGGAAACTTGGTATCCCGTTACCTTCTCTGAAAGAATGATGGAGGGGTGATAATGTACGTCTCATAGAGGGGTTATTCAGGATGAACTAAAATAGAACACCCAAAGACCCACTACATAGGCAGGGTTCTTTTGTTTTTTCTTTTCTGACATGGAAATAGTCTTATTTGGGATGAGACTTGGGGAGCCTTTTTCAGGTTCTAGGGTTTAATCCATAATTGCTGATTTGCTATGGACAGGAATATCCACTATTCATTTTTATTTCATTGGCATTCAAAATGAATAGTCTATTCTCTTTGTGTAGAGTTTAGATAAGAAAAAAAATATAATTTCTTAACTAAGATTCTCTATTAAAGCTGTGCATCAGAATGAGTATTGGTAGTTCTTGCATAGCGATGGGAATGGTATCTGATGGCAAATGAATGATCTTCTGCTTTCAGCCTTCATCTTCCTACAATGAGCAAACATCAAAGACCGTGCCTTCATACTGACCTGGGCACCTTTCCTTTAAAAAAGTAAATGTAAGAGATTACACAAATCAAAACTTGTCTGAAATAGTATTTTGATTGTCATAATTTCAAATGCATTTTTTATCATCTTGTAAGGTTAAAATGGACAATTTGTTTCTACCTTATTTGAGAGTAATATGTGACTGCCTGAATAGTCTACCTACACTAATCTTCAACAATGACAGCAGTTCCCATCTACTGATGATAAAAGCCAGCCACCAGCAACCCCTGTCCATCATTATACAGATACTGTATACCACACGCAGAGCAACACTAGCCCTTGATTAGCAATGTTGTCTACTGGGCATTCTTGTATGAGTGACACGTCCTGAGTGGGATGAAGGGGTCTGAGAATCATGGGATTTGCCCATAGTCATTTCTATTTTGCTTTCAAATCAATTTTGCACTGTGGGATTTTTTTATTAAGAGAAATTTCATGATGCCACCAAATGTTTCCTGTGTATCTGGCCTTTTACCTCTCTTCTGCATCAGCAGTCCTGAAATTATGCCTCATATTTGGCACAGGAGGACACCGTAGAAATCAAGTGACATATGAAGTGTCACTTTGAAGAAAATTAAAGTCATTAAATATCATATAATAAATACATTTATGATTATCAAATATGCTTAAAGCATTTGGGAGACAGGAATTTGAGGACAGCTTCATTGTCCTTTGGGAGAATGTCCAGTTAGTCTCTTCAATTATTAAATGATAATACTTGAATTTCCATCTAAATCCAGTCATTTCTGATTATATCTGTATACATCTCAGGGTCCTTAATGTAAAACATTTTTTCTAGATTATTTTTCTCATTCATTCAATGCATATTTATTGAGTACTGCCCACACTCCATATGATCAAGTAAACAGAAAAAGCCCTTTATAGCCACTAAGCATAAACTCAGAGTGGATACCATGACAATAAAGTATAAAGCATGTTAAAAGGAAAATTTAAATTACAGAAAAAAGCACTAAGTATTCAGTTTGCAAAAGTGACATTTAACTTTTAAAGATCTTTTACACTGATATCCTTCTGTTGGGAAGAAGCATAGGGCATCCTAGAAGCAACAGAGAACTTGCAAACGTAGAAAAAGAAAGTTGTAAACTAAAAAGAAGATGAGCAGATAGCACAAGGAGCACCCTTCCCAGACAAGCTTTCTGTCAGTCTTCTGGCAGCCATCAGCCTACACCCTGCCTCTCTGCAGCAATGTAGTCAAGTCACTAAAACGGAGTCTTTACTCAAGTCAGTTTTAATAAGGCTGATATGCCCTTAACTGTGAAGGATAAATGATTGCTTACAACAACCTGTATGTTCTTTTTAAAGAATGAGTATTTTAAGAAGAACATTGAAACTGGATATAAGTAACAGAGGAGATTTATATGTAAGTCACTTTTCTCTGAAAATAAAGTCACACTTGTTCCCATGAATGAAGTTACCCTTTGATATCAAAATAGAACATTTTAAAGGTGTACACTGAAAACACACAAAACATATATAGCAAAGGGTTATGTGAAGGAAAATGCATATGGAATACAGTAAAGAAACACAATATAAGACAATAAAGTTATGCTACAGTTGTTGAAACCAGTTGGGCAGCAATTGTTTTGGCAAAGGAGCTGATGTGAAATTACTCTTCAGAAATGAACTTTGTATGCAGAGAGGGCACCACAGCCATGAGAACCATGATGGACCTTTTGGATGGGAGGGCATTCCAGAGGAGCGCTACATTATGTCAGAGACAGCGTGACAAGGCCTTACAGGTAGAATGAGGAATCCTTACAAAACCTAAAGAGAGTCCCCATTAGAAGAAGTATCTTAAAGTATGAGAGAAACAGCTGCTGTGGACAAAATGATGGCTGTGGATAGGAAAGGCCTTAAAAGAGCCTTCAGAAAGATCTGAACAAAGGAAAGTATCAGACTTTTATGTCCACTGAGGAGATGGCCAGAATTATAACACCATGTGATTGGCCTATATAACAAAGATTGTAGTGGAGCAATAATTACATAGCTGTTAGGCAATAGCATAGAAGAACATTTTTACTCTTTATTCCAGAGGGAGGGAAAGAGAGAGGAACACACACACACACACACACAGAGAGAGAGAGAGAGAGAGAGAGAGAGACAGACAGACAGACAGACAGACAGACAGACAGAGACAGACAGAGACACAGACATACAGAGACAGAGACACAGACAGACAGAGACAGACAGAGACAGAGACAGACAGACAGAGACAGAGACAGAAACAGAAAGACAGAAAGACAGAAAGACAGAGACAGAGACAGTGATACATTGGGGAATGCCTTGATTTCTTTGGACTGTGAGTTCTGGTTGCTTAGAGAAGGGGCTATCCCAGGGTCTAATAGGCATCTGGCTCCTACAGTGGGAAGGAGAAATGAAACAAACAAACAAACAAACAAACAAAAGGAACATCCAGTCTTCAATTGTTATGATAAAAATGTCCTATCATACTAATTTGGGAAAGCAAATTCAGTTTATGTAGAAAATGAATTCCTCACTTTTATTATTTTGTCATGCACTGAGGAGGATTAATTTGAATTTTGCAACAATAAAATAACTCTACTCAACTCTTAATGGAGTGATCATCTGGCCAGAAAAACTTAAAAATCAAGCAAACTTGAAATTTTCTTGAAGTAGTTGTTCTATCCTCCCAAAACCTAAGTGGAATAGCTAATACTTGGGATTGTTAACATTAAAATCCCAACACAATTCTTCACAGAGTTAGAAAGAAAAACTCTCAAATAACAAAAAAATCCAGGATAGCAAAAACTATTCTCAACAATAAAAGAACTTCTGGGGGAATCACCATCCCTGACCTCAAGCTGTACTACAACTGGAAAGAACCCAAATGTCCTTCAACTGAGGAATGGGTACAAAAAAGGTGGTACATTTACACAACGAAGTATTACTCAGCTATTAAAAACAATGAATTCAAGAAATTCTTAGGCGAATGGGTAGAACTAGAAAATATCATCCTGAGTGAAGTAACCCAATCACAAAAGAACACATATGGTATTCACTAACTGATAAGTGGATATTAGCCCAGAATCTTGCAATACCCACGATTCAACTCACAGACCACATGATGCTCAAAAAGAAGGAAAACCAACTGTGGGTGCTTTGGTCCTTCTTAGAAGAAGTAACAAAATACTCAAGGGAGCAAATATGGAGACAAACTGTGGGACAGAAATTGAAGGAGGGACTGACTGGAGACCATTCCACCTGGGTATCCATCCTATGTGCAGTCACCAAAAGTAGACGCCAATGTAGATGTCAGAAAGTGAATGCTTACAAGAACCTGATATTGCTGTCTCCTTAGAGGTCTGCCAGAGGTTGACATATTCAGAGGCAGATGCATGGGGTTCCTAATGGAGGAGTTAGAGAGAAGGAGCTGAAGGAGCTGAAAGGTTTGTGGCCCCATGGGGAGAGCAACAATACCAATTAATCAGAGCTCCCAGGGTCTAAACCACCAGTCTGTGAACACATAGGGAGGGACCCATGGCTCCAGCTGTATATGTAGGGTAGGATGGCCTATTCAGGCATAGATGGGAGAGGAGGTCCTTGGTCCCATGAAGGCTGGACGCTGAGTGTTGGGGAATTCGAGGGTGAGGAGGTGGGAGTGGGATGGATGAGGGCACACCCTCATGGAAGCAGGAAGAGGGGGGATGGGATAGGGGGTTCCTGGCCTTGGGCAGGGAGAATGGGTAAGGGGATAACATCTGAAATGTAAATAAAATATCCAATTTTAAAAACAAAAAAGAATAGGACAGCCTTTTAAGGAATAAATGGTCACATCTCTCCAAAGCCACATATGTGAATATTCAAGAAGAGTGACTGAGCTAGATTTTTAAATATAGGCCATTTTTAAATATTTTTAGCAGTGTGCCAGTAACTACAAACAGGGTTATCTTCTGCATTCAAGAAATCAATTCATTCTTAAAGAAAGAGGAGATGGACAAGGGTTCCTCAAGCTTCCCACCTAAATGCTGATCACCCAAATAATCCACACCCCCACCTCCCCCTTTTAACTCCCAACATCAATCTGGTATAATAGCAACCCTGCAATGCTCTTTATTGAACTGCTACAATTAAAATATTTGTATTCTGCACATGCAAGCAAGGAGGAAAATCTCACTTCAATTATAGCAGTTAAGAAGTCTGAAGTAATTTTCCCAGCTAGCGTTTGGCCATTCCGTTGAGATTGAAGGAATCTGGTACAATAATAGTTCTTATTAATTCACCCTCTCTCTTCATTTTAAAAGAATATTATAACTCCTTTGTGATGCAAATTGTTTGGGCAATGTGATGGCACAGCGCCTTGTGACTAAAAAGTCACAGGCTCGAAGGACAAAGTCTTGGAGAACAAAGGGTAACATTTACTGCCTGGCACTTCTGAAATGTTCTCCTCCAGACCATTTTTATTTCTGAGTCATTTGGCCATTTTTTTTTTTTGTTTTCCCAAAAGGGATTTAAGTTAATTACTTTTTAAATGTGACTTTGTCATTACAGTTTCCCCCCCAATTTTCCAAGGAATGTGCAGGCATCACAGCATCCTACTTCCTCCATCTTCCCAGGACCTTGATAGTAAATGTGGGCACCACACAGGAAACCTCCAGCAGAAGGAAAAATGAAACCATACATAAAATTTACATTAGTTACATCCTATTAACTCATCATCTAGAAGGTTTTGTTACATGACTTTTATCATTCATGAAATTGTTTTGATGTCTTTTCTGGTCTTTCCCGACAACAGTTCTAAACCTTGTTAAACACTTAATTCCATCAAAATGGTTCAAATAAGTTCTTCCCTTGTCTTTCCCTCCCTCATTCCTCCTCTTCCTCTCTTCCCCCAGCCTCCTGCCCCTTCTCCATTCCCCTTTCATCCTTCATCCCTTTCTCTCTCCAAAACAATTCAATCAACTTAATTTAGTATTTCTTCCTGACTACTTTCTCTTTGGAAACCACATTAAACAGCCCATCATTTAATTCATGAAAGTATTTGCCTTGCCCTTCAAAACTTTTGTGATATGTACCTGTTGACTGTGAAATCAAATAGACCTGTACGTAAACAATTTCAGTGAGGGGTAGCAAGATGCCTTAGGGGGTCGAGGGAGGGACTTAATGCTAAATCTAAAGTCTTGAGTTTGGTCTTGGAGACTCATATGGTAGTATTAAAGGACCGATTCTCCTAAGTTGTCATCTGACTTTCAGAAATATCGTATGGTACAAGCCGATACATACAAAATTACAATTTTTTAAAATTGTATTTAGTTCAATTTAATTAAGTATCGTACTTTTACATGTCACCAGGATACTAATGACTGTGTAAAATGCATGGACTCATTTTATCCACTCATTTTCCAGCACGACATGTTCCAAAATGTACTGCCAGATCAAGATTTCAAGACTGAACTATTTGCATGAGAAAAAATAGTCTATTTAATGATATGAAATAACATTAAAGCAAGGTGGTTATAGCATTTTTGACATAACGGACTGTACTTTTAAACTGTGAGCCAAAGAAGACCATCTCTCCCTTATGTTCCATCTTTCAGAGCATTTTATCACAGCAAGGGGAAAATTAATTAAGACAGAGAGGTAAAGTTTTCTGTATTACTACTAAATGTAGGAAACCAGGACATAGTTTTTCTACCTGATACAAATAACAATGTTTACAGAACCTAATGAAGGTTGAATCTGAACCTAATGAAGTCTATATTATTAACTCCCAGCTATTAAAAAAAAAAAAACAGAAAAGAGGTAAAATAGTTAAATGGAACAACTGGAAAATAAACAGAGAAAACAAGAATGAAGGACATTTTCTATGTTAATTCCAAGTTTCTCCTAAGTTAATCATATCAGATGAAAGACAGTCATGAGAATAATATTAAAAAACAATAACAACAACAAACTCTTGGAGGCTAAACAGATACAGTATTGGGTACTTTTATTATTTTCATTGGTTATTTTATTTATTTATATTTCAAATGCTGTTCCTCTTCCTGGTCTCCTCTCCACAAACCCCTCATCCCATCCACCTCCCCTTTGCCTCTAAGAGGGTGATTCCCCACCCTCCCACTCCTGCCTCACCGCTCTAGCATCCCCCTATGCTGGGGCATCAAGCCTCCACAGGACCAAGTTTCTCTCCTCCTATTGATGCCAGATAAGGCAATCTTCTGCTACATATGTAACTGAAGCCATAGACTCACCTACATATACTCTTTGCTTCGTGATTTAGTCTTTGGGAGCTCTGAGGGGTCCAGTTAGTTAATATTGTCATTCTTCCTATGGGTTGCAATCTCCTTCAGCTCTTTCAGTCCTTCCCCTAACTCTTCCATTGGGGTCCCCAGGCTCAGTCTGATGGTTGGCTGTATCTGAATCTAATATTACACAGGTCCTGGTAGAGCCTCTCAGAGGCTCCCTTTAGCAAGCACTCACTGGCATCAACAATAGTGTCTGGGTTTGATGTCTGCAGGTGGGTTGGATCCCAAGGTGAGGCGGTCTGTGGATGGCCTTTCCTTCAGTCTCTGCTCTATTTTTTGTGCCTCTATTTCCTTTAGACAGGAGCAATACTGGGTTAAAAATTTTAAGATGGGTGGGTGGCCCTATCCCATCTCCTGGAGGTAGCCTCTACATGTTCTGTTTTCCCTTTGTTGGGTATTTTGGCTAATGTCGTCCCTGTTAGGTCCTGGGAACCTCTTGCTTCCCTGGTATCTGGGACTTTCTAGTGGTTTCCTTTTTAGTGGTCCCCATCCTTCACCGCTACATATATCTATTCATTTTCCTGGCCCTCTGGACTTCTCTCCCATCTCTTCTCATACCTGGTCCTTTCCCCCACTCCTTGTCTCTCCTTTCCTCTCTCCCTCCCTGGTCTCTCCCTCCCTCTTCCGCCTGTGATTATTTTGTCCCTCCTACTAAGTAGGATTGAAGCATCCACACTTTGGTTCTTCCTTCTTGTTAATCTTTGAGCAGTGTTGGGTTCTTAATGTGAACACATGAAATACAAAAATATTTATGAGATAATTAGAAAAGTTCACTATGAACTAGACTTGCTATGTAGCCATTGTTGCTAATACATAGGTGATTGGCTATTGCTATGATGTTGGGGGAAATCTCTGTGCTTTCATTGGATCTCAGGGTACACATTGCTGTAATTCACCTTTTAAAAAATAGCAAAAAAAAAAAATCAAGCAAACTTACTAAAATCTTAGAAATTGTTGTACCTAAGTGATGTATTTTTGGGGAATCCATCATTCCACCTCTCTCACTTCATGTAGTTGGGAGCTATAGGATTTATTTTCACTTAACGTTTGTTTTTTTAAACTCCTTACTCCCATGTAACCTTCTTCTCTGAAAGCACTGCTGTACCTCAGTGAGGAGGAATAGTTCTACTGTGTGGTAACTGTGTGTTGAGATGGTTTCCAAGTCCCATTAAATTTTGTCCTGGGATGTTGCATGGATTCAAATAGTCTTGGTAGACAGAATTTGTCTATTTCCTTCAGGCTCTGTAACTAGGAGTCTATGTTAATAGATAAGGCTCCTTACTTTTTGAAATTTCCATTAATGGCGAGCCTTTGATCATGAACATGTTGTTCAGCTGATATCATTTGTATATAATTTTACCCTATCCTGGGTTTTACAGAAGCCAATCATGTACTAGCAAGAAAGCAGGAGCAATAACTGATCATGTTTGCTTTGCCTTAGAGAGAGAGAGGCACAGTGATTAGTATTAGAGGGCTGCTTTAATGGATCCAAAGTGATAGATGCCAGGCACAGTCAGGACTCCTGCCTATGCTTCTTGAGTTTGCTTGGAGCAGGATATCTAAGGTGCAGAGACAGCAGTATTTGGAAGCAGGCAAAGCCACTGTCAGAGACTTATTTGCATTTTCTGTAAAAGATGCAATACTGTGTTTATCATTTCCCTTTCCTGCTTAATTCTTAGCAATGCTATTTCTAAGGCATGTGTACAATTTTCCCAGTGTTTAATTTTAATCCCTCTCCTTTATTAAGTTTCATTTTCCAGCTTTTTTTTTTAAAAAAGCAATTAACAAAATGGCTTAAAGGCTAAATGAGAGCAAATCTTATATTCTTAAGAGACTCTTCGTTTTCTTATTTATGGTTATAATTTTTGTGCTCAGAGAAAGCAAAAGAAGGGAAGATGGCTTGATAATAAAATACCACTGTTCAAGGCAGCATCCATACATGTGATATCAAGAGGATTGATTTCAAAGGCATTGAATTCAATGTCCCCATGTCTATCATTACGTTTCATTTGGTTCTAGGGTGCAGTTTTGTTTGCAGGTAATCTAGCTTTGGGTAAAAGCTTTTTAGTATCTGGGGGCGGGGAGGAATTCAGCTTGAAGCTCATCATGAAATATTAATCATAGTGGGAAAGCAAGGAAGGGGCAAACCTCATTAGTGGTACAATATGGAAACGTATGAAGAGTCTCATATAAATGGGACTCCTCAAACTCTGCAATAAACTGAACAGCATTGAAAAAAATGCAATTCCATGTTCAAAACTCAAGCCCTGTGCATGCATGCATCTTCCCAATGTTATTCTTCCCACCAGGCCCCATTAATGCCATCAAGTCTACCTTGTTGTGACCTCCCTTTCCTGGCTTCTTCTTAATAATGAATTCTGTACTCACCTCTTCATCCCCATTGCCTTTCATGTAGATTTTAGTTATATTGTTGCTTTGGGCCTTCACAGATTTGATTTTCTCTTTTAATTTTTTTATTGAAACATGATATTTATATAAGATGCCAACTGTAAGTGTGTGGTTAGACAAGTCTTGACAAGAGTATACATCTGTGTACCTCAATCCTCTGCCATGATAATGAAACACTCCTGTCAACCTAGAGAATTCTCTAATAGCCTTTCCTACACTATCTCTACCTTGCAGTCAGATAAAATGACTGATCTGATTAGACTAGTTTTACCCATTTGAGAATTTCATAACAATACAGAAGATATTTCTAAAGAAGTATTTTTGACCATTTTTCTTGTTCTTAGGTTCCACAGATGTATAAACCTAAAAATTTGGATGTCTTGTTTGATTTTTAAAACTAAAACTGCTATGAACAGTTTTTCAAATCCTTTCTGTGTATCAACTTTTTTTTCTAAACTCTCACCTAGGAGTGGCATTACCAGGTCATATGGTTACGTTTTAACTAAACCTTAATTTTTGCTGATGAGTTTGTTTTATTCACTCTAGTGGATGTGTGCCAGCATTTGTTTTAATTTGCATTGCCAGAATGACTAACTTTTAGTGTGTTTGATGACTGTTACCAATCTTTTTTTCTGAATGTCTAATAAAGTCACTTGTCTTTTCAAAACTTAGTTGCTGATTGATATAAGAACTTTAACCCAAATCTTGCATTCAAATCTGAGATCTAGCATGTTCCTTCAAAGTGATATGGCTATAGAAAATTTTAAATCAAAGTCTTTGATGCATACGTGTATTTGAATGGCAAGTGGTGATGTGTCTGTAATTTCTTAGCGCTATATATTAAGTGAGAGAAGTTTTAAATCCTATTAAATCTAATTAGACTTTTTGGAGGGCGTTAGTCCTTTAATAGTAGTATCTGAAGAAAAATATTTTCTACCTACTAATATGACAAAGATATCATCCCTTGCTTTCTTTCATTTTTTATAACTTCCAACTTTTGTATTAATTACTAAATGATGTTAAATTAATATGTAAATATGGTGTGAGGTGGAACAAACATTCATTTTCTTTGAGGAAAATAAACTAAGAAATGTTGAATCTGAGAAAAAAAGGAAAAGTTACACTTGTGTTATATAAAACCAGAAGGGAGTGTTTCAAAAAATACAGAAAACTGCCAGCTGATCCAGCTGAAGACAGAGAACTGTGCATCAGCCACTACCAGAGACTCATGTCTCTACCAGAGACCCATGTCTTTTATGGCATGTGATTATTAGATGGTTATTGACACAAAAGACTAGACTGTGATGGAGAAGGAATGCAGTCTCTGAAACATAAAGTCTTTTTCCTATAGTGCATGTGTGTGGTTCACATGTACACAAACGCATACACACACATATATACATACCCTATACTCAAACACACACATACATAACCTATACTCAAACACACACATTACACACACAGCCCCCACACACATATATGTCCTATATACAAATACGCATACACCCCCCACACAAACGCATACACATACACACATGCACGTACCCTTGCACACACACAGAGAGACAGATATAAAATGAGAAATAAAGAAACAGAAAAAAATATCTTTTTCAAGAGTTTTATAACAATAAGAACACAGGAGTGAGTGTTGGCTGTGTCTGACCAAAAGGGCACATTTATATGTCCATGTAGCAGATATATAATGCTTATAAGAAGTGTGGCTTTTGAGTGAGGTGCTCACAATCTCAGTGATAAAAATCCTTTGAATGAACTCTTGACTCTACTTTATACTGAACCCCACCTTGTTCCCACTGAAACTTTATCTGACTACTAAATATATTTTTGGTGAGTTGTGCTGTACATTTAGCCAGCCTACTAAATGGTTTTGCACTGACCAATGCTATGACAGTGCCTATTGCTTCTTTATCAACCCTACTTGTCAGCTTTATTAGCTGTTCATGACTGATGAATACTGCTACGAGAAACCTGCTTATTTATGCTCCTTCACCAACAGAAAACTAAATGCTTCAAAGTTCAATATTGGTGATTAGCAATAGGATATATACGTGTGTGTGTGTGTGTGTGTGTGTGTGTGTGTGTGTGTGTGTGTATCAAATATATGATTATCAATAGGTGATAACATAATATGTAATATGAAATATGTAATATGAAATATGTAAATGTAATATGAAAATTATGCCATGTATACTTATACATGTACATAGACATAGATATAGACATAAACGTAGACATAGACATATGTAAATTGTGCCTCTTCTCCCCTACAGTTCATTCATTTCATTTTGCTTCTCTTGCCATCCTGGGTTCTTTGCTTCTGTGATGGAGACTTCAGCTCTACAGTCACAGTGGCGAGAAACCCAGTCATTGCCGACGGGCACCCCATTGCTGAAAGCTATTAATGCCAATGTTGTTAATGACTGAGCCAGTTGAGTGTGCTGATTTAAGAGGGAAACTTATTCCTTGGTGCTCCCTGGGGCCTTGTTCTTAAATAAGATGCCTAAGTTGTTTACTCCTATGGAATAAGAAGTATTAACCACTAACCACCACACTTCATATATCAGCACATTGAACTGAAGTAATGGAGTGCTTAAACACACATCCCCAAACCTTCAGTTAGAAAACCCCCATGCCCCAAAGAAATCCAACAGCCCTGATTTATGCCTAAAAATGCTGGATAACAATGCTATTTATTCTAATTATAAATATTATTTTCTTCCGATGACTAGAGCATGAGTGAGGTACAGTTAAATTTCTTTCAGGAACCAAACACATTAGAAGTAACCTGAAAAATCAATACCAATTACTCGCAAGCAAGGGCAGGAAAATCATTAAGACTATCAAGTGTGCACGTAGGCGAATGGCTTAAAACAAAGAAAATACTGGCGTAACCAAATCCTCCCACAAAACAGGGAGAAGTAGGAAAGCTTTCTTCCACTTATTTCAATAGTTGTGTATTAATCTGTAAAATCCAACAATTGTTATACTTAAAAAGAAAATGAAAGCATTCAATTAAAGAAAGATATTTCACCAATTCCCTGGCAGGAGAAAGGCTTGCCTGGTTGTCCAAGTAAGATGAAGGTATTCAGGAGGTGTATGGGGATGGCTTATCTACATAAACCAGCAAGCCTTTCATTCAGTACCCAGAGAGTCTGTGTGCCAACACAGTATGTTTCATGTCTCAAGATTTCATTTAGCAGAAATTCACTTTGAGGAGCTTGCTAAATCCTTTGGTGGTTTTACTGTGTCATCTTTCTTTTATTGCATATACTGAAATAATGCCTTTTTAAAATTCTAGCATTTTTAAGCTTCTATTTCAGATTAAACTATCACAGAAAGTAAAATTCCTTCCTTTATCATTATCTTCCAGTAGAATATACGGGTGCATCTCTGTGTGATAGGGACCTATATACCCAATTCTTTGGCTCAGCTATAATGTAGAAAAGCTCTAAACATCTTCTGAGCTTTGATAACACATTCAAGCCCATGATGGGTGTGCTTCCGTTTGTGGTTGAGGGTAGAGGGATTCAAAGCACTCAAATTTTCTTTTTTTTTCAGCCCCACTTGTCAGTCATTTAAGACAACTGTAGTCACTGTTAAATCTCATGTAAGAAGGAAAAGAATTACGTGTGTCTGCCACCAATGAGAATCCACAGAAACTTCCTTTGGACTACTGTTTGATGAATTTAAGTTGTGTTTTCAGTCAGAATAATGTTTCCTCATTTTAAAAAGATTTTAGAACTATATATATATATATATATATATATATATATATATATATATATATATCTTCCCCAGCCACAGACTTCTGACTTGCTTTATAGTACCAGATATGGATTACCTCTTATTGAATGGACATCAACCCCAGTCAGAAAATGCTTGGTTAGCCCCATAACATCTTTGCCTGGATAGTGACAGTTTTAGGTATTATTTTATTCAGATGAGAGGGATGGAGATCATTTCTGTGCTTAGCTCCACTCTAACAAAGAGAAGAAACACCTCAACCTTACTACATTCTAGTCCTTTCTAAGCATTGCAAACACTCCCAAGTGATAGAGAAAAAGTAATATAAATATATTTGGAAGTGTTGTATTAAAATCTTATATCAATAAAAGCTCCCTCTTCCTTCCTTTCTTCTTTCTCTTTAAATTTGGGGCTTCATCTTAATAGGAAGCACAAAAGATAAATGAACATAATAATTTATGTAACTAATATTTATCGGGTTTTTAGTTTTTCAAAAGAAGTAAATTATAAGCATTAGGTGTTTTTACTTTTGAAACAAACATAATTCTTGCCTCAATTTCATATGCCCTATTGTTAAATGAAACTTGATAAAGGAACCAGTATTCCTATCTGTCTCCATCGGTTTATGCAGTTATAGGTCCTTCAGCAGGGTTCCAATGACTGTTCTCAGTAGTGTTGGGTTGGTTGTTAATGGAATATTGACCCAATTGTTTATTGAGACAAGTCCTTCCATGCTAGTGAGAAGTGACTTGCTTGATATTGTAATTGCATCCAACACTTTGTCATGACATAATGTAGTTGAGTAAAGCTTAAGAAAGTTTAAAATAAGGCTGTAAATCGAGTAATTCAGTATTTCAAAAATGTAATTTTGAGTGGAGAAACTAGAATTATCATTAACTAGAAAACCTATATTACCATAATACAGTGCTTTAATTTATCTTAAAATTTAAAATGAACGCTATAGAAAACTAGAACATTTTAGAGAGACATAAGTGATTGAAATGCATATTAAGTGCAAACACAGGCATGATGTGCTCTATACCTTGTTCATAAACCACTGGAAAATATACAGAACAGAAGAAAATTAGATACTCAACTACTAGTGCGAGTAGGCAGTTCCCTGAGAACAGGACCAATGACATCTTCTAGAATGAATATACTGAGGAAAGTTCTGAAGGTGGTACAGGGGGAGGTTGGGGCTGGAGAGATGGGTCAATAGTGAAGAACACTTGCTGTTCTTCCAGAGAACTTAAGATCAGTTCTCAACACCCACATAGCACAGCTCACAACCACCTATAACTCCAGCTCTAGGGGATTCGATGCCCTTTTCTGGCCTCCTGAAGTACTTGCACATATATGACATAAACTCATTACACAGACACACATGTATACACTTTAAAATGTTTTGGAGGAGCCTTGTGGTGGCCATTTTGACATCCACTGTGTTCTCCAGAAGAGTAATAGAATCACATAGAATAAGAGCTTGTGGCCAACAAAGTTTTACTGACTTCAATGAGTTCCACAATAGTCCAGAAACATGAAGATTTAGAGAAATACCTACAACAAGAAAACTAAGAGGTATCTGGATAGAAATGTAATAGAATTAATTAGATTTTATTCTTGATTCTAAAACAGTAATTATAAAGACGTTGTATCTAATTCTATGGTGATTTAAACTTTGTAATTCCGTAGTCCCATCTTCTTCCAGAACTAGGAGAAGATAATTATGATTCTTTAGTAAGAACAATCCCAGACTTTCATATCCTAGATGATATTATTTTGACTTAAACATTCCCTGAAGCTTAGTTGATTACAATCATTGTTTCCACTTAAAGTTTAATATAGGCCAGAAAACTTAAAACTAAAAATGCGTAACAGGTGATATGTACATGGTCCATAGACACAGCATGTTCTAACTTGATGACTTTTTAACCATTTGATGTCCCTTTTCTAAAGTTTAATCAGAGATCCCACTGAGACTTCAAACAACACTCCTTGGTAATGTTAATCAACAGATATAAATTTTGAACCGAGAAGGAAGAGAAACAAGAACAGAAAGAGAAACAGGATAAAGAGGAGGAGAGGGAGAGGGATGGGGAAGGAGGGAAGGAAGAGGTAGGGAAGGAGAGATGGAGCAAAAGAGTAAGGGAGGAAGATAAGAAAAAAAGAACACTTTTTTTCTGACTCTTATGGTTTTAATGTGAGCTGTATTTTCAGGACATGTGACCTATACAAGAGGATGGGAAAGGTCATTGGCTTAGGTCACCATTAAGTGAGGAAGGGAAATTGAAAAAGAATAAAGAAATGAGTGAAAGGAGAATGACTGAGGGAATGTATTGTACTTTATTTAAGACATGGAAGTTTGTTTCCTTATAACAGCACTAAGTGTATGTTGTGATTTAGATGTGCAGTTAAATGTGAAATGTTCCCTGAAGCTTTTATGTTGAACAATTAGTCCCCAGATGGTGGTGCTGCTTAGAAAATTTGTGGGTCACTGCAGGAGGTAGACCACCGTGGGTGGGCCTTGAGGCGTCATAGAATTCCCTACTTCACAATCTCTCCTGCTTCTTGACTGCAGATAGAGTATAACCACGATCATAATCAACTGTATCCTTTAGAACTGAAAGTCAGGATAAACACATCTCTATTTAAATTGCTGCTTCTTGGATATTTTGCTCACAGCAATGAGAAAAATAACTGGAAAAGTGTTCAAATTCATTCTACAGCTTTAATCTATTTCTTATAGAATTGTAGTCACTGCAGACCTAGGTTATTAAAGCCAAAAATTAATACAGGTTTTATGGGGGGCAAAAAATAATAATAACCAATGTTAAATAAAAGCTGCCTTGTTTTTTGGCTGGGTAGGGCTTGGTAACTTCATTTAAAATTATTTTAATTCTCTCATCAATAAAATAGAGACTACCATATAAAATGATGGGGCATCATACAATAAATGGTATCTTAATATGATAAAATACATGAGGATGTTAGAGCAAACTGCATCTCACAACATCTGTCAGGTAATAAGCAACTGGCAAATAATTTGGGGTGATGCTTGCTGGCTGCTCTAGCTCTGGGCTACACCACAAAGAAAGGCTTCCCTCTCCTCATAAATGGACCAGTTCCTATGAATATTATCCAGAGCATATGCTGTGAAATATAATTAAAATGTTAAATGTCCCAGCCTCTCTAATCATCCAAACTGTCATTTTAATGTAAATTATAATTTTTAATGTAAAATTATAATTTTAATGTAAAAATAATAAGTGTATCCAACAAAAATGAAAGGAATCATCATTGAAGGACTTGGGGCTCTCATCTCTGCCTTGTGTGTGCTCAGCACACGACTGAGGCACAGGGTTTTACTGACGTATGACTTCAGTATGATATAATTCACACACTATCATCACCATATGGCATGTTCCCAGTACTCTTGAAATAATTTGCCAAGGCTTTAGTGTGTCCAAATGACCGACATCTTTATGCTGAATATTTCTCGAGGTTTCTTCAGGACATCAGAACATGATGGAGTATTTTTTTTCAGATGGCTCTTTACCAACTGGTTATGAAATTGGATCAGCTGGAGGCAAGAACAGATGGGGCTGAGCAGCAGATGGAGGCCTACGTGGGAGAAGCAAACTCACTCTGGCAAAATCAATCATGCCACAGAAGCAAGTTTCAGTTTGGTTAAAGAAAATGAACTGAAGTAGACAATTGAATTACTGGGTCATAAATAAGGGCTCACACTTTAGAAGTGCTCCTGATTAGGTGTCAATAAGACAGATGAGCTAACGATGCAGAATTAGAACTCTTAAAATGTCATCTCTGTCAGTATTAATTGTAGTTCTCTTTATTTAGTGCGTACTCTGTGCCAGGCACCTCGTATACATATCTCTTTCCATCCTCATGAACTCCCTGTGAGACAGATCATTGTCCCATGTTACAAATGGCGAAACCAAAAGTGTTAATTAAGAAAATTGATCAAAGTCATGGGACTCTAGGGAAGAAATTTAGAAACAGGGACGCAACTGTATCACTAGACAAAACTACAGGCAACATGACCACACTGTGACCTTCCAGGGCTAAACAAGTAAGGAGTAAGTGGTTGTTTTCATTAATTCTCAGGAGCTTCACACAGTTATAGTTAAAAGCAACCTATGATGGTTGTAGCGCACTCTAGAACACCTGCCTCAATGCTTATGGGACAAGCACGGCTGCTGGGAAACTCTTGGCATTATTCTCAGTGAAATAGAGGGTCATCAAGGGCTGTAATGAATCACACAGAATACCTGTAGACATCTCACATCTGCTCCCTGCCCCTATAAACTCTCACATTATCCTGAAGTCATGTCAATCCAGAAACAGATCTTCATAGCAACCTCGGGGTGCTAGGTACTAATTCTAGTCCAGATTCATTTCCTCAATCCCAACTTAGACAAGCACATGGATTTAAGATTATGGAAGACCTGAAGCATCACCATGTTTGTCTGTTCAGACTGCTTTAACGAAAAAACATAAACTAAGTGGTTTACAGGGAGCAGAATTATGTTCCTCAAGTTCGAGAAGCTGAGAAGTAGGGAATCAAAGTTTTGGCAGATTCCCTAGTAAGGAACAGTTTTCTGTTCTATAGATATGCACACCTACTGCTTATATCTTCACACAGCAAAGAAGACTCCCAAGGTCTCCTTCAAAAGCTCATTAGCACCCTAGTAATCTCCCAAAATTCCCACCTCATAATACATATGAAACTGGTAGTGACACTAACATCCTGTCAGTGTACCCACCTTCAGAACTGTGAACAAGGCAATCATTCCAACCCAGTGTCCCTGTTCTAACCTCAGAGTGAGCATGAAATAGGAGTCAATGTTAACTGATAGCCTACCATTTACTAGCCCTGGACAGACTATATAATGGTTGGAAGGAAAGAAAGTAAGTTAAGCAACAGATGGAAACACATCTGCCAGGCGCCACGCTCCTTCTATGTTATTTCCTTTCCTACCACATTATCTCATATTAGCAAGTTCCTGTTGGCTGCTAGGCTGTGTTTTCTCCTCAGCCAAATGTTCAGAGAACAGGTACCAGTTATTGAAAAAGCTTATTTTCACAAACAAAACACAGAAGAAATGGAGAGCATATTCCCTTAAGTAAATTACTGTCTGTGCCTTATTTCCCCAAAGCTGAAAAGAATTTTTTTTTACTAATTTTATTTCCAAAACCTGGACCCTCAAACATAAATAACACAGGAATCTTCAAGTCCACAGGCAGGTGGAAGAATTCCCCCTAAGCAGGTGAGTATGTCATCTCTCTAGACTTAACTCTGCC
Source organism: Rhabdomys pumilio (assembly GCA_030674055.1). NCBI lineage: Eukaryota > Metazoa > Chordata > Mammalia > Rodentia > Muridae > Rhabdomys > Rhabdomys pumilio. The sequence goes on from JANHMN010000016.1 coordinate 51,959,812, forward strand.
TCTGATATGAAGACAGCAAGTGCTTGCTGAGAGCAAGGATAGATCAAACTATGTGTGCTGTGCATTAAACTAACCCTTAAAAATCAACAATAAACTGAATACTTCAATCTAACATTATAAAATCATGAGATATAAGTTTCAGTTTAAGGAAATACCTATACTGGAACACTAAAGACATTATAAATGCTACAAGCTATGTTTTAAAATACACATAGTCCTGGGCTGGGTATATAACTATGGTATATAACTCTATATAGCATATACTAGCTACATAAATCCTACCAAAGTACTAATTTATAGGCTTTAATGAATTTATCCTGTACTTTTATCACATAAGAATTCTGGATTAGGGTGCCTCTTACTATTATTGACATCTTAGAGCCACTTTCATCTCCATGGCAGCCATGATGGTGATGCCCTTGTGTACATTGAGAATCACTACCTGTATACAGCATCAGAAAAAAAAATCACAGGGATGATAATAGATTAATCTTTTTTTTTTTTTTTAGTAAGAAGTTATTTTAAAATAAGGCAGGCAAAATAGTGAATCACAGATCTAACATATTGGGAAAAAAAAGAGATCAATTCTATGCCTTTGCCAGGTGGTTTAAAAACATAGCACCAAAGCATTTTAGTTGCCTAATAGATGGTGTAAAAAAATGTCGCCCTCTTAGTCAAATAGTGAGGTTGAAGCTCATATTTAAATGTTATTTATAAAGAATGGCATTAGGTAATAAGAGCCATAACAGATTCTTAACTACTCACCTTATATTGTATGACCAGAGCTAAGAAAAAAGAACATTAATGTCTGAGACAAAAAGTAATTCAAAGAACTCTAAATAATAAGAAGTCTCAAAAATATCTTAACCAATGTATATGCTTACATACATATACATATACACATACATATATATATATATCCTTATATATAAGATTAATGATAAACTTTTATAAATAAGCAATTTCAATGAGTTATTTCAAGAGCTATAAAAGTTCCAGGTGATAAAATATGTAGTGAATCAGTTTACCAAGTAATACTTACCTTGTTTATTGTATTTTATAAAAATAATTAGCGTTAATGGAATCATAAATATAATGCAACAATATTAGGATACAAGTTTGGAGAAGATGGTATATCTAGAAAGTAATGCTTACATGATGATTAGGAGATTAGGACTCTCAGCTTGATTCAGAAAGTGAGCCAAGCAAGTAAGCAAGTCACTTACTCACTCTGCTCATGGAACTGTGCCAGATAATGTCTGGTACAAGGGCAGATTTGTATAAGGACTCTGCCAGGGAATTAGACACTATTTCTACCCCTAAAGATTTCAGTAGAAACCCTCACCACATGGCATTCATCAATGAACCTCTAGAGGATGTTTGAACCTTGGTCTGTGCCTAACTTTGCATATCAGCAGCTCACTCTCATGCATGCACCTCTTTTCCACCCTAAAGTTCTCAACTCAGGCTTCTTCTTGGCAGATTATAAAATGGACACTGCGGGGGAATGGGTCTGTGTCATCATCCACGTAGAGAAAGAGATAAAGTAAGCTGAATGCCACAGATAGATATCTGGTACTTCATCTGGGAAGATTAGGATTGTTCTAAACATACAGGTGAGCAAGAAGGGGAGGTCAGCATAAGACACGACTCATGAAGAATAAGATGAGCATCTGACGTGTGCTTTAAAGGAAGGATGAAGTGATTAGTTCCATTAATTTCCCCGATCATCATACCAAGGTGATATGGTTCACAAATTAAGATATTTGCACTATTTTTCTACCAGCTATCATGTTTTTTCCACCACCTTACCTGTCACCAGGGACAATACACACGTCTGCATCTTATGCAGGAATAACAATTTACTGGTCAAGCCTCATGAACTAAACTTTGTACTGAGTATGTTATAACGTTTTTGAACTTGGTTAGATTTTTTTCATAACTTTTGAAAAAGTTATTTGCATCTGTTTCTAGGTGGAACAAATTCCTACTGGTGGCTAAATCGTTTTCTTTTCCTACAGGCAGGATCTCATTTTTTTAAAAAAAAAAAAGTGTCTGTTACTCTATTTTACTTTCCTGGTTTTTGTGTTAGGGTCCATGAAAGAAACTATCTAAAAATACATTGAGTATTGTAAAAAATATCCTTGTAATTCTATAGAATTCAACCTTTTAATGGCTGTCTTTCTTCTCCCTTCATGTCTGCTTTTCAATTATTTCTTCTCCTTTGGAACACTGCCGTGTTTGGGTTTCTGAGGGGCTCTCATAGATATCTCTATCAACTACCTAGCTCTATATCCCTCCTTTGGGATCCTCATTACACTCTTAGCGAGTTTGGTAAGTGCATGAACTCAACTCCAGATACACAGAGAAAGATTCACTTTCAACAAAACCTGAGCACTACCAGTTGAAGTCAGTTTCTTAGGACACATAAGTGTAAGGGTCTCCTGAACACCCTCTTTCAGATCTGTACCTGTTCAATGTTATAAAACCTTGCTTGGTAGTAGTGCTGCTGAGAGGGAAGTCAACGTTTTAGTTTATCTCATTAGCCCTTGAGTAGACAGCGTTATTGTCTACTACAGAACTATTTGGCTTCCATTACAACCCTGCTAAATCAGAAACTCCTCTCTATGTGTTCTCACTTACCGCTATTTCGACTGCTAGTGTCAAGGGAGCAAGGGTCTCATCTGAAATGGCCACAATAGGTACCCCCTTCATTTATATTCATTTCAAAAAATGGGTCCAAGTTCTAACTCTGACCCCTTGAAATAGGGCTCTTAACAATACATGAAGTCTGATATATCTTCAACTTAAAAACCTGTCCTAAATCTAGTAGCTGGTCTCTTTAAAGTGAGAAAGAGAGGGAGATTTGAGATGCAGAGAAGACAGCAACATGTTAGTGACCAATGGGAAGGACTAGAAGGTGTTGAAATTGTGCTGCCACAAGGCAGAGAAAGTCACAAGAGGTTCTAATACTCTAGAAGAATTGTCCATTTAGAGCCTCCGGTGAAAAAAAGGCCCTGTTGGTAGTTCAAGTTTCCAGATTCAAGACTGGAGAAGTAATTTCTGTTGCTTTAAGCCATCAATCTTGTGGTAAGTTGTTATCACAGCCCTAGAGAATGGATGCAATTAAAACAGCTTCTAATCTCAAAAGCAATCTCAGGAGGACTTTGTATCTCCACAGTTATTATTTTGTTTATTTTAACAAAATGTACCTCAAAGGACACCACTTTGAACTTTTGGACACGCAAAGTCAGTGCAAGTAACAGCTATCATTGATGTTTTGAACATAAAAGCCCTTTGAGGGATTAGCCTTGCATACAGGATTCTACCTGTCTCCTAGACACATCTTCTCTGTCAGGGTTGGCTTTCCTGAAGCATTCCAGCCACACTAGTTTCCCTTGGATCTTTCTACACCCACACACTGCCCAAGCCCCACCTCAGGTCTCTCTGAGTGCATTGTACCACTTACCTTCTATAAGTACTCCTTGAACGTTTCCTGCTCCCTTGCAGCAATGATTAGACACATCCTACTGTGTCTAATTCTGCATTATCACAGTACTAGGCTAACTGTCGCCCCACAGGACTGTAGCCCCATGGCAGTAGGCACAGGACCAAGGCTGTGCCGCCCGACTCTCAATGTATAATTAGCATGGCAATTATTTAGCAAGTGAAGAAAGTGTATATTTTAGACATAGCTGGAATTGTGCTCCACTGTTCACTCTTGAAGCTGTATTAGTTGCAATACACAAAATTTAAACTATAGGAAAATCAGCACATAGCCTTAACTCCAAAATTAATTTGTGTTAGCAGACTAAATTTTTCTCCTGTAAAGATTTAAATCAGTGAAAATTCTATTCCGACCCGAAGGTATTTTATAAATAAATAGACATAGCTGAAATGGACTCGAGATCATTATACTTCACCTTGCCATTAACCTTCATGGATAGGCCAGTTAACCCTAGGAGTCTTTATTCTTCTGTGTAATCAATTAGTATTTGTAATAGACTACAAAGATTATATTCCAGAGTAGTTGTCAACCTAGAGAGGAAGAGAAGATACAGCATAAGACCTGTGCCGTGAATATGATGCTTGGGCCTATCAGACATTAAGAAAGGCCAACAGAGGCAAATCTCTGTGACACCAAACAGTGTTAAAAGACATTTGCCTAGGCACAGTTTCTTAAGCTGAGTCCTAGTAACAGTGAGGAAAAAGTTGGTGAGTAGAAGCATCAAGGCTGGCCCAAAGTAAAGTTTCTGAACCTTGACATTTTAGGCTGGGTCATTCTTTGTTATCATGAGAGTACTTAGTTAAGGGCCCAGCAGGAAGCTTCTTTGCCCTAGGAGTGTCTAACAGTGGGACAAAATGGCAACTGCAGGTCTGTGTGGATCTCCTGGAGAATGATCAGAAGGCACAGAAACTGATAGAGAGGAAGCAAACTCTAAGTCCTACACATAGGTCAGTATGTGTTCAGCCAGTGTGTCTGAGCTTTATTCTGAGGGTATATAGGAGAGTTCAAGGGTTTTAAAGATGAAAGGGTCAGGGGCCAGTTTGTATTTAAGCCACCACGGCTCCACTGGAACTGATGGGATCAAAACAAATTGGAATAAGTTGAAGTGATCCAGGAGCGATGTGGAGAGTGGAAGCCAAGGGAAGGGAGATATGAGGGATATGCTGTTAAATCTCTCGGGTTTCAACCGTCCACAAATCCTAGAGAGCATCAGAACACTAAAGACAATCTAAGAAGATTAAACTCTCCAGAGATGCAAAACACAAATAGTCACCTGCTCCCAAAATAAGGTTCAAACTGACAGCAACAAAATCAGTATGTGGCAAGTGGAACGGCAGCATTAGAAGCAAGAGGAAAATTACTGTGAATCTCCACTTCTATGAGAAGCAACATTGAATCAGAAACGGGAAATACATCATTTCAAGAGGATCTGAATTTTAAAATTTAATTTTTAAAATAATTTTCATGAAAAAAAATTTAACTTGACAGGATAGCCCAACTTTCAAAAAGGAAACTAACAAAATGAAAGCTCAGGGTCATGGGGAAGTGAAGTCAGCCCAGGAAAGTAATGAAGACATTGAGGAATGGCAGGCAGGGAGCCTAAAGTAAACAAACTTAAATCAGAAAAGTAAGTCTGGGAAAAGGTTCAGGGAGAAAACAGTCACTCAACAAGCAATATAGCACACTGCTAGAGAATCCTGTTGTAAATGAGCTACTTCCTCTCATCCACATAGAAGCAGGACACACCTGATGTACAGGAGAGTAACACTAGGAAATGACAGCCATGCGCATAATTGTATATGCTACATTTCTATATTACTGCCAGCATAGGTTTATAGGTACCAGCATCAGGACAAACACATGAACATCATTACAATGGCATCCCTAGGTGCTAGGGAAACTCCAACTCTATATTCTGTCTCTATATTCTGGTGTTCTTAGAACACCATTATATCTCTAGTCAGTCACTGATGGAAACATTTTGCAACATACACACACACACACACACACACACACACACACACACACGCACACACGCACACACGCACACAGGCACGCACGCACACAGGCACGCACGCACGCACGCACGCATGCACGCACGATCTCAAACATGCACACAACAGTTGTTTCTTCTGCAAGCCTGAATCAAGGAATATATTCACATACTTATGCTTTGTCTTTTTACGGTCTTTGAATTTTGTAACGAATTTCAATGGCATTGAAAAATAAAAATATATCATGCAAAAAAAAAAAATCTCTCAGGTTTGTCCAGGATCATGTATTGATTCTGGGCTTGGGTAGTAATATCCCATCAGATAGTAATATCCTAATGTTCTGCAATATCCAGTTGTAAATTAACTCGACAGCCGTGAGAGAGATTATCAGAAGCTTGAATCCCAAACAAACTACCTGCTCAATTCTTTTAAATATGAAATAAATTAAATTCATAGGATCACAAATAAACCAATAGTAAAAAGGGCATTGTTGAAGGCTTCATATTTAATTAGGCCTTTGTCAAAGATTCATTGAACAGTCTGTAAAAACAAACAAACAAATCCATCTAGTTAGAAAAGTAATTGTTATAATAGAAACCCTTAGTAAACCACTCTCCTCTCCCATCAAGGCTGACAAGCAATGGCTAAAAGACTAAGGCATAGAGGTAAATTGAAGAATAGAGGCCAATTTTGTTGCCTGATTGTCCAGAAAATTGTCTCATTCCTTTGCTTTGGTCTGCAAATCTATATAATAATAACAGAATAAGTTGTACGTCTGGGTATTTTATAAGACTGGATCTTTGACAATAGTGACAATAGTGAGAGAGCTAATTGCAGTTATTTGGCAGGACGTCTGTTTTTGTTCAGACATTTGTCAGTATGTGTAGCAAGTACTGTAGGCAATAATTGCCCAGAAAAGAATGTCATAAGCACCTATAGTGAATGGGAAAGAGAGGGAGACCAGGATGCCAGTCAAAAGGGGACACAGCAGAAACTACCACTAGGCCAAGATTAAAGGCAATTAAGGATTCAAGAAAGAGTCATTTTCTTAGGCTCATTTTTCTGACAAGTCTACACTGCCAGTTGCACAAAGTTATTCATGGGTCTTGGCCTTGTCCCTCAGGAACACAGACTATAGAGGTAACTGTCGGGAATCCCACGAAGACATCCAGGTTTGGCAAGGATAGAGCAAGCCCCAGATGGAAATAATTCAAACTTAAGTGAGAACATTACAATGCATTTGAAATTTTGAAGTCTATGAACAGGTGTTAATAAACAATATGACAGATCAGTGGGACCTCTGTGCTTTGATACACTATATGTTTAAGTACTTAGCTCCTATGACAACATGAAAAAGTAGAATAGTTTGTTAATTAATAGAATAATATCTGCTTTAAGAAATCATCATCTGGGACTAGAAAAACAGATCAGCCATTAAGATCAGTTACTGCTCACACAGTGGCGCTGGGGTCAGGTCCTGCACTTACATGATGGTTCACAGACCTCTGTAACTTCAATTCCAGAGGATCTGATGGCCTCTTCTAGTCTCCACAAGCTCTTCACACATGGTACTCTTACACACATGCAGGCCAAAGAATCATACGCAAATAATAAAGTAATCAGTAAAATATTTTTGATTACTTACACCATACACACTATCAAAACAAATTATTTCAGATCATAAGCCAAATGCAGTTCAGGAATTGAACATTAGAATATACAGCTTACACTAACCAGATTTACCATTCATTCATTGTTACTCTTTAAAGTAAATAACTTGTTTCCCTTTACATGGGACATACATATAATTATTATTTTACACGCTCAATTTATTTTCATTTATACCTTGAGAGGTAGCTATAAAGTTAATCTCATTCTATACACAAGGAAGTTGATATTAGGTTTATCTCATTTTCTAAAGGCTATATAGCCAGTAATTAGCAACTTTACAATTTAATGAGAAGATTGTCCCTAAGCCCCATGAAAAATAAGATAAAAAAGAAATTACTGATACGTTAACCAATTATAATACCTTTATTACAGATATCTGAAGTGTGGGACCAGACAGAAGACTCAGTTCTTAGAAGCTCTCACCACTCTCTTTCAAAGACCTGAGTTAAGGTCCAAATACTCACACTGTGATTGGGCAGCTCACAAGCACCTGTACATCCTGCCCCAGGGCATCTGGTAACCTCTTCTGGCCTCAGTGGGCAGACATAGAGCACACATACTCATGTGCGTGTGCATGTGTGTGTGTGTGTCTATGCACACACACACAGAGATGCATACACACAGAGATACACATACTTAAAAATAAAATAAACCTTTAAAAACAATATGAAACACAGAATAATCTACTCTAATAAAAGAAAATGTTTATTTCTATATAGCCTACACTAATAATAGTATTATATCAACTTAATAAGTTCTGTTAGCATATTCTGCAGTAAAAACAGGGAAATAGAATAATTTCAGCAACTTAAAAAATAAATTCTGTATTTTCATTTGTATACTTTTGTTCTACTTCAAGTAATTTTTAATCTGAAATTTTGTCATGTGTGGATTCTAAAAGGCACTATGATTTCATACTTTACTTAATAATAAGAAAAGAAAATTGAATAGACACTTTTCTAAATAGTTTCAAATTACAGAAACATTGAGAAAGCTTAAGTAACAGAATAAACAAAACATAGGATTTAAAGTGCATAGTTCCCACACAAAATTTCTCTAAGGAAAATTATACTGTTGAGAGTTCAGAAAAAAATTTAATTTTGTTTGTATTTTTAAAATGGTGCATTCGGATTTAAAAGGAACTTATTACATCCACATGAGAGATTGCACATCATAGCAGCCATACCAGGTTCTAGCAAAGTCCTCTAAAAGTGTATTAAATTAAGATGATAATTGTTCAGTAAAATTTCCCCTAGAAGTGTAGTAAATATGATTGATTTAATATATCATTGAGACTCTTCTGAAAAAATGGCATAAAACAGTAACATTCTGTCACCATTTTATAACTTTCATTTTTGTAAAGTGACCATTAGCATAATACAGTAATATTATTATGACAGTCTGCACAGATGAAAATATCTCAAAGCCAATATTATATTTTCATCAAGTAAATGACCATGTGTTTCAATAAACACAATTATGAATGTTCATATACTAACAGATTGAGTAATTTGATTTCTCAGCATCATTGTTTATAGGGAGAAAACAAATTAATCATCTTTGAGGCAACATTTGTGAATGCAGACTTTTAAAATTGAATCTCTCTTCCTACCAGTCACTCTTCCTTCCTTGCTGACCAAGGATCCAGATGTACTAAGGGTACTGGTAGTTACTGGGTCATGGCCAAGTTTATTCCCTGGCACGAACAAAGAATTCAAGGACCGGGAAAAAGTGAAGAACAAGATATGGAAAAACAGAATACAAGAGCTTTATGTACTCTGGATAGGAAAAGCCTAAAGCAAGAAGTCTACTAAAAGGGTTGTAGCTTAGGTGTTTTATAGAGCCCCTGGATCTTCCCTGTTCCACTAGTTTGTTCTGATTAGATACCTACCTAGAGCCTACCAGCTGGGTTTTTGTTTGCTTGTTTGTTTGTTTGGTAATTTCTTCTGGGAACAAGAAGCAGACTTTTGCTTTTCTACTCAACCATATCCTTCTTAACTCTCTTTTAAAGATAGTGTGGGAGTCAAGATTAGTCTACAGAAGGGTGCTTGCCTGGCATGTACAAGGTTTTAGATTAGATCATTGAAATCACCACAAAAATGTTTGTGTTTTTGGATTTCCCTTCTAAGATTAACTTTTCATAAAATAAATATTTGAAGTTGTGTTACTGATGAAAAGCCAGAGGAATTGGCTAAATCACAATCTTTATTTTGATAAAACACACAGGTCACGTAATGGTAAAACAGAAACACTCAAGAAATATGCCTTGTCTGTGACTTTAGAGTAGACAATTCCTGAGCAAGCAGCTAGCCAGACCTTTAGATCTGAGAATAGGGCAGAGTCTCTGAGATCCAGCTACCCTTTCTGTCCTCAAGGGCACACGCATCATCAGGAGAAGTGCTCATCTCTTCCATTTGAACCCATTTTAGCAATAAGCATGTATTTGGGCTTGAATTATGCACAGAGGTTAAAGGACACAAATGAAAGAATGGGAGAGGTCACAGGTGACACTTTTGGTTTCCAACTGGCAAGATGCTTCAGCTTACATCCACAGCTAGTTCTAGTTGCTAGGCAGCATTAGGAACAATGTTTTTCTGGGCATGTGACATAATTTGCAACTATTCAAATAACCCTCCTGTTAATGTTAGCACAATTTCCACTTTTAGATACCTTTGACAACAAAGACAAATGTCAAACTTTGACCTCTTTGAAGGACAATATAGAGAACCATTTGACCTTTTCCTTAACGTTTCTCCTTAACATGAAAAGGCTCTATCACTGAACTTCTGGGTGACACAGCCAGTAACGGAGGGAGGTAAATGGGAGATTTCCTTGTCCTGCTTGGATGATGATGAAATAGAGATTTGCAGGAAGGTCTACAGTGTAGGACTGCTTCATTGAAAACTCCACAAAAAAGCAATGTGAGCATTACCACACCACTGGACTTGTGGGATATTCACCAGCCAGTTATTTAACTAGAAATAAAAGAGGCTTCTGCACCTTTCTCAGCTCTCCTAGCTCCCCATCCACAGCTACTGTTTAAGTCTTAAATTTTAAGACTTCCTGTCTATCTACTTTTCTAGTTTCCAAACAAAAATTATAGAGGAGACATGAATAAGAAATTTTCTGCATCATTTAAAACTTGTACCAGGGCCCGCCCAAAAATATCATCCTGAGTGTGTTAAACAAGTCACAAAAGAGCACACATGGCATGTCCTCACTGATAAGTGGATATTAGCCAAAAAGATGCTCGGGATACCCACTATACGACTCGCAATCCACATGAAATCCAAGAAGACAAAAGGTCGTACCAAAGTGTGGATGCTACAGTCCTACTCAGAAGGGAAGTAGGAGAGAGGGATCTGGAGGAAAAAGAGGAGAGGGAGAGAAAAAGGTGGCCCGGTTCAGATAGGGAAGAGATAGGGGAGAAGTACAGAGGGTCAGGAATTTGAAAGTAAGTGTGTAGCCATGGGGATGAGAGAATTGGGGGTAGCCAATAGAAAGTGCCAGATGCCAGGGACCCAAGATGTTCCCAGGACCCAACAAGGAAGACAGTGCCCAAAATACCCAACAAAAGGGAGAAAAAAATCTGTAGGACCATATCCAGTGGATAGGCACAGCCCCTGGTTGAGGAATGGGGCCACCATCCCACCTCAAAAATATTAATTCAGAATTCTTCCTGTCAAAAGAAAATGCAGGGACAAATTTAGAGCAGAAACTGAAGGAAAGGCCATCCAGAGACTGCTCCACCTTGGGATCCATCCCATCTGCAGACACCAAACCCAGACACTATTGCTGATGCCAAGAAGTGCTTACTAACAGGAGCCTGGTATAGCTGTCCCCTGAGAGGCTCTACCAGAGCCTGACCAATATAGATGCGGATGTATGCATCCACACATCAGACTGAGCACAGGAACCCCAATGGAGAAGTAAGGGCAAGGACTGTAGGAGCCAGAAGGGGTTGCAACCCCATAGGAAGAAGAACAGTATCAACCAAGGAGACTCCCCAAAGCTCCCAGGGACTAAAGTACCAACCAAAGAGTACACATGGGGGGCACCCATGGCTCCAGCTGGGTATGTAGCAGAGGACAGCCTTAGTGGGCATCACTGAGAAGAGTGCCACTCAGTCCTGTGGAGGCTCGATGACCCAAGGTAGGGGAATGCTAGGGCACTGAGGCAGGAGTGGGTGGATGGGTTGGGGAGTACCCTCATAGAGGCAGGGCAGGGGGATGGAATGGGGGCTTGTGGAGGGGAAACTGGGAAGGGAATAACATTTGAAATGTAAATAAATAAAATAACAAATAAAAATGAAAAAAAAAATCTTGTACCAGGATGTTTTGAAAAGATCTGACTCCTTGATTTAGCACCACGGGTAAATAAAACAAAATTTGGACTGCACATCTTCTCCAGCTTAGTATTGATGATAAGTAACAGAATTCCAGATATATCTCAAACTTTCCACGTGGTAAGATGAAAGTGTTGGCTTTTTGATGTTAAGACCGAATTGACTGTATAAAATACGTTCTCCACATCTTCAGCCTGAGACTATTTTTATTTATTTTTAAAGAAATGTCAGTTATTGCCCATTGGAAGGTTTAATGTTTTTAATGACGGCTTCAGAATCCTTGCCAGATAATTCTAGCATTTGGCATCTCAGAGCTGGCATCTATTGATCGTCTTTTCTCCCCCATGTAGTCTGAGATTTTTCCTGTTCGTGGTATGAGTGTTTTTCCTTTAATTCAACCCAGATATTTTGGGTCTTGTTTTACAAAATGACAGGTGTATGTTGTCACCCTCTCTGAGCTTTTGTTTTTCTTCCGCTGCTTGCATTTACTTCTCTCTTTCAAATTCAAGTTAGAACTAAAAAAGAAAAGAGAAAAAGTTGGCTCACAGATGAAGCAAGCTTTCCTTTGTGTATCGCATTTGAATTCTTCGGGAAGAAAAGGCTTGACATGAAAGTGCCTTTATGAGTCACAGATGGCAGTAGACTGCCGTACCCCACCCAATCCTTCCACTCATCCTCTACCAATGTCACTTAGTTTCTGTAGGATGAAAGTAACAGTGTCACTTCCCATTATTCCCCATCATAACTCACTAGTGAAGATTAATTGGAAAGGAGGCAGGTCTGAACTAGGAATCACCGATGTACTATTTTTTAAAAAGTACAACTTGATTGCATTCAATTCTAGGCTCAATTCCAAACCCTGGCTAGAACTTGCACTACTAAAAAGCCCTACAGGGCTTTCTTGAAAGCATATAGCCATTCTGTTTGTTCATTAACAGACACTGATGTGCTCTCCATCCTTAAAAATGGCTTGTTTTCTTGAGTGGATTAACCATTGCTTTTTAAAACCGTTCCTGTTTATTCTCTTAGCAAATCTCAAGTGCATTTCAATCCAGTCTTCCTCTGAACTACAGATTACAATGCAATGAAATTCAAATTAGAAGTCTGATGATACAAGGTATTCCAGTTTAAAAGGCATGACCTAAGCTACTTTGAGCTGTGGCTGTGTGCGGTAGAATACGGTGTGGCACAATTGTTCCACAAACTGGAATCAATTATGATTATTTCCTGGGTGAACCACAGGCTAAAACATTAATGCTTCAGACAAGCTATGAGTTTGCATTGGTGGTGTATAAATACTCCTATTTTCATAAATGTTTTTCTTTGTGTATGACAAGTTCAGGCTTCTGTGGATCAAGCAATTATAGTAAAAACTGTACCTAAAGACTCAAAACGCTGTAGCTCACACATTTTGACATGATGCATTCGAATGTATTTATGCTTAAAAACCTCAGAGGGTTGTTACACAGTTTGACTTAGCACAGTAAGATTACAAGACTCCAGAAGCTACTTAAATAAAACCTAAAATTATCTTGTAGAATTGTCTTCCTGTTCTTAAAAACTGGCATTAAATTCGGAGAGCACAATTCAAGCCCGGCATAAATAGAAAATCAAAAGCAGTTTAGATCAATTACACACACTGTGCAGGATGTTTGCACGCTGATAGCTTGTATTCCTACCTCCAGATCAATGTGGACATTGTATCACATAATTCTTATGTTTAAGATCCACAGTATAAAAATCTGGCTCCTGTTGCCGGTGGTAAGGTGAATACAGAGAAAGAAGGGATGACTTTGTTTCAGATTATAAGTTTCTTGAAAGCTGGGAACTACTGCATTGTTTTTAGCTCATAAGTATTTAAAGGTTGACTACCCATCATGCTCCTCTGTGCTCAGAATGCTGAAACAATCAAGTGAAAGAAACAGGGTCAGCTAGAAAAGCTAGAGATCAAAACATGTGCGTAGCTGTGTTTCTCTAAGAATGAACTTCCTTTGTGTCATATTCCTTAGGAGTATAAAGGCCACATAGTGAAATTTACAACACCAACATATCTCTACAACACTTAAAACTATACCACTTCCCATCTTGTCACAAGGAACTCCATGCATACTGCTGTGAGTCCCATGCTGACTAACACAGTTGCTACCAGCTACACATGGCTGCTGGGCACTCTAAATGTAATTATTCTGACAAAGAAATTTTTTGTATTTTATTGAATTATATTCAGTAAAATATTATTAAACATATTCAAGTTAAAACTTTAAAACAGACATTCAGCTCATTTATTGAAAAACTTTTAAATCTAATTGAAGCAACTTGGAGAGATGAGTCTCTTTATTTAACCATAAATTATACAGTATCTGGTGAATTATTTTCTGTTAAAAATGAAGATGCCAAATTGAGATATGCTGTAAGTATAAAATATATAGGAGCTTAAGACTTAAGGCTAGAAAGAAAGAACTACAGAATACAAAATAGTTCATTAAGAATTGTTTATAGATTGAAATGGGGTTCAATAAAGTATTAAACTTGAAATTTTTCAATCTATCTCCTTGTTAGCTATTTAATATGACTACTAGAATTTTTCAACTGTAAATGTGACTCATATCATATTTCTTTAACACTCTATTAGGGAATGGTTTGGATACAGACTACTTGGCATGTAAAAGCTATGGTGGGATTTAATTGTATCTAGAGAAATCGAAAATGAACTGTCTAGATAAAGGGAAACCTTCACGGTTTCAGCTTCCCAGGAGGCTGACTGGTCTAGACCAGTATGTGTCCTCACATGACTTCTGATCAGGAACTTAAATGGAACAAATTGCCCATCAAGAGGTTACTTATGCCATCAGGCGGCTGCTCCTTCTAAAACCTAGGCTGTTAAAGCTGAGTGTCATTGTAGTGTGATGTTTTTCCTCCAAAGCTTGCCTTTTGTAAAGCTTTTATTCCTCTATCTTTGATTAATATTAACACTGTAAGTGGAAGTATAAAGTTCCCCCTTTACCATCCATTTTTTTTTGCTAGCTCAACAAGAATTTTTTGTACTCATCCCTTAACCCTGTGTAAGAAACAGTATAGAAACCAAATATCTGCCAGTGTCTAGCCCTCCAAAAATATTTTACTCATCTTACCAGTAGAATCAACATAAAAGTTGGTTCTCTGTCTTCTAAAATGGAGTCCTACCCATTTCCATATGACTATCTCCCTCTCTAAACAGTCTTGCCCCTTCCATGTAGACTCTGCAGTACAATTCTTCTCTACTGTCAGTTCCCAGGAACAGCTCTCTTAAACTCAAAGAATTACTTTCCCTGAAAAAATAAATCTAGGATACTGAGTGATAAGTGTGGAGTTCAAGAAGGTGCCGGGAAACACTGGGATAAGGTCCTCTCTGCGTCAAATGAAGGTACAGCGGTATATTGCTCAGTTCTTAATCTGGCCCTCCTTGCTACTCCTGCAGCCCATCCACAATTCCTCGTCCATCCTTGGACTTAGAATGTGTGCTGATTTGAATATGCTTGGCCCAGGGAGTGGCACTATTTTGAGGTGTGGCTTGTTAGAGTAGGTGTGGCCTTGTCTGAGGAAGTGTGTCACTGTGGGCATGGGCTTTAAGACCCTTCCTTGATGCTGATGTGAATGTCAGGAAGTGCATTTTGACAGGAGTCTGATATAGCTGTCTCCTTAGAGGTCTGCCAGAGTCTGACATATTCAGAGGCAGATGCTCACAGCTAACCATTGATCTGATCAAGGGGTTCCCAATGGAGGAGTTAGAGAAAAGACTGAAGGAGCTGAAAGGGTTTGTGACCCCCATGAGGAGAGCAACAATACCAACCAACCAGAGCTCCCCAGGCTCTAAACCACCAGCCTGGGAGCACATAGGGAGGGACCCATGACTCCATCTGTATATGTAGGGGAGGATGGCCTTGCTGGGCGTAGGTGGGAGAGGAGATCCTTGGTCCCATGAAGGCTGAACACCAAGTGGGAGTGGGAGGGAATTTGAGGGTGGAGAGGTAGGAGTTGGGGTGTAGGTGGGGGCACATCCTCATAGAAGCAGGAGGAGGAGGGATCGAATAGGGAATTCCTGGGTGATGAGGGGAATAAGATAAGGGGATAAATCTGATATGTAAATATAATATCCAATTAAAAAAAATAAGACCCTTCCTTGCTGCCTGGAAGCTAGTCTTCTCCTGTCTGCCTTCATAACAAATGCTAAACTCTCAGTTTTTCCTCTACCATACCTGCCTGGTGCTGCCATGTTCCTGCCTTGATAATAATGGACTGAACCTCTGAACCTGAAAGACAGCCCCAATTAAATGTTGTCTTTAAAAGAGTTGCCTTGGTCATGATGTCTGTTCACAGCAGTAAAACCCTAACTAGGACAGAAGTTGGATATTGCTGTGATGGGATTGGCCATGCTTTAATTTGGAAGAATGTATTTGGGGGGCCTTTGGATCTGGAATACAGTGAAATGCTTTAAATGGGGCTTAATTGGAATATATATATATATATATATATATATATATATATATGACTTTATTGCTTAGGGTGATTTGAAAGCCTGACTCTAGAGATTTCAGAGGAGAATTTTATTATGTGGTTGAGAGATTGTTCTTGTGATATTTTGGATGCTGCCATGCTCCTGCCTTGATGATAATGGACTGAATCTCTGAACCTGTAAGCCAGCCCCAATTAAATGTTGTTCTTATACGAGTTGCCTTGGTCATAGTATCTGTTCAGAGCAATAAAACCCTAACCAAGACAAAATGTTTGCTGTAAGATTTTGTAGTCTTTAACAGAAAGCAAGGCTCAGATCTCAGACTAGGTTATCCACACAAGCATACTAGTTACTGTGAGGTACCAGAAAATAGTTAAGTCAAGCAGAAAACCTATGTATATTATGACTTCTGCTATTTTCCTAGCCATGTATTCAACCTTCTTGTAAAAATGAAATTAGGTGGGCAGATAGCTGGAACACACTCACCTAAACTTACAATTGCAGTCTATCTGTGTGCCAAGGTGGAAGCAGCTGGGATGGTACCTATGTTTTTTGCATAATAATTCTCACAAATATTACCAAAGTTTTTGAGGAAATAATAGAAATGTCTTGATTATGTCATAAATGAGTTTCTTCAAGATGGTTTTCTTAATATAAACCAAGTTGGATGAGAAATTTAAAGTTTAATTTATTCCTAGGTGATAGTCAAAGACAAGTTTTTTTTTGTTGTTTGTTTAAAAAAAAAGACAAAATTCTGTCATTTATTAAGACAGGAAAATTGTGGGTTTCCTAATTTTAGAAAATATTTGTTAGTTGTATTGACTGGGAAGTCTAGAGCTTCAGATAAAACCTCCAGGTCGAAGTGTATTACAAAGCTGGAGAAAACCATCCTTATTGGGAAAGAAAGTGAAAGGATGACTAGTGGTTTCTTGGGGGAATCCTTCCTGACAGAGTTAAGTGAGATTCACTGACAGTGTGGAGGTTTGAATGGTAAATGTCCCTGTAGAACCAGGTGTTCAAATGCTTGGTGCTGACTTGGTGGTGCTGTTTCTTAAAGGCTTCATGTATTTTAGTATCTTGGGTAATTTCCTTTAAGTGTAAACTTCACAATCTTACAGATATGGAAAAAGATATTTCCAGTAGACTTATGACAACTGTTACTACATAATATCTTTGTTAATTGTATTGGGTTGCCATCTTCTAAAATTCTATCTTTAAAAAATATTTCAGTTTCCTCTGCTTATTTTTTTTTTACTAACTAAATATCACCTTACTCATTTGTTGGCAAAATGTTCCAAATGCTATGCACCTAATTTTAAGATCCTTTACCATGTTTGTCTAGTTATGTTAACAAGACTATGAAACCTTAGAAATTATTATAAAGCTGAATCAGGTGGCTATTAAAACTATGCCAAGTACAGTTAATTTTGTAATATTGCATGAGAATTTGCAAGACAATAAATAACCAAGGACTTGGCACTGAGAGGCTAATTTCTTGCTTTGGCTGATGCTTATTGCTGAGAGCCAGTGTCCTAAAATCACAGAAGTGTTTGTCTCTAGGAAGCAAAGCCACTTGTCATTTAAAAGTCAAAGTTCAGAAAAAGAGTTCTCACACAAACACTAAAAGTGCTGTAGAGTAAACCTAGATAGAGCACCAAGCAGAAAATCAGCACATCTTTGATAGGATGCTGCATCTCTAATATAAATTACACTCCAGCAACAGTGACTTCCTGTGGGCCTTCCCACCACTGTGGATCATTGGCTAATAGAGGCCACAAAGGCAGTGGGACCAGGGATGATGAATAGGAGCTTTGGAATCCTGTGAGTCTGTAGGGTGAATGACCATACTGAGACCAGCTATCATGGGGCAGATCAACTTTACTTAGGGTGATTCAAGGCTTATTAAGTTTTGAGTAACTGAGGGTAGGAACATCCAGGACCAAGGTCATTAGCTGGGGTTTGGGGTACCTGAAATGTCTCATTAGCATGGAAAGGAATTTCCCGTGCTGGCTAAACACATTCTTATTAGAAGAAAGGAAATTGGTCCTGTAATCTAATTGAAACTACATGACATTCCTCAGGTAGAGACATATGTGTAAGCTTAGAATTCCCCAGACAAGGTCAGAGAAGCAGAGGACCCACTAATGAATGGAGTCTCCCATCTTACCCTGAACCCAGAGGCTATCCATTCATGGTGGACTTTGACCTTAATTAACAGAGTTTTCCCAAAATTTGTACCCACTTACAATGCATACCATTCATATGTAAGAACAATAAATCATAGCAAGGAAACAGCATATCAATTTTCTTCAGACAATGTATACTAAGACTTCCTTGTACTGGCTACACAATGTATTATTTTGAAAAGTCAACTGCACACATATATTGGAACCAAGAATGTTGACCTGGGTCAGGTGTTATGTACAAGGTCACAGAGTAGACATTAACTAAAACAAAAATACTTTCAACGTGGACCCAAGAGGGTCCCAGTGGTTTTTTTTTTTTAGAGTAGAACAACTTCACTAAAAAGAAAACTAAATGTTACTGATTTAAAAAAGAAATTCCCAGGTGTGTATGGTGAATAATAGCTTCCACCTTCCCCACAAATATATATTGAATTGATTAAAAATTAGAATCTGTGAATGTGCCCTTATTTAGAAATTATAGATTTAATTAAGTTAGGGGGGGGGTGTCAAGGTAGAGTGGGTATAATTCAATGAGTTGTATCCTCATTAGAAGAAGGGACTTAGACATGTAAGGAGGAAGTCATACGACAGACTTAAGAGAGATATGTACAAGCCAAGGAGCACCGCAGGTTGCTGGTGAATCCAGAAAACATCAGGATTGCTGACTTATTTAGGAAGACATAGTGGAATATTTGCCCCCAGAGTCTAAGAGAGAAGGAGTGAAGGAGAGACACAGAGGAGGAGGGAGAGAGGGAAGGAGGGAGAAAGAGAAATGTCCCTACTGACACTATGATCTTGAAATTCCAACCCCAAGAATATGGAAGAGTGCATTTCTGTTCATTGTTCTATTGTAAGTCACCCAGTTTATAATCATTTGTTATAGCAGCCATGGGGAACTAATACACAGAGTTCAATTTTAACCTCATCAAATATTCATCTTTAAGTGATGTACGGCATAAACACACAAGCAACTCTAAAAGTCTTCCCATTTGTTAAGAACAAATCTTTGGTTGGCGCTATCTTTATAACCTCCCTCTGATTATTTTTTAAACCATATGTCACCAAGAGATAGGCAAGTCTCTGCATTAACAATATGTAGCCCTGTAACAATTAGCCATCTGTTTATAATGCTGTTAGGGATTGACAGCATCTCGATGGAAACTTCAAAAACAACAGAAATATTGTATCTGCCAAGTCCTAGTCACTTGTTATCTTACATAGTAATTTGTGGTCTCCTGAGATCACTAAGGAGAAGAAAATGCATGCTGTAATACAGCATCAGCCTTGTAAAGCAGGTAGTCTAATGGCAAATTAATGATGTGCTGACAAGATTACAAGACAAACACGCACACATTCATGGTTTCTGCTGTGTAGCCAACTATTCAAGTATCGAAGATCTTTAAGATATTTTTTTCCCTAGGAGATATGTGATAAAGAGGGTAATAGTTTATGAGATAATTTCCCCCAATGTCATTTTGTTTAAAATATAGCTAAAGTAATACCACTTTTTGTTGTTGTTTTGTTTTCTTTGAAGACAAGGTCTCATGATGTATCCCTGGCTGGCCTAGAACTTGCTATTATGTATATCAGACTAGCTTCAAACTCAGTAATCAGCCTGCCTCTGCCTCTCATGAGGTCTGCAACAGAAAGTGCGCCTCACCTTGCCAGTTATCTCGATTGCATTTCTCCGTGATGACTATCTTTATGGTAAAGTTTAAACTGTCAATCTTATCTTGTTGCTTCACAATTGGTCTCACAAAATACATTAGTAAAGCAGAGCTTACAGAACTAAAAATAGATGACTCACAATTTTGCTTCTGAATATTTCCCTAAAGAAGAGGAGACTCATCACAGACATTGTCTGCCTGGCTGCTCCTTTGAACTCTTCTCGAACATTAGCACAGATGCCATTTTCTGGGTACTTTTATTTAGGTGAGCCATACTTCTTTTTGAGATAAGGATTTGAACTCACCTAATATTAAAAGCGCTGAACTGTAAAGGAAGTTTAATTCCAAAATAGTGACAGTTTGCTGTCACAGAAGTTGCCACCAGGGCAGTCCTGTTATTCCCTGATGCCTTTCCAAAACTGTAAGGTCACTGAGTTACCAGCCTACTCACTCCTTAGAACCTTGCACATTTACTTTCTTTAAAGAATCACTTCTTATGTCAAAGGGAATACAAGAATAAATAATATCCATCTTATAATTACAAAAGCTCCAAAACTTAAAGCCTAAGCTATGTAACCAACCAGATTTAGGATTGACACTTGCTGCCAAACCTGATCATATGAGTTCAGACTCTTAGATCCACTTAGTAGATCACCTGACTCCCTCTCAGCTGTCCTCTGACATTTGCACACAGTCTTGGCACATGCATAGTCACACACACACACACACACACACAAATGTGACATACTTTTAAAACATGCAACACTGAAGTGATTTCCAAAGATACCACCCACTTACAGGGAAAACTTTCTAGAACTATCTACAGTTCTTGGCAGTATATTTCCATTTCAATGCAGCCACTTCAGTAGTTCTCTTGACATTCAGCATTTGCAGAAAAGAATAAAACCTTTTGACAGCACTTTCCTCCACAGTGCTCTCAGAGCCATTCACTGGTCACATGACATGCAACATTCTCACATAGTTGCTGTCTCAGCATGTCATTTTCATAGTGACAATAAGGCCGTAGAATACACACTACATGTCCAGTGGGAAGAGGGTGCATAGTTAGATCCTGAAGACTTGCTTGCAGATTGGATCAACAGTGTACATTTCACAGGAAAAAGAAGTACTAGAGAATCTGATAAAAAAAAAAAAAAAAAAAAAAGGACAAGGATGTGTTATGAGAATGAGACTTTCAAAGTAGAAAGGCTGATGCCAACAACAGGCAAAGGCATATACGTATTATAAAAGTAGGAGTCAGTACTGTATGTGGAGGAAGGGGACTTGGAACGGTGGACGAAGGGATGTAGAGAGGGAACGGTGAGGAGTGGTAAGTAAAAAATCTAATGATGCATATATATGGAAACATCATGAACACCTCTGTGTGTGTGTGTGTGTGTGTGTGTGTGTGTGTGTCCCCTAACTTTTAAGAAAATTCAATTTCTTTAAAGTCATGTAAAGCCAGGCAGTGGTGGCTCACGCCTTTAATCCCAGCACTTGGGAGGCAGAGGCAATCAGATTTCTGAGTTCAAAGCTGGCCTGGTCTATAGAGTGAGTTCCAGGATAGCCAGGGCTACACAAAGAAACCCTGTCTCGAAAACAACAACAACAACAACAAATCATGTAAAGGAAGCACAGCAAGCCCGTGGCCTAGGGAAAATAACAGCACATCGTGGAGAAGGAAAGCAAGTAAACAGGTAAAGGGTATTCATTGCGGCTTACACGAAAGGGAGCATTACAAAATAAGGAGGAGAAAGAAATAGTGAAGCTGCAGTATCAAGTGGACCATTGGCCCAGAAGATGCATGCATCTTCCCAAATTTGACCACAGTTGTGCTTTTGCTTTTCTGGTCTCTGCATGCTAAGTAGTGGTGAACATGGAGCTTATTTCATATCAGCGTACACTCTAGTCTGAAGTATTTTGTTTCAGGAGTTCACTCATTTATATGGATCACTCTGACCTTTGGCATCTGAAGAGAATTCTGTGAGTACGTATTAATGGGTACCCTGTGCTAAGTATGTTGCTCAACTCAAGGGCAGCATAAGAAATAATTCATACAAATTCAGAGAGATGGGTGATGTTACCACTCTCACCTAGAAGTTGTGAAGGCTGAGGTAAAGGTTAGATACCAAGGTCACACAGCTAATAAATGGCAGAATTGTTCATCTGAATCCTCTATGGAGTAGTGTCTCAAACAGATACACAAGTGGTTTCTGGATTTTGTCTAGAGTAGAAATAGGACTGGCAAGGTGTAAGGCCCTGGAAGCACCTCAAAGCATAGCACAGGTCTAAGAGGAAGATGGGAGAAAAAAGAAAGAACCAGGAAAAGTGGGAGATTAGATGCAATTCTAGAAAGTTTTAGCAAGGTTAATGGAGAGTATTCTGTCAAGTTGTTAAGTAGGGAATCACACATTGTAGAAATGGGCTTACATAGCATCACTGCCCTGCTCTATTGTCTGGGGTAGCCATAAATAGAGTGGACTCAGAGATGACAGGCCACTGGTTACCTATTTCCTTGTCATCAGGAGACTGGAGAGGCCATTTTTTTCTAATACCACATCAAGGATCCCAGTTCTAAATCCTTCAAGAAGACTATTTAAGCAAACAGTGTGCCACAGTGTACTTGAAAAGCCATATAAAAGCAGAAAATGCAAATTCTAGATAGAGCAGTCTCTACTCTTGTACACAAAGTATTTCCATTCATTTTTAAACAGGGCCTCATATCCTATGCTGACTTCAAAACACTATAGAGAGGACCTGAGTTTCTGATTGGTCTATTTCCCAAGGATTAGGTTTACAGACATCTACCACCATGCTACATTTATGCAGTGCTGGAAATTAAACCAGGACTTTGTGCATGAGAAGTAATCTCTACAGGCTGAGCACCATCCCCAGGCTATCTTTATTTATTCTTGAAATTCTTTTTGCATCAGATCTAGAATATCTAAAGCAAATAGTATACTCCTCCTTATGAAAATGAGGTGGAATGACTTAGGATGAACAGTGGAGTCCAAGGAGGACACATGATCCTCTAACAGTGTACTTTCAAGGAGACATTATGAGGAAGGTAAGAGGAGCTGGTTTCTTACTCTTTTGTTGGAGGAGAGACATCTTTTTCAATGGGTTGATCTTTTACTTTGACTTTACTCAACATTTCTTTCCATTATTAAATTATTAGCTGATCTTAGACAATAAATGAAACAGGCCTTAAAGTATAGTTTGTTGGGGTTTTTTTTGTTTGTTTGTTTTTTGTTGTTTGTTGGGGGAAAGGCTGGGTTTTTCAAAGAAATAATTTCAGAAGAATTATGGAATCCTGGCTATGTGTTAACTTAGACTAAAAATCATTTGTTTCCTCACCATGAGCCTGTATGAACATTTTTTTGCAGAGAATATCTACACCCCTGTAATAGCAACAGAACACGAAATTGTCTTGGATCTTATTAGAGGAGTTTTATAGGCTTTTAGTCATGATGAATTGCTATTATTGGCATTAGAGAAGGCACACGAAAGCAATTAATTAAATAAAATTCTGCAAGAGAGGGAAAGACTTGAACTAAGTCTGTGTAAGTGATGTGTTATATTCATGGTCTCATGATGTATCCCTGGCTGGCCTAAAACTCACTATTATGTATATCAGACTAGCTTCAAACTCAGAAATCAGTCTGCCTCTGCCTCTCATGAGGTCTGTAACAGAAAGTGTGACTCATCTTGCCAGTTATCTCTCCAGTTCCCATGCCTGAGAAATTCACTGGGCATATGTTTTAGAGATTTTTTTTTTCATCTTACCTGAAATGCTAGCTTCTGCTTCATGGTCTAGCGTTCCAGTGCCTATTAGTTACAGTAGGTCCATCTACTCTTCTTGTGCTTTACTTAACTGCTCATCTCTTGCCCACAACAAGGCATTGGCTTCTACCAAAGCCATTACAGAATGCCAGCCGACCCACAGCTAGAACTTCAGATTTCCTTTCTCTTTGACTCTCCCACATTCTTTGTTGCTTATTTGTTCATCCTGTCTTCTGGCAGAGGAGAGAGTTACAACTGCTTGGAGATTTCAATTGGCTTGGTTTTTGTGATTGTAGAATTAGCCTGTTTGCTTTCTTCTGTGAAACAAAGCAAGTGATCCACAGGGCTGAGCAGAGGAAGAAGTAAGCTTTATAGATAACAAGGAACTGAAAAAGACAGAAACAAAAGAACAGAAAGGAGTGGGTCATTTGAAGTCACTTTCCTTCTATAAGCAGAGAGACACAGCTACAAAAATAATATGAGATTAGTTCAGGTTGCTTCTTGGAAAGATTAAAGCATTTGAGGATTACAGCAAAGGTAACTTCACAGTCATGCCTGTAGCCTTCTGGGAAAATCTGGCTGGCTCACACTTTTCTCAGGGTCAGATAACAGCTTAGTTCTGGTTTGGTGACCAGTTACTCCATTTTGAATTTTTGGTTTAGCCTGTTGGAGCACCTATAAAAACCTAATCCAAAACAATGGTCTCTCTACCTTCTTATTTAATGTCACTCATCAGTTGGTTTCTGTGGTGTTACTCTCCAAGTCACTCAGGCAGCAGCTCTTCCCTTCCTTGAGACTATGTGAACCCTGACAGAGCCTTTTAGAGATTTATTCCACAAAACCTTCACAGCCTAGTGTCTGACAAACTACATGGCTGCCTAGGCCTTTTTCTTCCAACTAGGGGCCTACTGCAATTCTGATTTCTTGCTTGGATCAGAGAAAATGCCCCAAAGGTGTGTGTTTCTGTTGGTTTTATTTTCCTACACGTTTTAACTTTCTCATTCACAGTAAGTGAAATGGTTTTAGAATCATCCAAAGCCCCTACAGGAAAAGAGCATGAATAAAACTTAAAGCTTCTACCATTAATTTATAACTATCAGAGAAAAACCTTTGTTGTGTATTTTACAAGGTCCTGGGTATTTTCTAGGAGAAAGAACATATCAATGAGTTGTTTATAAAAATGACTTTTCAACTGGTCCTCCTACATCAATCACCTAAACCACACAAACTTTCACCATCATAGATGGTATGGAGAAATTGAGAAAGTTGCCCACACCATGCATCCCATGTTTTTCAAACTGTAAGACATGATTTTACCATCTTTGGAACTTCCTTATTCTCAAATAGAATGGGCCTTCTTGGTCCCATTTTTCCAACTATTTGGACATTACTTGCAACTTTGCAATTTTTATAGTCAGCACTTGATTATACTTAAGAAACTTTCAAGTGACAGCTGGAGGAATACTACATCTTAAATCATCCAGAGTGACTCACCCACACTGAGACCCTCAACCTTAGACTTAAAAATTAGAGAGAGAGAGAGAGAGAGAGAGAGAGAGAGAGAGAGAGAGAGACCAGGAGTCTGCTGGAAGAGCCTCTCTGCCCTGTGTCTTTCCTTCTCTCTACATATTATTCTAACTCTGTGTCCTGTGTAACTTTAATTTTTTCTAAACTTATTTTAAATGATGGTTTTAAAATACATTAACCTCCCTTTTAGCCTACTACACACCAGAGATAGTTCGAAAGAAAGGATACAGGAAAGTGGACCTATTTAGAAAACTTCTTTGGAGCAATTCCTGTCTGTGTTATCTGGAATTTGGAGGTTCAGTTCACAGATTAGCTGGTAACAGTAGCTTGGTCCACTTGCAAACACTTCACAGATACACCAACAGACCAGTTTGGTAGTGCTGGGATAGCAAACTTGAGTCAGCAGCAATGGCACTACCTAGCAGAGACAGCCTAGCATAAGCCTCAGCTCCAGTCAGCCATAGGTACTAGGAGGAAAGCCAGGAGTTCTCAGCTGTGTCTTTCTCAGGGAAGCAAAGAACATCAAAGATGCAAGATGCACTAGCATTGCACAACTAGCTCTATAAGAAAGCCAAGCTTAGCCTCTGTTACTGTCCATGGATTCCTATTTATACCCTCCAAACATCATGTGTCCTCCAAGGGTCTTGCCTCAGCATACCTATCTGTCTCAGCTGACATCACTCTACCAAGCATCCCAAGTCCAACAAAGCAGCAAGAAACTTCAGCACACCACCAGAATGTTTTTGGTGCATTTCTCTCTATGGAGTCCTGACATATACAGCTCAACTATGGAATGGAAGGCAGACCAATACATCTGTGCCATTAGCAAAGAATCTTTCATCAAATGTCCTTTAACATGCTTGCTTTAGCAGAACATCCTTTACCTATATCTGATTCAGGAATACTCCTTCACATGTTTGCCCCAAACATGGTTGCAAAACACCATCCAACCAACTTTCCAAAGAACCCTTAAGTTTTCACTTCAGTCCTGCTCTTGATTGTCATGATTTTTACTTACATTTCTCCATCTTTTTTATTTTATTTATTTACATTTCAAACGATATCCAGCTTCTTAGTTTCCTCTCCACAAACCCCTATCCCATGCCCCCTCCCCCCTGCTTCTATAAGGATGCTCCCCCACCCACCCACTCACTCCCCACATCACAGCACTAGCATTCCCCTACACTGGGGCATCAAGTCTCCACAGGACCAAGGGCCTCCCCTCTCATTGATGCCAGTTAATATAACCCTCTGACACCTATGCAGCTGAAGTCATGGGTCCTGCCATGTGTACTCTTTGATTGGTGGTTTAGTCCCTGGGAGCTTTGGGGGATCTGGTTGGTTGATATTGTTCTTCCTATGGGGTTACAAACACCTTCAGCTCCTTTAACAGCCCCTCACTCCTTAATTGGGGTCCCCATGCTCAGTCCAATGTTTGGCTTCAAGCATCTGCATCTGTATTGGTCAGGCTCTAGCAGAGCCTCTCAGGAGACAGCTATATCAGGCTCCTGTCAGCAAACACTTCTTGGCATCAGCAATAGTGTCTGAGTTTGGTGTCTGCTGATGAGATGGATCCCTGGGTAGCACAACCTCTGGATGGCCTTTCCTTCAGTCTCTGCTCCACTCTTTGTCCCTGCATTTTCTTTAGACAGGAGTAATTCTAGGTTAATATATTTGAGATGAGTGTGTGTCTCCATCCCTTAACAGGGGACTGTGCCTAACCACTGGATATGGTCTCTACAGGTTCTATCTTCCCTTTGTTGAGTATTTCAGCTAATATCATCCCTGTTGGGTCCTGAGTACCTCTTGTTTCCCTAGCATCTGGGACTTTCTAGTGACTACCCCTGGTTCCCCGTCCCCCACTGCTATACAATTCTGTTCCATTTCTTGACCCTCTGTACTTCTCCCCCTATTCCATCTTCTCCCACACCTGATCCTACCCCCATTTACCTTCCCCCTCCTCTCTCCCTCAAGACCCCTTCCTCTCTGTACCTCCCATGATTATTTTGTTCCCTCTTCTAAGTAGGACTGAAGCATCCACACTTTGGTCTTCCTTCTTCTTGAGCTTCATATGATCTGTGAGTTGAATCATGGGTATTCCAAACTTCATGCCTAATATCCACTTATCAGTGAGTACATACCATGTGTGGGTTTTTTGTGTGTGTGTGTGTGTGTGTGTGACTATGTTACCTCACTCAGGAAGATATTTTCTAGTTTCATTCATTTGCTTGCGAATTTCATGAAGTTGTTGTTTTTAATACCTGAGTAGTACTTCACTGTGCAAATGTGCCACATTTTTTGTATTCATTCTTCTGTTGAGGGACCTCTGGGTTCTTTCCATGTTCTGGCTATTATAAATAAGGCTGCTGTGAACATAGTAGAACATGCGTCCTTGTTATAGACCATCTTTTGGGTATATGCACAGGAGTGATATAGTTGAATCCTCAGGTCCAATTTTCTGAGGGACTGCTAGACTGATTTTCTCAGTGGTTGTACCAGCTTGCAATCTCACCAACAATGGAAGAGTGTTCCTGTTTCTCCACATCCTCTCCAGCATCTGCTGTCACCTGAGTTTTTGATCTTAGCCATTCTGACTGGTTTAAGGTAGAATTTTAGGGTCATTTTGATTTGCATTTCCATGATGGCTAAGGATGTTGAACATTTCTTTAGGTACTTCTCAGCCATTTGAGATTCCTCAGTTAAGAATTTCTTGTTTAGCTCTGTACCCCATTTTTAATAGGATTATTTGGTTCTCTGGAGTCTAACTTCTTGAGTTCCTTGTATACATTGGATATTAGCCCTCTTTCAGATATAGGATTGGTAAAGATCTTTTCCCAATCTATAGGTTGCTATTTTGTTCTGTTGACAGTGCCCTTTACCTTACAGAAGCTTTTCAATTTTATGAGATCCCATTTGTCTGTCCTGTCTAGCAGGGCATTAAACAGGGGTCCAGGGAGGTCACCTGAAAGAAAAGATGAGGGAAACAGGTGAACGCAAAAAAAAAAAAAAAAAAAAAAGGCAATCTGTCTATAGTCTGATCAAATCACAATTTTTACTTTTTCACATAGGAGTCATATACACAAAAAGGCAGGATGTGGGGAAGGGGATGACGCAGGAGCATAGACTTCAGGGAGAGTACAGATATCTTCCAGAACAGAGTGTCAACTGGGTGAAGGTTTAGGGGACAGATCACTATGACTCCACCTATGATTCACTTGTCCTTACCTAAGTTGGTACTATCCACCAAGGCTACTTGTCTACAAGGTCTATGAATATTTAGGCTTGGCAACTTTTCACCAAAGCTTCTTGTTTACAGTATCTGTTTCAGTGTTTTTCCACAGAGACCCAAGACTTTGCATTAGCAGGCATTTATGTCAGGCCTATGACTGACTCTAGGCCTTCAGTGTATAAGCATGGCTGCCCCTGACATTTGTCTATACTTGATCTTAGAGACTGAGCCATTGGTGTTCTGTCCAGGAAATTTTCCTGTGTGCTGGTGTGTTTGAGGCTCAGGACAATTCATACTCTCTTTTCTCTGTCTTTATTCACCAGTATTTGAAACTAAATAAATATTCCATCACTCACCAACCATAAAATGTTGTAATTGAAAAGTTTTAGTAATCCTATTTATGTCATAGCTATAAGAAACAGTACCATTTGAAAAGTAATTTTTATTAATATGCATTGATATGTTCTTTTTCCTAGATAAGACTCAGGACCTTTTAATACATACAAAGGCTTTTCCCTGCTAGTTATAAATTAGTAGTAGAAGCTTTCATTTTTATTCTCATGTAGCAACTAAATTTTGTTTAGTCATTGATTCTGTATGTTTACCATCTCATTTATTACTTTTAATCCTTAAGGGACAAGTCGTTGAAATAATTTAAAAGGTAAGAAGAAAAGTTGAAACTGGCAGAAGGATTTAATAGGCTCATAGAACTGTTGTGGAGCTGGTGCCATTTTGAACACTAATTGAAGAGTTGTATACCTTTCTAGTTCCAAGACTGAATTTTTCTTGTCATGACATATTCATAGATACTATTTCCAAATAAAGTAGTAATACTGGCCAGTCATCTCCTGTATATCTTCTTCAATGGGACAGGGGGTTAACAAAAAATTTAAGGATTTTTTATCCTCTCTTCATATTTTCCATTTTCCTCTTGCTTGGTGTAATGTGCAATTGTTTTATTTTACCTTAAAGAATAAAATCTCAAGACTGGAGAAATGGCTCAGTGCTTTAGAACACTCTTTCTTTCAGAATACCCACCCAGCTTTGATTTCTAATACCCACATGGTAGCTCACAAGTATTTGTGAATACAGCTCCAGGGGAGCTAATGCCTTCTTCTGATCTGTGAAGGCACCAAGTACACATGTAATGTATATATATGTATATACATATACATCATATACACATACACATACACATACACATACACATACACATATACATATGTGTATGTGTGTGTGTATTATACACAGGAAATAAAATTTAAAAACCTAAAACATTTAAAGAATAGAATCTCTAACAAATATATTTTGTTTTGCTTTGATAACCAAGAGTCACAGCCAAAACACCGTGAAATATGATGAAAATATCAATGAGTGAATGTACAGGCTCTGATATGTTCATACAATAGAAAGATACTCAGTAAGAAAGCAAAACTAAATAACAGTGTATCTGTACTATGTAAGACATACTAAACAACAAACTACAACAATAACAAACATTGTGCTAAGTCAAAAAAGCCAGGCACACAAGGTTATATATATGATCCTGTGTACATGAAATGTCTAATGGGCAGAAAGATGATGAATATTTTGGGACTGAGAGCACAGAATCAGTGCCCTGCTGGGTTATTAACTACAAAGTAGACAGCATATTTCTGGCATGCTGAAAATAGTTTATAACTTGATCTGCATCAATGGTCTATGTCAACCTTCTGAATACTGTGATCCTTTAATATAGTTCCTCATGTTGTGGTGACCACCAACCTCAGAATTATTTTCATTGCTATTTCATAAATATATTTTTGCTACTGTTGTGAGTAATAATGTAAATACCTAATATACAAGATATCTTATATTCAATCACTCTGATAGGGTTGTCTGACAACCAGGGGTCACGAAACATAGACTGAAAACCACCAATCTATGCACAATGCACACATGAATAATGTCATTTGTGGACTCCTGTTCCCTCTTCTTTAAAAAAAAAAAAGTAATGAGTTGAACCATGCAAAATATCTGTCCTCTATCCTTTTTTCTCTATCCATTCACACTCAGCATGCCCTGAGATTCATTAATATATGAACTATTTCTTTTCCTGATTCATTCAAATTCCCTTTTATGAGTGTGCCTTACTTCATTACAGCAGACATTAAAACTATTTCCAGTTTAATGATCTTAAACAGCCACTAAAAAAATGTTGTAATCATCCTATTGTGAGTAAAAACATATTTTTTCTTGACTATATGCCCACAAGGAAAATATTCAGTTTCAGAGGTGACCTAGGCTTAGCTGTGATAGATACCACTGACAGTTTTGTAGGACTTGTCAACTTAGGTTTCTATCATCGATGAATGACAATATCTTCTCCGTATACACCTTCATCAACATTCAGTAATGATAGATAGCATTTTATTAAGACGAAGTGTAATAGTTTTTAATTTTCATTGTAACTTGTATTTTTCAAGTGGATTGAGTATCTTCTTTTTCTTTCTTAAATTTGGTTCTTAACATATTTTTATTGAAATAGAATTATATCACTTCCCCTTCCTTCAGATTCAATGGACCACAAGGAATTTGGGATGTTAGAAATGTTCAAAATCCTATACATTTTCTAAAAATTGGTAAATTATTCAACATAAATTGCATATGGCATGATAGCCTTCAGAAATGAAGTTTCAAAGAAGTATGAACAGTATGTGTCCCTCATGCTGCATCTCCTAAGGAGGGGAGTTAGTGAAATTGCATGGCTTGGTGCTTAAGCAGAGATGATGACACCCCCCTTTCCTCTTGCTAGAAGGAAAGCTCACATGGACCAAGCATCCACTGGTCTACTTTCCCAGGATGTCCAGGCAGGTGTGACATCCTACAGTGTCATATTTGAGGGTAGTGTGTTTTGAACCCCATGAATAATATGCATTTTCCATGTTTGGAAAGGACTCTATGAGATAATGTTTGAATGATTCCTGAAGCAAAACAAAGCTGAGTATTTGGAAAGACTTGATAACTATTAATGAGGAAAAAGGACAATTTTACCTTTAAATCAAGAACATGGCAAGTCGAGTTCTTGTTCCTCTACAGCTCACACAGAGATATTTGATTTGGTTTTCCCAAGGTCAATTGTCCTTACTGCTCATTTGGTAGAAGCTGGAGTTGCTTTTGTGTTTAAGTAATCCTTGAAAGGAACTTACTCTGTGTTTATTCAGTTTTATAGTAATCTTTATGGGGTTTATTTTCCCTCTCTTAAAAACTCAAATTTATCCCTGTGTTCCTACCAGACACTTTTGTAGATTTAGAGAGTAATTCACTCAAGTTTAATGTGTTAAAGTTGGCTGATTATTATTGCCCACTTGCTAATCTTTCTTTGTTTCTTTTAGAGAAGAGAGAAAGATGGCTTTAGATTATTTTAAAATCATTTGATCTCATCCTACACTAGGTAATATATATATATTAAATCCTTTTCAGAATATACAACATGAGGCAGTTTTCTTTCACATCTGATGGTGACAGGCCATAATATCGCCAAGTAAATTCTTACCAAATTGAAGCTCTGGGGTTGTTTCAACATCATTTTCAATATTGCTTTTGCCAGTCTCTTCTGACAGGCCTCTATCAAGACATTAGTTAATATCCTGCCAATTGCATTTGGGAGGGGTGCTCTGTCTGGAGCTGGCTCCATTCCTGTCTTTACTACAACACATGTCTATCAGTTTATTGCTATCCAGAGTTACTATTGAAGAGCCTCATTCTCTTGTCCTCAATAAGCTGGGAAGCTGCAATTTCACAGTCCTTAGCAGTTCACCCTAACACAATGTGTGGACATTTCTGTGGTAATTTTTAGGTGCTTTCAACTTGCAAAGTGGTAAATTAATACATATGGGGATTTCTGACAGCTTCTTTTCCAGTCTGAATGTCATTCCTGGGATTGTCGCTCTACGTAAAATAACAAGGCAGTTTTCGATAGAGAAACTACCACCCCTCCTCTGATGGGGAAGAAGTTATTTCCATGGGGCTAGATCTCAGAATCAGGGTCAGTCATAGGCCGGCTCTTACCAAGAGCAACATGAAGTTGTCAGCAAGTATGTGCCGTGACTCTGCCAGGTGCCAATCAGATATCACAAACTTGCCTTCCGGGTTTAATTATAGTTTACTAATTCTAGAGAAAGATGGGAGATGTGTGTGTGTGTGTGTGTGTGTGTGTGTGTGTGTGTGTGTGTGTGTTTTAATACGTGCTCATCCAAAGGTCAAAACAATTTTAAGCAAGGGCAGGAATGGCACTGCAATGAAAATGCAGCAATCTAGTTGTGCAGTAAGTCTGTGAAGGGGCTGAGAGAAGTGTCATGTTTGCCTGTCTGGAAAGGGCACTTTAATCAAAAGACTGAGAGCAAGAGGAGCTTTGAATTTGTTGTCCTATTTCTCCTGCATCTGCATGAAATGGTGTCTTTGAAACTATATATTACTGAGATGAGTGATGCCAGAAAGAAACACATGCTCTGAAGTAAACAGGAGGATTTAGGAGCATATAAAATGCCTTGCCCACTTTCACGGTCTCCATAGGCCTCATTGGTAAGAGATGTGTGGAAATGGTGTTGGGGGGGTTACCCCACCACTACACAGAAATGCTGCATCCTTTTTTTACCTGTGTGTTTTCTTAGGTGGGTAATGGCAGTCAGAAAAAAGGCCAGTGCCTGCTGTTCAACCACAGCTTGAAAAATGAGGTTTAAACATATAAAAAGGACTGCTGATGATATCCAACTCTGCTATTCCTCACTTAAATGGGATAAACACCTTTCTCTCCTGCAGATACAGTGCTCATTCTGGACCTCTCAGCTGCCCAGAGGAGGGATTTCTTTAGAAATGGTGCAGGCATTAGATGGACATCACACTTTTCTCTGGGGCTCTGTTCAACAATGCCAAGCATACAAGTTCCATGAAAAAGAAAAATGCTTGGAACTGGCAACAGAAATAATAGACAAGGTTTTTTTTTTTTTTTTTTTTTTTTTTTTGCATGCCAATTCTCAGGCAAGGTTTCTTAGATGTAGCAACATGGGTATGTTTGCTTCAGTAACTAAGCCAAAATTTAAAAAACAAAAACAGTTACCATGTTTAGGTAGAAAAACTGTGACTCTTAAGTTCAGTTGAAGTGAGTTTGAGATAGCCAAGGAGATGTGTTGTATAAACAGTTGGAACTGTCTGAATAATTGAGGAAAGACATGGATTGTTATTTTAAATACTAAAGATAAAATTCAAGGTCATATACAAAGAATGTAATCTCTCCATCACTGAGATATATCCAGCCAGAGAACTTGATCAAATGTGTAAATGAGAACCAGTGACTATTGAAGAGCTAGAGGCAAAATACACAGAAAAGGGGGAAAAGAGAAGATGAGGAGATAGGGAGAGGAGAGAAGGAAAGAAAGGGAGAGGGGAAGGGGGGTAGAATGAGAGAGGGGAAGATTAGGAGAGGGGCAGAAGAGGAGAGAGAAAAGAGAAAGACAAAAAGACAGGCAGGCAGGCAGGCAGACAGACAGGCAAGCAGGCAGACAGACAGACAGACAGACAGACAGACAGACAGACAGACAGACAGACAATTTGAATAATACAACCTTGAATCAAGTTGATGATTATTAAGATGTTGAGGGAGTTAGAAATAGCCATCAGGCAAGAGAGCAGAATCTGGATGAGGTATTAGGGCACAAGTCAAGTAGAAATGGTGTGACCAACATCTTGAAATCAAAGCAACTATGATTATGCACACAGAAGAGTCTCACAAGATCAGCCCAATTAAAATTATCTTACAGAAGGGGGAGATGGCATGAGTTTCAAGTCACTCTCTCACTCCTGCCCCACTCACTGCACATAAGCCAGTTCTAGCTGCAAGCAGTCTTGGGGAAGCTGAAGTCCATGTAAGGTAGAAAAAGCCCCTAATTGCTTTTGCCTATGGAATGCTACTATCCACATTCAGCATTGCCTCCTTCCTGAGTCAAGCCTATCTGGAAAAAGACACACTGACTCACCTGAGGGGTTTTCTTCAAGGATAGCAGTACTCTCATGCTAGCTATCAAGATCAATACAGTGCCTTCACTTAAATTAATTTATTAGGTAAAAAAGACTGGTGCTGAGATGGAAGGTAGGATGTAGGCAAAGGGACTTTGTGTGAAACAAAGCCCTGGAACTGGGTTCATATAGCCAACAATAAAGACACTCAGATATCTCATAGTGAAAATGAAGCTATAGGAAAACACACATAGGAAGCAAGATGGCTCCCATTCTATGCACTCAAGGAAGTAGCTGGTGCTTCAGCAAGTGACAATAATACAGGGTGACAAGAGCTTGTTTATTATCAATATCAATGTTTGTGTTACAGGAACCCTCTCTGTTTCTGAGCTACAGAAAAAGTTAGAGAAGAAAGTGTTTGCAGGAATAAGTAGTGGCTTTCCTGTGAACGGAAGGAAGGACAAGGCTATTTATTGATGATAGATGAAATGTGGAAAAAGTAGGGATGTTTCCTCTGGTGAGGAGATGCATAACACTGGTTTATATCCAGATTTGGAGTGTAAAAATTTCCTGAGGGCTTCTAGGGCTTTCATCACTCCCCTCATAGAATCTATAGGCATCACGCTGTGCTGGAAACAAAGCTGTCAATGTAGCCCAATCAAGCAGAAGCTAGTGAAGGCCTCATCTGTGTCAAGCCATTGACTGTTACCAAAATTATGAGGGCCAGAGCCTGGATTCTAGAATTCCCTAACAAGCCAGACCCACACACCTGTTCTTACACTCTCACATTAAAGAGACAAATAATAAGGAAAAGGAGCCAATTTTATGAAGTCATATAGTAATAGTGGAACAAAATGACCCAGTAGCACCTCCTACAAATGACTCAGTGACAATTTCTGGTCCTCACATAAGGTTAATGTTAAAATAAAGTGCCAGAGGTATGTAGAACTAAGCAGCCCTGGTCAAGGTATGATTCTGCCCATTACCATGTTTCAGTGCCAGTGTCTCCTGCAAGGTCTTCTGAGGAGTTGGCAGAACTGTATTCAGTTCCTTTCAGGGTAAAGATCTCTCTCCTCTGGCTAGCACAGGGCTCCAGTTTCTACCTTCTTTCTCCTAGTGGGAGATTCCTCTGGAAATTCTAATTCCTTGTGGCGTGTTTGTCTTGATAAACAAAAGTATCTCTTTCTCATTTGTACCAGGATATTTACATGATGAGGAACCACTTTAAGAGACAATTACTACTCTCTTTTATGTGGTTCACACTTCTCATATCCCCACTGCCAAAAGCAAAAGACAAACAAAACCAAACAAGCAAACAAGCAAACAAACAAACAAAACCTTCATAGCTCAGAATTGTTTGGAACAATATCCTAACTGTAAAACACTCAGCGAATAAAGGAGAGAACCCAAGAAAGCCAATATTTCCCAAATGAATTTTCTTACAAATGAAAAGATTAATATATTAGCAGTTTCTATCAATAATTATATTTGACAATCTCTGTCTTTTTATTTGTTCAAACTGAGATTTGTCTCTCTTGGTAAATCTAACAGACTGCACACAATTCTAAATTTGCTTCTTGTTTCAGAAAAAAATGTCTTTCCTCAGGTCACGACTCTAAACATTGACATAACTACACAACATGACAGAGAGAGCAGGTGTACAATGTTGCTTTGAACTACTCTGGACTGTCGGCTATCCCATGGTCTTTCAGAACATGGAATGCTTAGGAAACTTCTTAGATGAGACTCTTTCCTCTGCAGACCAATTAGTTTTACCAACCTAACGAGCAGATCATAGCCAATTCAACTCTACCTAACTTTGTCAAGTTAATCAGTACAAAACATCTTAGAAGTAACTGTCAATCTAAGTCTCTGATTTGCCTTTAAATCAGTGAAGACACCAATAGTGTAGTAGTCGGGGTTCTTTAAAGAAGCAGAACTGATAGAATTTTTTAAAGCAGATAGATAGATAGATAGATAGATAGATAGATAGATAGATAGATACATAGATAGATACATAGATAGATACATAGATACATAGATACATAGATACATAGATACATAGATACATAGATACATAGATAGATAGATAAATTTATTAGAGTGATTTACAGGCTATGCTCCAGCTCATATAGCTGACTACCAATGGAACATCCAAGAATACAGTAGTTGTTCAGTGAGGCTAGATACCTCAGCTGATCTTCAGAATATGCTGGAATCCTGAAAAGTCAGGCTATAATGCCAGTAAATAAATGAACATACCACTGAAAGCCAGAGCAAGCAGGCAACAAAAAAGAGCTTCCTTCTTCCATGTCATTTATTTAGGCTGCCAACAGAAGACGTGGCTCAGATTACAGGTAGATCTTCCCACCTCAAAAGATCCAGATTAAAGATGGATCTTCCTATTTAAATGATTTAAGGAAAATCTCTCACATATATGCCACTTGAGTTGTAGTGAATTCTAGATATTGTCAAGTTGACAGCCAAAAATAGCCACCACAAGTAGATTATGAAGCTTCTTGAAAGACTAGATTTAAAATTTGATTCTTAATGCTAAGAAAAGGATAAAGAGCATCATACAAAATCAACATACTCAGAAGTACAAATGAGGCCTTTGCTAGTGGGTGAAGGCTGAGAAGCAGACATCAGTGGCAAACACTGCAAATCCGTGCTCAGAGGTGACTAACCAAGGACCATGACTGCTGCACATTTTTTATTGGATATTATATTTACATTTCAGATTTTATCCCCTTACACCATTCCCCACCACCACCCAGGAGCCTCCTATCACATTCTCTCTCCTCCTGCTTCTATGAGGATGTGCCCCCACCTACTCCCCCACTCCCACCTCCCCACCCTCGAATTCCCCCCCCACTTGGTGTTCAGCCTTCATGGGACCAAGGATCTCCTCTCCCACCTATATCCGACAAGGCCATCCTCCCCTACATATACAGATGAAGTCATGGGTCCCTCCCTATGTGCTCCCAGGCTGGTGGTTTAGACCCTGGGGAGCTCTGGTTGGTTGGTATTGTTGATCTCCTCATGGGGCCACAAACCCTTTCAGCTCCTTCAGTCTTCTCTCTAACTTCTCCATTGGGAAACCCTTAATCAGATCATTGGTTAGCTGTGAGCATCTGCCTCTGAATATGTCAGACTCTGGCAGACCTCTAAGGAGACAGCTATATCAGGCTCTGTCAGCATGCATTTCCTGACATCCACACCAGTGTCTACCTTGGTGACTGCACATGGGATGGATACCCAGATGGAATAAAGAAGAAAACGTAGTATTTCTTAAATTTGCTGAGGCCTGGTGGAACTAAAAAGCAGTCATCAAATTGCATCATGTAAAATCAACTCACAAAGGATACACTGAGAAATGGCAAAGTAGCACACTAAAGCCACAAACAGTATTCACACTACATTTGTGACTCTTTTCTCTCTCCTTTATTTTTTAAGGGTGGGAGTCTAGATAGAAAAAAAGGAAAAAATAAATTCACATATTTGAAAATGTTTATTGGACACCTACTGGGAATAGTTTAATAGTAGTATTTATCAGTAACAAAACCAAAAGCCTGGCTCTAAGATATGTTACAGTCTATTGTAAGGAAGAAGATGAGAGGAAACAGAACCATAAACCAGGAATGTAAATCAGACAGAAATAAATGCAAATAAAGAAGGGAGTAGGGTGAGCCAGGAAAAGGGTAGGACTGTGTTATTTTAGGTATACGACTTTTCCTAAGGAGCCATGAACAAGCATCTATTCATCCCAGAAAGGAACCAACGGTAGTCCAAAGCAACCATACAAATCTAGCTTGGTAAAGCAATGGGGCTGCTTGGAGAAGCATGGTTGAGAGTTAAGGGCTTCTGCAGGAGAGCGGGGACAACTCAAAAGCAACATTGTCACCAAAAAGCCCACCTCAGCACAGGTGGTGACTCAGCAGAGTTGCATCTCTGAAACCAATGAGAAAGCCCTTTGTATAACCTTGTTGAGGGGAGTTTCTTCAGAATCTTTCAAGCTTCATTTACTTCCTGGACTTCGTAGATCTCCTTTACTTCCTGTTCTTACCACTTTCCTTCCTCCCTCCAGGAGAGGATGTTCCAATTTATGGGAAATAACTACATATGATCTGTTAAGAGAAAAAAAGGGGACATTTGAGCAATATTCTTGGGAAAAGAGTGAAGATCTCTGTGTAATACTAAAAGATAAAGATCCCAGGCAGAAAACTGGAGCTGCTGCCCAGCCATGAGCTGGGAATATAATTAGTGGTTGAGGTACACATGTAGGCATGGTGATGGGGGCATCCTGAGCAAAACTGGTAAACTCTGAAAGAAGCCAGGTGAGCAATCATGAGGTCATTCTTGATTGCTTACAAACGTGTGAAGCAATGGATCTGTTTATACCAAAGATGAATAATTAATGAAAATCAGAGAGGAAATTGATTTAGGTAAGTTTAGGGCTTTACTCCCTCATAATCATCTTGATATAATTAGTCATCTAAAATTCTGGTAATTTGCTACATTCAGTACAGCCAGTCTGAACCAGTTGCTTAATAAAAATATGCCTAATTGACAAGATGCGTAGGGCTTTGAAGGATCTTAATAGCAGCAGGTCAATCCACAAGCTAATAAAACAAGTGTTAGTGAAATACATATGGGAAAGATTTTATTCCATGCTTTAGTGTTCAATCCTTTTGTCATGGGGTGGA
This sequence comes from Rhabdomys pumilio, assembly GCA_030674055.1. Taxonomy (NCBI): domain Eukaryota; kingdom Metazoa; phylum Chordata; class Mammalia; order Rodentia; family Muridae; genus Rhabdomys; species Rhabdomys pumilio. The sequence continues at coordinate 51,998,914 of JANHMN010000016.1, forward strand.
GGGAGTAAGGTTTGGTTGTTTTGCTGTTTAAGTAAGTATTCATTTTTGCCGACTTGAAAAAAATAATCTGCCACTTATCATTGCTAGTGAACGTTGTGTCGTCTTCCTGCCCTTCTGTGAGATTGGAAGGCTTTGAGTTTGTGCCACTTTTATTAACTGCTTGTGTTGTTGAAAAAGACATTAGCATCTTAGTTTCCTAGGAGAAAGACCAAGTAATAGATGGATAATGTGTGACTCTGCCAATTTGCTGTGTCATGAATGATGAAGGGTTTCTGCCCAACCAGAGCAGTAGGCTTGATACATGACCTTGAGTTCTATGTAACAAAAGCAGTGTCTTACTTTGCTTTGAAAAACTGAATGCCTTTTTCTCATGATAGTGCACTACTGTCTTGAGAGTAACAGGTTTGGTAAAGGTTAAAGTCGGAGCTAGTCTAGCATTTTCAGGGTTTGTTTTGTTATTATTTGTTAAGAGTAGGAAAGAAGGAAAGAGGGGAACTGTCCAAATGCATCAGATTAAAAGCTCAGCTTTTCTTCTCAGCCTTTTTGAGGCTCTGCACTCGGATCTTTATTGGGACATGTTCCAAATAGTAGTTTCAGCTGAGGACTTCTAAGACAGAGTTTGTGTAAGGACTACTCACACTTCATCAATGAAGGATTACTCATCTTTCATGAATGGAGGAAGGAAAATAAGACTCATCTTGATGATAGGTATGGATTAGTATTGTGGTGATAGTTATGGATCAGAGTTGGTCTTATTATCGCTGATTTGATCTTTTGTTTATTAACTTCTGTTAGTTTTAACTACAAATATGTTCAAAAGCTAATAATCTTGCCAAATGCACGTTTCTGCTCTGGACATTATTGGGTTTGCCTCCATAGACCTGGGCATCTCTTCTGTCTTGATTATTCCCATTTGTTGGCTTACAACTTCATTCCATGACCTCATTGGCTGACAACATGCAAGAAGAGCTGCAGTAGGCAAGTGAGCTTCCTGGAGATGGCCCACCATCTTGGTTGGCTGCAATGATTGTACTATGGAGAGGAACAGCCCCAGAGGGTTTATCCCAGGATTGCTTCCTGCCACTGACGTGCCTTTTCATGTTTTTCATCCCCATTTTCCTCATTTATCTGGCTTGGTGTGAGTGGACACTGGGAGATCCTCACTGCCTTCAGCCTAGTGTGACTGCTTCCTGGGTAGTAGCCCACTTTGTTGGGCAAGTTCCTGAAGATCAACATGAAGACAAATGCTGTTTAGATGAAGTGATGATCTTACGAAAGTTCTGATTTAATTTAAGTAGTTTTAGATAGTTATTTTGATTTAAATAATTTGGAGAAGTTGAGATAGTTTATAGAAAGTTTAAAGTTAGAATCAAGACTAGAATGTGACCCTGCCTCATAAAACAGCAAGAGCTGCACTGTTGAGAGAAGGAGTCCAGTGAGCTTTCATGCCTTACAAGCACATAATCATAGTAGCAAGAAAAATAGACTTGGGACAAGTTCATGTTTTCAAAGAAAACATTTATTCTAGGTTGGGCCAGAATTTCTTGATCTTGTGATCTAGGAATATGGTAACAGGTTTTCAGTATGCACCATGAAAAAGGTTATGAATAAAGAGTAAATAATTCTATTTAAATATAAGAACAGAGAGCAGATAATTAGCCAGTTTAGTTGATCAAAATTTTAAAAATAAGATGTAAGTCTGATGACCTTTTCCTTAGTTAATACAGATTTCTGCCAGTGAAACATAAGGGAAAAGTTGCCACTATAGATTGGCTTGCTTTAAAAAATTAAAAAAAAAATGTGTGTGTGTGTGTGTGTGTGTGTGTGTGTGTGTGTGTGTGTGTGTGATTTTACCTTCTTTCTTTTCTCTAACCACTGGCTGCTACAGACGACAGTGCTAGGCAGCTATTATCTGAACCAACCCCATAAGCCCTCCTAGTCCTGACTCCTGTTGGCTGCTATTAGCAAAGACCCCAATTGCCAACTCAGCTTGCTGCCTTCCTTGGATTAACTCTGTAGTGTTGAAGCTGGCCTTTGACATCTCATGAAACTGATTAATTTCTCATCTGAACTTCCTCTCTGAATTTTCTGCAGATTCTCAAATTTATTTTTTTTTCCTTTCTAAAGGAGTCATCACTCATTTGCTCCCTGTGAGTATGCTGGTGAGCTGGAAGTAGAGAAGCATGATTTATCGGAGGCAAATGGACACAGTAAAACTAATGGCCTGTGACATTGAGTATTTTGCAAAAAATGTCTGTCTTTCTCTGCTTTGAAACATGGAAGTATGTTTCAGCTGGTAATACACTACCATCTTGAGAGTATAAAGCCATATGATAATATCTAATACAATATGCTGATGCAGTAAGCGTGTTCTGTACAGACTGTGACTCACCACAGGGCATGGGTGCAAAGCACCTCTGGGAATGGAACTGAACACAGTTTTCAGAGATCAGAAATGTACACTTTCTGCAGACCACATTGGCTTGAGTCTTTCCACTTAAGAGTTGCCTGTTTTTAAGTTCTTCTCCTATGTCTGTGTTTATACCGCAAACATTCCTTTTCATTCTTGGGCTTCTGTTAAGACCATGGTGGCTGAATATTGGATGTACTCACTGATCTCTGATCCATGTTTCTTCAGTGTTTGGTAGAGGGTCTCTTCATCGGGCTGTTGTTGAGGTAGCAGGCATGTCAGCTGTTTGTTGTGTAGAAATGCCTTTCAAATGGCTGGGTATGAAGGATCCCCACAGTTGGACACTAAACACCAATTCACCTTTTAAAAATTTTCAGATTCTACCTCAGTAAGTAGAACTAGACCCCATTGAGGCTCACTGACACCTCTACTTTACCTTCTATAAAATATTGCTGAATAATTTACCTCACACTGACACCCTCCTTTGAAACAGAAAATACTTTGAAAATATTCCTACTTATCTAACCTGGAACTCAAGAAGGTACAACTAGCTGATCTGCCTGGTCCAAGTTCTACTATGGGATGTTTACCTGTCTCTAGTGTGTAGCATGACACTCGGAGTTTTTATCAGCACTTTCATAGAAAGGTCTCTCTTTTTCCATTCTCCTTTCCTTTGTGGTATTTCCTACAACTCCCCACAGGATAGACGTTTCACAGTAAGATCTCAACACACTTCTGTGTTAAGTATCTTAGTTAGGGTTTTTACTGCTGTGGTAAAACACCATGACCATGACCAAAAGAAACTTGGGAGGAAAGGGTTTATATCACTCTACATCATTTAAGTTCATCACTGAGGGATGCCAGGGCAAGAACACAAGGCAGAAACCTGGAAGCAGGAACTGGAACAGAAACCATAGAGAAGCATTGTTTTCTAATGTATTCCACATGGCTTGCTCTGTCTGCTTTCTTAGAGCAGCCAGGACCAGCTCAGAGGGGACACTACGCAGAGTGAGCTGTGTTCTTGTAGACCAATCTTAAATCAAAAAAAATGCCCCACTGGTTTGCCCAAGACCAGTCTGCTGGGGACATCTTCTCAAATGAGGTTTCCTCTTCCAGAATAAAAATAGCCAACACAGTAGAATTAAGGATATAGTGAAACCGAAATCCACAATGTTCTTGAGCACCTGAACAGAAATATTTAAAGTCCTCTAACTGTATGATGGAGCTTGTAAGAAAGATCTTTAAAACAAAACTAGAACAGGAACAAAAGCAAAGGGTACAACCTACTGCTACTACTGAGCCCCACTGATCTATATCTCCCAGGTTACAGGTTGAATAGGGACCAATAGCCCTTGTCAAATGATAAACTGTGTTGAAAATCTTTGATGGGAAAGGAGCATCCAAGGCTATGGACTCTCAGCAAAAGATGAAAGGAAACAAAACTGAAAACTAGAAACTCTTCTCAAACGATGACAGCATAGGAATTTGAAATCTGAACTTTAGCTCAAGAGAAGAAAAGAAATGATCCCTTTGAGCAACAGAAGTGGCCACATGCACAAGTCCCTCCCACTCACTCTCCAATAGGAGACGCGGAAGCTGAAAGAGAACTATGTGGGGGAAAGATGGGTGAGCAAGAGTGATAAGAGGGTAAGGTGGTTTGCTATGATCACAATAAATTTTATATGTGTATAAAATTGTCAGATGTAGGAAAAAAATAAAAACGGCCGGGGATCCGCAGGGTCTCTCATGCCATGCTATGTGCAGTTGACTGAGAACACCCTGGGTTCCTCCAGCTGGAAGTTAGGCCTGGCTGTTCACCACAGTTCCTCACGATTCCTCACTGTGCGGCCCCAACACACGAGGAAGTCCTTGGGTTTCCAAAAACGGTTTATTGGCATGGCAGATGGTTGATGGATCTGAATGCACACCTCACAAAACCCAGGCCAGACCTGAGTTAAATAGGGAGGGGAAGAGGGGGGAGGGGCTGGGGAGTAATGCCTAGTTGGCTCCATCCTCTGGCCTTCAGGTACCTCATTAGTATGTAAATCTCTCTAGGGCCTGGGGGGCCCACCACCCATGAAGGGCACAGGTTGAGTGGAGATTAGACCTTGTGACAGGAGCCTGGATTCTGGGGGCACTGCCAAACCCACAACCCAAGAACCAGCACACCCTTCCATGGCCCAACAGTCAAAAACCAAAATATTAATAGAAGCAAGATCTGACTCATGTTTATAACTTAATGTCACCCTATTTGGATGCTGAGAAACATCCAAACTGAAAATGTGCTTTAAAGAGGTCAGAGGTTGGAAATATCCTCAGGCATTTGATAAAAGCAAATGCAAAATATCCTGGAGGCTTATCCCTGCAACAAGGATTCCACAGCCTCAATGAATTCCACAGATGTATCTCTAAGAAGCCAGATCAGAGAGACATTAATCATGAGATATTTGAGGAAAATAGATATCACAATTCTAAATTGACAGAAGGAGCCAATAGTAATTTCATCCTGGCAAATATTTCAGATATTAAAATTATTGCACCAAACTTCTTTCAGAAAGAAGAAAAGGAATATACTGAGGAAGATGCTATGGAAACTTATGAATAACATTTAGAAAGAATGAAGTTAGAGTTATAAATATGATTGAAACTGAAAGTTTATGGAAGAGATAAATAACAGCTGTCACCTACCCAAGACAGGAGTAATAAAAGGAAGAAGGCATCTAGATACATTCCAGGGTTCAGCCTCAGGCGCTCAAATGTAAAGGAGCAATAAGGAACCGGCAGATGAGACTGGGACCACCTGACACAACTCTCATTGGAGTAGGGATGAAAAAGTATGACAGAGATGTGGCTTGGTGTTAAGATGCATGGATGAAAACTCAAAAGAACCACAGAAAATATGCAGATACAAATTTAGGTGATGAAGCTACCTAAAAGCATTCCCCTAATATTTAAAAAACTGTTATAAGAAAATAACCATAAAGTACATTATAAAGTACACTACCCCGAAACCAAAAATAGATGATGATAAATGATTAGCTAGACAGATGATAGATAAATAGATAGATAGATAGACTATAAATAAAATCTAAAGATGTTCTTATAAAATAAAGTATTTTCAGAAGCACTCTTTATAATAGCCAAGATTTGAAATTAAAAACTGTTTGCCAGTAAATAAATGGATAAAGAAGATGTGAAATGTAGATGCAACAGAACCCTATGAACCCTTTCAAAATAAGGCTGTTATATCTTTATAGGAACAAGTATAGACCTGAGGGCATTATGTTTAGCAAAACAAGCCAGACATTAAAAGACAAATACCAAGCAATCAAACTTTAAAAAATGCTGTGCAAGTAGAGAGTTGAATAGATGACCACAGGATGTAGTGGTTGAGATAGGAGGGGGAGAAGATTGTCTAAGGATACAAAAAAACTAGATAAGAGGAAAGCAATCAAGAGACTTACTGTACAATTCAGAAAATAACAGGATGCTATATTTAGAAAATCACTGAAAACTCGTAAATATGTTAAGAATGTGGAGTGATACACATGTTAATTAGGTCAATTTAGCCACACTACATGTTCTAAGACATTATGTTGCATGTGACAGAAGTATAAAATTACTACTTGTCACTTGAAAACTAAAATAATTCTAACAGCAGATTAGACAACCTATCACCCGTTCTTTTAGGCCAGTATCAGCTTGATACAAAAAAATATAATGACAGCAACACAAGGGAAAAAGTAGATCAATGACATTCATGTATGTAGAGTTTCTCTCTCTCTCTCTCTCTCTCTCTCTCTCTCTCTCTCTCTCTTTCTCTCTCTCTCCATATTTATACTATGTGTGTCAAACATGACATGATAGTTTCTGACATTACCAGAAAAAATAATCTGTAAATGCTATAGTGTGAACAAAGTTAACAAGAGCTAATATACCACTGAACAAAATCGCTAACAGTTCATATTCTAAAAACTCTTCATAAACGGTGGGAAGACACAACGCCATTCCACACAAAGATGAACTGTTTCAACTGGCAGCAGCACGATAATGTGAACATTCACAAGAGTTTCCTTAAGATTTGGAAGCACAAAACCCTCAAGAACAGTTAGGTTAGCATTGAACAGTAGGTCATAGCCACTGCATTAGGACATGAAGACTGTAAAGGGCTAGAAACTGGAAACAATGATATGGATAGCTCCAGCCACATATGTTAGCAGAGGATGGCCTTGTCTAGCATCAATGGGAGGAGAGGCCCTTGGTCTTGTGAAGGCTCAATGCCCCAGTGTAGGGAAATTAAAGGACAGGGAAGCAGGAGAGGGTAGGTGGGTGAGGGAGCACCCTCATAGAAGTAGGGAGGAGGGGAAAATGGGATAGGGGGGTTCCAGAGAAGAAACTGGGAAAGGGAATAACATTTGAAATGTAAATAAATAAAATATCCAATAAAAAAAGGTATTTTGGGAAATTTCCAGAAATCATATAACAACAACAACAAACAAATAAAAGTAACAGGTTGATTTTATATATTTAATGGCATATAACCAAATATATCTAACTATAATAAGGAAAGAAAAGCCACGAAATTGAGAGGAAGTGAGGGAAGTGGAGAGTCACTGGAGGGGTTAAAGAGAAGAGAGAGAAAGGGGAAAATGATGTAATTATATTTTAACTAAAATTTTTAGAGATTTTAACAACATTTACAGAATTATCAATCTTCCAACAGTTTCACTGTAAAGTAAAACAGCACATTGTCTTTAAAAAGAGAAAAGAATTAAGAGGAACAAGAAGATCCAAAGAAATAACAGCCTGCTGTTCCATCCTAACTGTGGCAAACTGCCACCAGAGTTTGTTCCAGAGCTTTTGATACAAAGAAACCAACCAGGCTCTGGAGGGGTCATGGTGCTGGTGACCTTAGTTAAAAACCAAAGCTAAGCTCACTTGGAGTGACTTGGCCCATTCTGATCTCTTTTTAGCCTGCTCAGAATTATGAACTCCCATCAAATCTGTCACTTGATTCCATTCCAATTAATCCAATTCATTTGAATAGGACTCAAATGATTGAATTCAACTGCATCAAATTTTGCTCAGTGAAATTGGTCTTTGATTGAAATCTATTAAGTTCAATTCAATAAAATAAATTTAAATATTATGCAGTAAAATTAATTCTTAATTAATTAACATTTCAGTTCAGGTCCAATCTGAACTTCCATTCTACAGTTCTATATTTGGCCCTGATTCAAATCAATAAGATAAAGCAAAATCCAATGTGATTCTGAAAGATACAACCTTAAGCTAATCAACTCCATTCATTTCTAGTCATCCCTAATCAGGTGAGTTTAGTGACATTCAATCAGAGTGAGATAAAATGTTCGCCTTTAATGATCAAATTGAATGTTTATATCAGAACTTTAAAATGAAGCATTTTCCACAGTGGTCTGCAGTATGAAGTCCCCAGAACATGTCTGGATTCATTCTTTTGTTTGGTCTGTATCTGAACATAGAGTGGCATAGAATTAGATGATTGAAAAACAAAGGAGAATATTATTATATAGCTTAATACATTTGATTTCTCAAAAAAATTATAGGGAGTTTGAAATGATAAGTTGCTGTATCTAAGATAATACCAAGATGTGTGATAGTTCTTATTTTACATTTATAAAGTCTTTAGTTTAACCAGTAAAATACACCCATTTTAGGGCAAAATCATTATTATGTAATTGAAAAAATAAAAAGATAACTATACTATGCTTAAATATGAATTAAATAAAGGTGCTACTGTAATAAACATCATGACCTCCTCTTCATGTCTGTCTTCTGCGTTCCCCTTCTGTCATGATATATTTTGGGAAAACATGGCTAAAAGCATTGGCACCAACCAATTATTGTCTGTAACCTGTAAATGCATGCACTAACCTAAACCTTTTTTTCTTAGATATTTAGCAAGGAAAAGTTGACTTATACAATGTCTTAACTAGGAGACAAGTTAAGACTGTGATAGTAAAGGTACTTGTGTCTGTTTTGTTACATTCTACCCCAAGTGTCCATGAACTGAGATCATTAGATTCCTGTCTCCAGGTCAACATGTGGCAGACTTGTCTGGTAAGAGCTGCCACAGGTAACCAGTGACAGTCTCAATATTTTCCTTTGACCATCTTTTCATAGCCTTATACCATATGCTAGGGAATATAAATTGTTTACTGGACTCTCTAGGATACCATGGAAACTGGAAGCCCTTGCCTACATTTCTACCTTCTCTTCCACCAGTGCTGGGAGAGGGGAGGTCTTGTAACCAGACAGGATCACTCCAAATCTTCACTGCCTAGTCCTCTTGGTTCTATAGCTCCATGGTCCAGTTTTTGAAAGTGTGTATACTGTGAATGAAAAAAAAAACTCCACATGTCCAAGAAGATAGACTGACTTTAAACCAGAAAACTCTAGAACTGGTGATCAGCTCCCACTTCCCATTCCTGGGGTCAGGAGTCATTTCACCTTTAGTTCAGAGCCCTGAATTTCTTTGGCCATGCACATTTCAAACGGAAGCAAAAGAGCACTCCAGCTCATTATTGGAAGCTATAGCTTCCAGATTATCTCAATAAGAAGAATCTGGCTGCTAACTTGGCTCGAAACTTTCACTTTGTGCCCTAACAGGAAAGTTTGTTTCCTCAAGCTCTTCGATCTTTCTTTTTCTCTAGGTCAATAGCTTAGAAAGAAGGTCCTCCCTTGCATCAGGATGTTCTGCATACACAATATATCAGTTCAGATGTCTTTAATTAATTAGCATATCATTTGTAACTTGATTGCTGTGATGAGAGAGGAGTGGCCAGTGCTATTCATTAAGAAAGTAGGAGAGAAAGGACCAGGCAATGCAGCCGTACAGATGGAAGGGAGGGTGTGAGAGAAATATTAAAACCTGAATTACTAACCAGGACGGTGATGAGATGACAGACTGGTTAGTTAATACATTTTTCCTCCCCAGCCATGAGCTCTGTACAGTTTATGTGTGTCTATCCCATTACTTCATGTGAAACTTGAATATATGTGATTTAAAAAAAATACTTTAAAATGGGGGTGATAGAGATTGAATCCTGCCACGTAAGTAGAGGCCTTGAACATTTCCAAAATAGATTGGCTGTAAGGAGATGCCAATTGGGGGCACTAAATACCACAATGGTTTGGGGCTATTTGAGGCTGTTCTGTTTTCTCTTGCTAAAAAGTCTCCTGTGAATCTATAAAAGATAAATTGGCAATAGTTAAACGTTTTCATTTGGGGCTTTATGAAACCCTGGGGTATTGTTTTCAGTATCTTCTAGAAGTAGATGAATGGAACTCATTAGATGTCCCAGTCACAAAGCTGAGTCTTGTTTGGGCGATGCCTGAATCCTAGTTAAGCAGCCTATTAAGATCAGTATAGCCCAGTTCTCTATGCTATAGAACACATTCTGGAAAACCCATATATGTGCTACATTTTTTAGAGTTCTCCATGCATTTGGTCTGGCACTTCTGAAACAATTATTTATTAACAAGACCTATAGTTCTTTTTAAAAACAAACAAACAAACAAAAGAAAACAAAACAAACAAACAAAAAACAAACAAACAAACAAAAAACCAAGCACCCTCGTTTCTCTCCATTTCTAGCTTCATCCAGCTCCTAAGAAAACCTTTGCTGTGACACAATTTGAAGTGGAAATGGTCCAAACAAGACTGATTGGATGTCACTACATCCATGTTTGACTGATGCCTCATCTTAACAACCTAGTGTCCTAGTGTCTGGTTAACCGTGAATGTGGTCCCTGCTGGCTATAGTGACTCACCTAAATGACATAGTTAACGAGAATCTTCATAGTCTAAGGTTAAAGTTAAACTCATGGGAATTAATTTCTTTTCTTACCACTTCATATTCTTGTCTTTTTAAAAAGTCTTTCCATTTCGATTGCTTTTAACTGTTTTTCTCCAAAGCCAGTTAACAGGTAAATAGTGTTTTGTACAGAAAAAAAAAAAAATAGCATTTCATTAGCATAGCATTGGAACGAGGCAGTTTCTTTGCCCAAAGAAAATTGCACCACTCTTCTCTTGCTGAATATAAAACATATACAAAATTAATAATTTATTTTTGTTATAGCGATTTAACCAAATTAGCCAGTATGAATAACAAAGTGTACAATTCCCTTTTTGCCCAGAAATATGTTTGTCTTATTGGTGTTTTATTTGTTGGTTTGCTTGTGCCATAAAGGAAAGCAGCTAAGTCGCTGCGTGTGCTGGACTTGATTTATTCTGCTAGGAAAGGGAGAACACAAACTTTGCATTTCCCTAACCTGAAGCATTAGTTATGCAGACAGCTGTATTGTGGTTTGAGCAAAGTTGAACACAGAAAGAAAGGCTTGATAGTCAGGTCCTCTCATGCTCTCCCCTGATCACTGGCATGTCACTGCTTTAGACTGAACAAAGAAAATGCCACTTTAGAACTCCTCCGTGTATCCTAGTGCCTGGTAAAAAGTCTTTCCCTGCAGTCAAACGGGGGTCTTCCTCCTTGTAAAACTGGTATACGTGGGGCAAGGGAGTTCAGTTGCTAAAGTGCAAATGTGAATTTGATCTCCAAATTGAGTTTCACATAAGAGAAAACAAGTTGAGCAGGATAGTCATCCTGTTGCTAGGAAGTTTGGGACCCTGGGATGGTTGTTAGCCAGTCAGCATAGCTTCCATGATGAGTTCAGGGCAGTGAATGGCCTTGATTATGCAAAACAAGACGTGGATATCTAAGGAATGGCACCAAATATTGACTTTAAGCCACGCACATGTAAGCACATCTTCAGGCACATAAAACCCACATCTACCTACAGAAACACACACACACACACACACACACACACACACACACACACACACACAGCTGATACAGAGCCCTGCTGTCATGCAGACCTGAGAGTTTTTGCTATGCATCTAAACAAACCTGACAATGAGACTTCCTTTCCTCATCATGTAGGCAGTCCCTGTCGATGCTACCAGGGATCAGTTGGCTCTCTTCTTCTGTTTTCATAGTCTCCTTCCCCTTCCAAAGTTGAGGCTGAATGTTATTCCATTCCCTTTGTTGACATTATTCTGATTTTCACAAAGAATATTGAGCCATAGACAGCTCTGGGATCATGTTAGCTCCTAACTCTGTCTGAAATTACAAGAACATGGTGAGGAGCTGTTTCTATCAGCCACTGGAAAGAACATGCATGAGGCTCAGTGCCTGAGGCACAGATTCTTTTGCTGAGCATTTTGGCATGGATTGAGTAAGATGTTTCCTGCCCATTGGTCCATTACTCCTGTTCTATTTGTGTCTGGTTTATCTCTGTCAGCATTCCGAAAGTATTACATCGTCTAATTTCCAATGACACCAACAAAAATTTACTGGTGGAGAAACCATTTGTCATTACTTAGCTAAAAGGTGAAATGCTCAAACTAGATTTGGTAGCTTGTCAGGGTCCAGCCTCAACACAGGATCAGAGTTCTCAACTGGAAACAGGGATACATGGAAGGCGCATAATAAATATACACAGACTACTTTGGGGTACAAACTGACAGGCAATTTTTCAAGGCTTAAAGTTTCTCTCTCTTCTCACTCTCTGTTTTCTTTCTCTCTCTCGATTATGCGCTCCCAGCTTGAGGCTGCACACACTCTGCATTCTCCTGCCCACTCTGCTTTTCTCCTGTGTGCTTTTCTTGAACTCCCACACACCTACACACCTCTGTGCATTCCTCTTTCACTCTCACACACACTTTTCACACACATCTCACATACACCTCACACATATCACATGCACTCTCACTCACACACACTCTCCATACACACCTCACATTCTCTCCTCACTCTTTCTTCACATCCGCTCTTCGCTCACTCTTCACATGCTCTTCTCATGTTCTCTCGCCTTGTTCTTGCCCCAGTCTTTTATTGATACTCCAAAAGCAGGTATAAAAGAAGACATTGTATAATCATTGCCAAATCAAATTCAAAAGAATAACCACATCTCACAAAGAATTAAGAATTGCAATTGTTTCCCCAAAGTTTCAAGCTTCCCTATTCCCAGGCCTGTAGCCAAAATAATAATAATTGCAAATTTATCATTATTTAACTTTTAACTTATTATATTTTAAAGCTCAGAGCTCCGAGGTCAGCTACTTGCATTTTCCTGTGAAGCTCTAATGATAAATGAGATGGGCAAAGCTGCCAGGCAGGGGACGGAAAGAATCAAGTTAACCTTTATCTCAGTTCTACTAGCTTTCTGCTTCTGTACATTGCACTCAGTGACTCTCCTAAGAGTCCCAGTGTTTTGACTTAGATTTACTAGTATAAGATTTTATGTATTATATAAGGAAGTATAGACTTCTTTATTTAGGAACCATTCTTAAATGTTGTGAAAAACTTATTTCATAACTTCAATAGATTTTTTTTTCTTTCTTGGGGTCCCAATGTTGCCTCTGTTTCATTTTCTAATGATTTCTTCAAACTTTCTTTGCGAGTCAAGCACTAGTCTGGAACTACCATTGTGCAGTTATTGCATTGTTTCCAAGATGAGAACACACAGCATGCATCTGGGCCATTAGGACGGTGCTGTGCTGTACCCTATGCCTCAGTTTTTAATTGTTGAGGAATCATTGCATTAAGGAACATCTAGTTTCACAGAATTCACCAGAGCAGAAGGAGAAAGAAGTAAGACAGTCAGATATAATAGAATAATTATGCACACCAAGGCCAACTGAAAAGCAGTTACATACAAATGAAATCTATACAGCCATTGTCCAGGGCTAAGGTTAGGAGAAATTGGAACAACTGTTTTTTACAAAGAGCGGCCATGGGTTACTGAGATGTCTCCATCCCGGCCTACTGCAGGCAGTCTTTTATTTCAGATGGCAGGTCCCCTGGAGGAATGTGATGTGTCTCCTGCTTCTCAGAGTCTCAGACACCACCCTCTTTATAAGGAGCTCCCACAGGCTTCTGAGATGTCTCCATCCTGGCCTACTGAAGGTAGTCCTTGTCTTTGTATGCTGTCCCCAGCAGTAGCTAAGGAGGCAATGCTTCTATATTGGTAGGGTTAAGTCTGGCACATGTGCCTCTTACAAAGTCAGTCCTACACCACCTGCCATTATGTATTTTCTGCCCTTGATACAAAACCACAGCTTTCCTCTAAAAGGGAGTAACAGATAGTTTATTCTGGAGCCATTGTGGTGACCAGAGCTTAGGAATGTAGATTTACGTTACCCAAATTCCATGTTCCAAAATAAAAGCAGTTTTATGACATGTTTGTAGTTTTACAGAATCAAAGCAAATTTAAAATGATGGCACATGGGAGGTGTGCTTTGGTGGGTACATCAGAGAGGCAGGTATGTCAAGATGAGGGGAGCTTTCCTATATGACTGTGATGCTCTCTGAGAACATTCTTAACTTCTGGATTAATAGAAGCTAGTTGCTTTTAAATCAATAGATTCTAAAAGGGTTTTTTTTTTTTTTCTTTTGTCACAAGATTTTAGTTCCAGTAGAGAGGTGAGCAAGTTATGGCTGTTCCAGAAGGCTAGAACTTAACCTAATATAAGGTAATTAGCCGACAACATTCCAACCTCCCAATGGTACTGAACTTCTTACAAGCCTATCAATCTCTGCAGACAGATGCCTTCAGGAGTTCTCCTGCAACAGCCAGATTCAGGTTCTTTGCAGAGTTTTTCTTTCCTCTGTAACACAACCAGAGACAAATGACCTCAGCTTTTCTTGGGATGGCAAAAACTATATAGTTCCCATAAACAAAACTTTGCAAGGCTTTTTTTTTTTTTAACTGTTTGTTACGAAAAGGAAACAATAGTGTATAGTCGGTCATGGCTTTGGCATTGGAAAACATCAAAAGTCAGGAACTTATTTTTTTTTTTTTAAAGTCAGGAACTTTTTCCCTGACCTGACAGAAAGAGAAAAGACCTTGAAGCAAGAGAGTTCAAATGCAGAGTTCAAATCCAAATACTTTCTCTGTGGAGTCAGGCCCACTGGAGAGGACCCAGCTGCACAGTGGCCCCTCATCTTAGAGAGTTGGATCTTTCTCCCTTTAAAATACAATTGAAATCTCTCTCTATCTACCAAATCAAGAGCAGTTTCTTATTTTAAGATTCCTATGATGATCAAAACATGGCAAACATTAAACTTTCCAAATTAAGTGAAGATCTAAGTACTTATGTGGAATGAAATATATCTAACTGGCTCCTTTTCAAATGACCCTGAGTCCCAAGCCATTTTCAATGCCTTTAAACTGCCTGCATTTTAACAAAACTGTTCTTGAGGAAAGCTAATGTGGTATCTCACTCGGTATCACAGAAGTGTGTGTATTACTCCATCATGGTAACTTATGATATTGTTTAGATGTTGTCTAGTTGGCCGTTGAAGAACATAAGGCTTCCCCATCTTTTTCTTCCAAGCACTGACAGATACAAGTGTGTACTTAGCATCCTGAAAGGGGTTGGTGGGGGTGGATTCTTATGATTGAATTTCACCCCCAGACATACAGATGTTAATAGATTTCTTCTTCGGCTTACTGGCTGGCACTACCTCCATTAATTCCACCATCCATAGTTTCTTCTAAGGCTCATCAGTTCTCTTAGCATATCCCCAAGATCTGTCCACATTCTTACCTATTGCCGATTTTTCTTCCTTTTCAAAACTAGTGTTATTTCAGTATAGAAACAGTGAAACAGGAATAAAGAGTGACAGAAAGAAAAGGCAGACAGGAAATTGCATTGTATGCAGACACTCGCGCTGCATGCATCATTGCAATTGTGTCAGGACCTAAAACAGTAAAATCTCAGCATCAAAGAGAATGGATATCAGTGACACTAAGAAGAGAGGAGGCAGAGCCATTGCTAATCAATAGAGATTTCAGTGAAACAAGGTCAATGGGTTCTAGAGCAGATGTGGACAGCACCGTAACTGTGATTAACATGCTGTATCAAATACTTAGACAATTTGTTAAGAAGGGAGATTTCACATGGAGTGCTCTCGGCACCATAAAATGAAAGAAAAAGATGCCATGTTTAGCATCTTCTCAGTCTCCCCTCCCATTCTTTCTGTCTCCAGGCTTTTCTTCCTACCATTCTCTTGAACTGGATTCATTTTCCTTGCCCTTCTGGCAGCCTTCTGTGGAATTCCAGTGTGGTTTGAAATGCTGTTGTAGTTCTACAGATCCCACCTGCATCTCTGCCTCTCCCGATATTTTCTGGCTTGCCCTGATGGTTCCCAAAAGGAGACTTTCATCCCAGAAGTGCTCAGGAGACTGGATGTCTGCCTCCAATCTCCTGGAGGATGTGTCAGGCTCTTCATCTTTTTTCAAAACTCCTTGAACGTCAAAACATTTTCCCTATTTCCTACCCAGATAGAATGAACATACCAGAATTCTCTTAGTTACCAATACCAGAGACTCAGAGTGAGTTCACAATGTCTTTTGCACCCCTCCCACCCAAATCCCACTAGGCTAGCTACCCCAGATTCTCTCTGTTTTCCCTTTCTCTTCTACTAGTACCACATTATTAGTTATCTTCTCCACGATAAGGGAACTTAATATCTGCCCTCCCTAATTGCATCACACGGAAGCTCGTCTTTTTAAAGACGACCCGAGAATTTTAAAGCCCAAATTGAACAGTAATGATTCCCTATTCCATACCTTTCAGTGACCTCCCGTTATTTCAGGATAAAGTGCAGGCTTCTTAAGCTGCAGAAAAAGAAGCCTTAAAAAGCAAAACCTAGTCGGCATGAAGCAATTTCTCTTTTGAACAAAGACCTCGTTTGCTATCTTGTACTGTCCTCCCCTGCCACACTCCCAAACTAATCTCCCCAGTTCTACTCTACACCACATCCATTCTTCTCCATACGTTTTGCATACAAAACTCACCCATATGAATTTTAACATCCTGTTCCCTTTGTATGTAGCATTCCTTTTTGCTCTCACATCTTGGCTCACTGAGATCTTGCCCACTCCACCTATAAGACACAGCTCAGAGAAAACATTCATCATAACCTCTTTTTCCTCACGCCCTCTCCATGTTCATAGTACTCATTCCTCCGTGTCCCCAACCTGCATGTCTCCTCCATTGTTCTAAAAGGTGCCTTTCAGAGTGTGGCGCATACTAGAAACACAATGGAGTTCCGATAATGAGGCAAAGGGAAGAACAAGTGACTAAGTGAATAGAAGAGATAGGAAATGTGGATCCAGGAGCTCCTACCAATCGCGACATCTGTAGACGTGGTACTCTGATTCCTTATGTCAAATGGGTAACACTAGCTTAACCTATGTGATGACATCTTTTCTAATCCGTTACATTATATCTACACCAATTCTAACAGCTAAATGCGAGATAAATGCTGTGTAAATAGGTGTTGTACACTGTTCCTGAGAGAATTACTATGAGAGGTCTGTGTGTATTTGGTGCAGACACAAGTTTTTTCCCCCCAAGTGTCTTTGATTCGCAGCTGTTTGGTTGCATGGATATAGAAGTGGACACAGGGAGCTAACTGCACAATAGATAGTGAGTGTTGATGATATGGCGTCAGACCTTAGATACGGTGCTTTAATCTCCAGGGTAATAAAAGAAGGGCTTAGCCTTTCTAGACCTAAGTTCTTCATGAATAAAATTGGGAGGTCACACTGAGACATGACAAAACCCACTCTTAGCCAATCATCTCCTATCTCCATACCTGTATCAGTTCACAGAAAAGCAAAATCAGCTATGAAGTTAGTTGTGTATTACAGAATGGTCCGTATGCCTTCAGTGCAGACTGACATCATTTAGGATTCCAGTTCGCTGAACTATACCTAGGGCATGCTGGATGACTTTTTAATTAAAATTTCCTAGTATTGAGCTAATTCTACCTTAAAGATGGGCGTGTGCCATTCAGTCTATCGGAGACTGCTATAGCTCCTAGGAAGAAGAAAACAAGAGTGACATTATAATGACGCAATCCAGGCCCCTCTCTAAATGTACTTCTCCCCTTTCTTGCAGATGGAAGTCCTTACACCTGGTGGGTTGGCAAAGCCAACGAGAAGCATTACTACTGGGGAGGGTCCGAGCCTGGAATTCAGAAGTGTGCCTGCGGCATTGAGCGCAACTGCACAGACCCCAAATACTACTGCAACTGTGACGCGGACTACAAGCAGTGGTGAGTGCCCAGGGAGTGCAGCCTCCCTGCGTCTGCAGGTCACGTGGATTCATAGAAGGGAAGTCTGGGCAAGTGCTAAAGTGAGAAGATAATAGGTGAGAAATGTGGGGAACTAATTCAGTGGACAAACGTCAGGAGCGCCCTAACAATACAAACACAAAACGAGGTCAGTGTGACAAAGCCGTGCATTTAGAAGCTGCGCCCGACACATAATTGATGTGCTCATATTCCATTCTGAGAGGAAAATAATGAGTCATGTTGGCAGCACTGATTTGCGTTATAACATGTGCCCTAAGAGGATGGAGGGAACGGCCAGGGCAGAATGCAATGGGCAGATACATGAGAGGGGAAAATAAAGAGAAAGAAAAAAAATAAGGAGAAGGAAAAGGAAGGAAGGGGAAAGGATCCTTTGTTCCTGTTGCCGACAAGTGCATGCCTGTCTCCTTTGCCATCATACTCTGAATTGTTTATAGCCCTGATACAAATCAGCTCAAGACAGATCTATTTTGGGTTGCTTTCATCCCTCCGCTGGCTTTTGTCCTGCTTCACAGTGAGTGACTAAGGCAGTGTCAGTCACAGATAAAGATGAAATCAGCAGTCCTTCTCTGGGAAAAGAAGAGAGGCTCTAGAAGTTTAGCTGAAAGAGTAAACACCAGAAAAAAAAAAAAGCTTAGCCCACCTCTTACTGGTCAGCGTTAGAGCCTCCTGTCTATTCCTGCTCGGCATGACTGCAGGGTTCTCAGGTAACCAAACCTAGGTTCCCCAAGTCCACCTGGAATCACAAGAATGATGTACAAGATAAATTCATTCTACTTGTTACTTAATAACTAATTATTAGAATACAAAATGGTAGGATTTTAAGACAGAGGGTCTATAGACTTCCCAACAGTTTGATTTTTTTCAAGTAAATGGAATAAAATATATAACATATACATATATACATACATATGTATGTATTCTGTTTACTTTAGTGACTTATGACTTAGAATCTAAGGGTGTTACTTGTATAAAACATAAGTAGCTATCATTATGTTCTTATTTTTTTCAAGATTAATGTTTTAAATATATGTGTCTGCTACTTGCGTGTGGAGGCCCTGGATGCCAGAAGAGAGTATCAGATCCTCTAGAGCTAGAGTTCCAGACAGTTATAGCCTACCCTGTAAGGGTACTGGCATTTGAACCTGAGTCTTCTGCAAGAGCCCCAAGTGCTCCAAACCACTGAGCAATCTCTCCAGTTTCTCCTTATGTTTCACTTGTGGTTTGTTGTGAAAGGAAAGTTCTAATAGCTAATTTTCCATTTTGTGTGAAGAACACACACACACACACACACACACACACACACACGCTGCACAAAGAGTGTAAGTTGAAAGTGGGGAGGACATAGGCACTCCGGTCAATCTTTTTTTTTTTATCCCATCCACCCATTGATGATGCATCATGGATTCATCAAATACCATTTGAACACTCATACAAAGGGATTCTGCCAGGTACTGGGGATAAAACAGCAAGTGGCACCAACCAGAAGTTCTGCCCTGACTCATTTTCACTTTTTACTGGTTATGTCTGTGTCAGTCAGCAGGGCTAGAAGACTCTTTGATTCACTTGTCTCTTCTGCTCTAATTCCCTGGCCCTTCAGGAGGCTGCCATGGCACAGCCAGAATGCTGTTACCATCATCACTGTTCAATTCTTCTTGCCCTATTTCATAGGAGCACTGAGGAAGGCAGAGAGAGAGAAAAATCTAGGGCATGCCTCCTAGTAAACCTCTTTGTTTCTAGACATCATGCTGGGTACAAAGGGAATACTGACAATGGATTATATCCTTCATCCACAGGCAACTCACAAACCAGTTATAGGAAAAGGCACATGCATGTGGTCACCAGGACCCAGTCGGTGCTCTGAGGAAGATGTGAAGGACACAACTTGCTGGTGGGAGTAATGTTAACACTGACAGAAGTAAGGGAGGAGTCAAGAATGTTCTTGGAGAAAGTGACATGCTCAAATGGGAAGTAGGGCTTTCCTGGTTTGAGGCTCTTGAAAGTGAAGCGTAAATAAGCAGGGCCTGTGTGGGAACTGTCAGTGCAGTGGTTCTACGATGTGACTTGAGGTTAGTTGTGCAGTCCTGTACAGACGGCCATGAGGGAGTGCTGAAGGACAGAAGGAATCAGCAATATGATGTCACAAAAGTTTTCTGTTCATTAGTTACTTTTCTATTGATGTAAGACAACACCACAGCCAAGGAGCCTTATAGACAGAAGGGTTTCATTGGGCTTAACATTTCAGAGGGGTAGGAGTCCATCACCATCGTAGCAGCAAGCAGGCATGGCAGCTGGAATAGCAAGCTAAGAGTTTACATCTTGAGCATCAAGCACAGCATGAGGTAGCAAGAATGAATCGTAAAAGCCAGCATACAGTGATGTACCTTTTCCAACAAGGCCCCACCCCTAAACCTCCTTAAAAATCTCCAGCAATTGAAGTCCAAGTATGCAAATGTCAAAGATGATATAGGGCATTCTCATTCATACCACTATAGTACTAGAAAACCATCAAGAGCTTAAGGCATAGATTGGAGGGACCACTGAGAATGACAGAATGTGTATGAGAGTTTCATGAGTCAGTAGTTACTAGTCCTGGAGTTTATGGCAGTGAGAGAAGAAAAAGAAGTCCATGTAGACTTGCTTTATGGACACCTTGACATGGAGTGGCAGTCATCTATAAGCAACTAAGAAGTCTAGGTAGAGGAAACAGATACTGATTTCAGCTTTGGGAATATTATGCTGGAGACACTAGTAATCAGAATTACCATTAGTTGGATTTCAGGGAAGAAATACAGACTTTAGAGAAATGCATTTGCCTCTTAAACGTTCCAAAGAACATAATTGAATCCAGATCCCAGAACAAAAAGCTTAGTGTAGATACACTTGTTTCAACCTCTCCCACAGACCTCCTCAGGAAAGCTTTGGACAAACTTATTTTAGACACTCAGTCACTGTCACTTTGTTCTTTCATGACTAAGTAGCAAGTAGAACATCCTTACCACTGCTTTGCTTCTGTAGAATTTGCTAACACCACTTAACATAGGTACTGCATTTTAAATAAATTGAAAAATATAATTCATTTATAATAGCAACTATTAAAATATTCTGTGATATAAGAGAAGAATTTTGGGCTTGGCTCATTAATACACTAGACAAAGAATACCTGTGCAGATACTTTAAATATTTGAAGTGAGTACAGGTATTTCTGGAGTCTTCTTTCAAAATATTCAGGAGCAGTAGACAGAACTTAGCTTGAAAGCTAAGCTATTTCACATCCAGATTTACTACTCTGAGTCATTTGTATACTAAAAATAAATTATACAGAACTACTTATTGGAAATTAAATAGAATAAAGAAAACTAAATATCTAGTAGGTTGTGTAGTGTAAGATACATAGTGTATCTTTTGGCATTCTCTGGATGGTATGTGGGAGATGTGAAGGCGCATATCTGTGTTCAAGTGTGTATATATGCATATGTGCTATGTATGTGATGTGTGTGCACGTACACATATGTGTAAGTCAGTGTGTGCATGTGTGTGTCTGTGTGTGTGTGTGCATGTGGAAGGCAGAGGACAACCTTGGGTGTCATGTTGTTCAGAATGACAATCCACCTTATTTTGAGACACTATCTCCCATTGGCCTGGAGTTTGTCAATGGAGCTAGGCTGGCTAGCCATGTCCTCCTCTCTGCCTCATCACTGTTAAAATTATAATCCTGCATCACCAGTCTTAGCTCTGGCTTTTCTGTCATGAGTTCTGAGTATCAAACCCAGGTCATTGCACTTGCAAACAGCACTTTAATCACTTTGCCAACTACTCCATCTCTGCAGCCCATATGAAATTCTTTTATGTGGCTATGTTGCGTTTCCCAGCAATTCTAATTGAATAATTAGAAATAAACTTAACCTGGAAGTGAGTCCTTCATGCTCTTGCCCAGCTCTGCAGTAGGCCTCAAGTCAGATTCCCTTCCTCTCTCTGAAAGTGTTATGTAAAACAAGGAATTATTGAAGGATGTTTTGTTTCAGTCCCCTGCCCTGCACCCCCCAGAAATGACACGAGAAGCAGACTGTTCTACAGAATACACCCAGCCCTTGCTTCCTTCCTGCTCCATTAGGCATGAACAAAAAAGGCCTTTTCAAGGGTAAAACATTGCAATCCATGTGCTCTGCAACATTGTCTAGGAGCCCACTCCCCCAAGAACAGGCAGGAAAGTTGACTTTGGATGTCACTGCCTCCATGACTCGGTGATGTGAAGAAGAATTGTGTCCAGGTGACCCTCAGTGCCCCCCAGTGATTACTGCTGTTACTTCTGCTGAGTTTCAGGGAAAGGAAAAACAAATGTGTACCTACAAGTACAACTCAGGTGGGAAATCACTTTGAATGTGTTGTAAGGTAAGAATAATGCCCTGATGGCCTCTATTTCAGACTGCTTTCAGCCCAGAAAGGGAGTTATTTCTTCTCACAGGCTTATTTCAATAGCAAAGACTTGTTTCATCAGTGGACTGGGACTCAAAAGAGGGCAAAGTACTCCTTTATCACTCTACACTCTGAGGCCCAGCTTAGAACATTTAATTTTTAAAGCTGCTGCTGCTGTTGCTGGTTGTGTGTGTGTGTGTGTGTGTGTGTGTGTGTGTGTGTGTGTGTGTACATGGCTTATGTATAATGATATGCAGAGGGGCACACCAAGGTGAAAAACACTTTATAGAATCTGCCTCTCTTCCCACCTTTATTTGGAGTCCAAGGATCCAAGTCAGATCCTCAGATATATGTGACAAGCTCCTTAACCATCTCACTGGACCCTGACTTAAGTTTTATTATCAGCAAAATGGAATCCAATGATACTCTTAAGTCACATGAAGGTCACAAAGAGTGTTTATGAGTGCATTCTTAAAATTATAGCGGGACATTTTATTTTTATTATTGCTTAAATACCAGACTGGCCCCTGCTAAATTCATCACAAATATCTGAAACTGCAGATGCATAATTTAGGAATCAAAGCAAACAAACAAACAAAACCCCACAGACTATAATGAGCAGAGAAAATGCTAAAACCCCATTTCATGTCCCAGGTTAGAGCTTTCACACAGTATAGTGAAGATACTCCCATTGCTTTTATCTTTTGGACAATTTGTAAGTGTTATGGCTTTAACCATCTATTGGAAATTTTTAAATTTTAAGTTTAAACCACAGACCACATGTTAAATGGCTAACACTAAAACTTAGATTGAACGTTTACTCTTATCCGGTAGAATAAAATGCATACAAATCGAGCCAAGATAAATGAGATTGTAGCTCAGAGCGAGACAGGTCTCACAACAAAGACACCATGGCCGGAGAGTCCCATAACCATCCCCGTAATTGCCTGATTATCTATGCTGTGAGAAGTTTTGCACAGTTATTTCTGGGATTGGAAGTGATTTAACATTTATGATTTACTATTCACAGCAATAGTCAATATCCCCACCCACCATGCCAGAATCCTAATTAAGCGAGCATGGGTCTCAGCTAAGTAGCCACTGCTGGGTAATTCCTGATCTCCTGCAGCCTGACACAATAAGCAAGATCATCACCTCTAAAATTAACCATTCTGAAATAGAATTATAGGTAAAGGAGCATGATGTGGTGCTTGAAGACCCTTGTCTCATTCTGTGGCTCTTGTAGAATTTCTGCAGAATTGCATCCTGGCCATGGTGGAATGGAAGTGGAGTGAATCACCATTAGACCAGACTTTGTGTAACAATTAGCAAGCAGTTCCCACCGCCAGAGTAGGAAGGCTGATCAGATGCTAACCACTTGGATCTTATTCCGTTCTATCTGAAGGAATCTGCTTCTTTTTCAGGTTTTTGCTTTCTGGAAATAATCCACGTCCATACCCAGTCAAGAGCTGATCCAAAGGTGTCTCCCATGTTTCAAAGCCAGCAAACTGCTTTTCATTGTTCCAGCTTCCTAACCACTGACTAATTACTGAGTGTCTTGAATGTTTCAAAAAGTGTTCGTTATACATTTTCATTGTTTATAAATGACTTCATCGAATCCTTTAGCTGACATTTTCCTACAAAGTTTTCAGATGGTTTCTCCATGTACTGAAATATTTATGAATTTAGTTTCATCTATCTCATGGATCAGATAATGCTACTGGAATCATCTGTTGCTTCTCAGGCACGATCCCAGTGACTGAAATATATCATGTCATTTAATCCTCATATTTGTGCTAGGATAGAGGGCAATCATGTCACCATATAGGTGAGAAAATTTAGTCCCAGAGAGGTTAATTTACCAGGACACACGGCTAAGAACTGATAGAAAGAGATTAAAACCCAGAACAGAAAACTCCACAGTCAGACTTAAATATTATACAAAGCACATGCACACACACAGAGGTGGGGGAGGGAGAGAGGGAGAGGATGAGGGGGAGATGTCAGGATTTTTGCATTTTTAATTGTGGCTTACATTATTTTATAAATGATTTGAAATATTAAATAAGTACTATCAAGTATATTAATTGTGTTGTGCAATCATCCCCTCTCATTCATGTTTAGAGATCCTCACATCTGATGAAACTGAAGCCCCATGCCTGTTAAACTCCCCAGTGCCCCTGGTAACCACTGTTTTGATCCTATGCTAGCTTACTCACTAACCCAGATGTAAACATCTGAATTGTTTCTACATTTGAGGGACAGCCAGTAATCACAGAGAGCATGAATGTACAACTGCTTTTTGTTTTATATACTTTCATACACATAGATCCTCTTGATGTGTGTGTGCCTTGCTGTTTTAATCTTGTAATAGAAGAAGTCTTTGGTGTGAATTGGTATGAATGATTTCTAACTGTTGAATCTGGACCCAGTAACTTGCTGGTACTATGCCCACCAGGAAGTTGTAAGAGCTTTCACTGGCCCTTTCTTGGCCACATAGGTGAAGTTGGTAGCACATGGTGGGTGTGATGTTGAATGTAGATTATTAATTTAAGAGGACCTAAAATCACCAGAGAGATAAACCTCTAGGCATATCTGTGAGAGAGCTTGGGGTAACTGAGCTGAGAAGAGCCACCCTAATTGTTCTTGTCACTATTCCATAGGCTGGAGTCCTAGACTGAATAAAAGAGAAAAAGTAGGCAGAGCACCATCAATACTCGCTCTCTGCTTCCTGTCTGTAGATACAATGTAACCACCATCTTACATTCCTACTGCCATTTCCTTGCCATGGTGGACTGCACCCTCAAACTGAACCAATAGCAACCCTTCCTTCCTTAAGTTGCCATTTTTAATGTATATGGATGTTTTGTTTATATATATGTGCAGCTGATGCATGCCTGCCTGATGCCTACAGAAGCCAGAAGAGGGTGTTGGATCACCATGGGTAATGGAAATTGACCCTATATCCTCGGAAAGAGCAGCAAGTACATTTAACAGCTTGACCACCTCTCTGGCCCATCTTAGGTTGTTTTTTGGTAGACATTTTATACTAGCAATAAGAAAAATGACAAATACAATGGAGTAGAAAAAGAGATTTCAAGGAGAAGATACCTGTGAACACGAAGGCCTTTCTACATCTTATTAGAAAATTCTCAGCACACATCCGCTGTAATTTAAGTTACTCTCTACTAGAAGCTCGTGTTAAGAGGCATCCATACACAAAGCACATGTGTGTGTTTATGTGTATATACACAGCCAATTCTCTTAAGGTCAATTCTCTTTAGGAGCAACTTGCCCAGCATCTTCTGCTCTGGCCTCAAGTACCAGTCATATTTGGTTTCTGCTGCTGATAGTGCTTTGCAAGACCATTGTTCTGTTGCCCCTCCCTTGACCTTTCAGTCTATGGCCATCACTGATGCTCTTGTAGATCAGAGCAGATTCTTTACTCGTCCACTCTGCTGTGGAAAACAGGCCACGCCTCCAGCAAGATTGAAAACTGGAGACTAATTGAATTGTCCTACTGGGCAAAGTAAGAAACTGCTTCCTGAGATGGCCACACCTGAAGATCACACAGGAAAGCAAATTCAAAGGTCTTGCCAAGCTTCTGTGTTGCTGTCTGTAGGTGTCAGTCTCACTACAGTATCTGTGCATCCATGGGCAATCCTACAGACAGATAGACAGAAAATATCCCTGTCTCCTGAAAAAAGAAAAACTTGTCTAATTGATGGTACCAAAATTGGTTTCCTATAGGAAGAATTTCTAAGCCTCTGCCACAGATAGCTGTCCCTCTCATCTGACCTAGAATAGGCCACCACTGGGCTGTGACCCAGTCTATGATTGCATCCTTCATGTCAAAGTTTCAGCCTTGAGTAATGTTTCTGTAGCCAGCATGCCCCAATGTGTGAATGGCTAATATGGGTCTGTTTTTATTTCATGGCTTCTCCTTATTAGGGGAGAGAAGAGCACAGACTCCACCTGCTAGTTGTTTAGGGGAAAACCTGGGTAAAAATGGAGCCCCATCTCTACAGATAAAGATGACTTCTCAGAGACAGGGCAGTTTAAATATAATTCGTGGAGGAAAGAAGTGTCCTCTAATATCACTCAGATAAGGATCTACCATATCTAAATCATTACACTAAAGGCGCACTTCACACAGAATGTGAAGCTTTGTGTTCTGACCCCAAATCTAAGAGTAGTCTGGAAATCGAAGATCTGCCCGAAGTGTCCAGAAACATAAAGCCATAAAAGTCATTTCCTGTAGCCTAGAAACTCTCAGAACCACCAGCTTGTCCCATTGCTCCCCAAAGAAACAAGAACAGCTCTAATGACTTTGGATTTTAAGATACATTTCGTGCAGAAAGGAAGGTGAAAGAAATCCAGACAAAAGATGTTTGAGGAGGGCCTCCCCTTACATAGAGAAAAATGAATAAAATCCTAGGGAATCCTATTACAAAATAAAAAATTCTTTCAGAGAAGTAGAAGGTTGTTCTGGAAAATGCACAATCTCCCAAAACAGTGCCAGGAACTAGGAGCCAAGCATTCAAATACAGGAACCTAGGAGGACTTTACATATCCAAAGCATAACAAATTGCACCAGTGCCTTGCAGCATAATATCCCTCCAAAATCTAAAGTCCTTTTAGAAAAGCACCTGCTTTTCAATGTGTGTGTCTGGGTTAGGAGCCCCAGACTAAAGCTCCTGCACTCTCATTAAGGATTCACACTGGGATATGGAGGATACCAGACAGGCTCACCCAGGCAAGAGTGGGATGCTGTAGCTCTGTGTTTCCCTCAAGCTTCTGTGATTCCCTCAGCACTGAGTTAAAACATCCATTAACTACAAAGATGGAAATGTCTCTCCAGTTTCTAGAAGAAGCAGAAAAGATGATATGTAATGTACTGTCTCAGGCATATGCTTGCACGGCATAGAACCCTCATGGCACCTCATGGATTGTACCATGACAAGAAGGTAATTGGACCCCAGAAAGATGTCAGTGAAGTGTCAATATTGTTTGGCCACAGCCCAAAGTAATATTGATGACAGCACAGCACAGAAAGAGAAAGAGGGAGGGGAGAAATGAATCAGGAATATGTCTGTCAGCTGCTCAGAAGACCACAGGTGTTGCGGCCAAGCTACCCGACGACTGGGGGCCAAAATGTTGAGAGTCGCTCTGTCAGTGTTGGGAACCGCTCTGCCAAAAGCCTTGGGGGCTAAGTTGTTAGAGCCCAAACTGCCCCAAGCTGCTCTGGTCCACGGGTTGGAGTTCAGCAAGAGAGAGAGTGAGGATGTAGCTGAAACTCGTTGCCCCATGTTCCCCATCAGAACACTCACCTCTTCCCACTGTCCGTGAGTATGTTCCCACGGATGCTCCTACCCTTGCCCATCACTACCTTACACAGCACCAAACTGCACTTTCCTTCCAAGCAGTCTCCTCCTGTAGGTCCCTCACCTGGCCATCGCATCACCTCAGCCTTCCTTTCAGTTCTGAGCGATGGTGCTGCAACAACTCAACAAATTAACTTTCACTTTGATAGCCCCTCATGACATTCTTCTCTCTGGACCTGCAGTTTTCTCTTGCCGGCTTCTTCTAAACATGATCAGGTTGATGTTATTTCTGGTGTGTGGTTGGAAACCATTGATCTTGAGTGAGATGGAGTTTTTCCAGAAGTACTCTTAAATGGTGAGCCAAAATAAATTCCTCCATCCTTAAGTTGCGGTGACTTTTAATATTGTTTGTTATCTTGAGAGAAACTAGAGTCATCTAAAAATTAAACCTTTGTGGGATTTACTTTATTACATTGATTGAGTTAGGAAGGCTCACCAGAATGGAATCTTGGACAGCATAAAGAGGAAAAAGGGGACTGAGCACTGGCCTTCATCTCTCTCTGCTTCCTGACTGTATAAGCAACAACCAGCTGTCTTGTGCTCCTGCCGCAATGACTTCCCTGCCATGATGGGCTGTACCCTCAAACTGTGAGCCAAGCCTTTTCTTCTTATAGTGCTGTTGTCAAGTATTTTGTCACAACAAGAAAATAATAATGCATTCACATACCTTAAACACAGGGCTATGCACATATGTGGCATGGGTATCCTATATTTCTATTACACATATATATCTACTGTGTGGCACACATACGCACACACACACACATCCATACATGAACTATAATCCTTGACTTGCTGCCTTGGTATAATGAAGGGAAGGGAAGAGGCCACAAGTCAAGAAGTGCAAGCAGCCTGCAGTAGTTGGCAAAGGCAGGGGGAACATACTTTCTCTTAAAGGTTATGTACAGGGCACAGCAATGACACTAACTTAACTTTAGTCCAGTTAACTAATGCAAAGTTCTGACTCATGGACCATTTGGAAGATACAGTTGTACTGTTTAGTGTATGTCAATTTGCTATGGCACCAAGAGAAAACCAGTAGTGTCCTTTCTGCTATAGTAAGACACCGAAAAGACTCCAAGCAACTTGATTTTTCTCTCATGTTGATATAATAATATATTGTTTAATATAATATATTATTGACTGACAAAATGGCCTGGCAGTAAACTTGAAAAGCATGTCCATAAACTAGCCAGAATCCTGTTTCCAGACCTGCCATTGCTTGCTTATTCTAGAAGAATAACCTGAGAGGAAAGGAATAGGACTTTCTTTTTGCTAGTCTGCTGACCAACCAAATAAGGGGGACTCAATCTTACCTGTCATCAGGCCTCTTTCATGTAGATTATGCACGACAATTGACAGAACCATTCATCACTCATTCACTAGTCCAGCCCATATGAGTGGAGCACCAACCAGAGGAACAGACCCTTCGTGGAGGTACTCAAGAGTGGGTGGTTGAGAGGTTTCACTGTTGTCTCCTGCTGATCATTTTGCCTTTATTATTATGATTTCAAGTACCTAGCCTACCAATTATCTTTTATTTTATGGGCAGACAGAGAAATGGTTGACTAATGAGACGCTATCCGTTATTTTTAGTTTTATAACATCTAAAATCCTTCAGTGGAATGATATGAACAGGGTGGGAGTTTCAGTCAGAGAGCTCTATTCAAGAAGAATGCCATCAGCCTGTTTTCCCTTCTTATTCTTAGCCTGTAACTGTAGCTGCCATATTCTTCATGAGCCACACAATCTTGAGTCTACTTATCTATGGGCCTCTGTAACTAGGATATTGCTAGGAACACTATAAACACTTTTGTTTTTAATTGTGATTATTTAGGTGATGTTTGGTCAGCTTCCTATGTTTCTTGGGAGCCATCTTATTTCCTAAGGTCCTTAATGCTATCATCAGCAATCAGAGAAACTTTTCAACAGTGATTTTTTTTTAATTTTTTTAATCCACCTATTTACTCTCCACAGGACCAATATCAGAAACAGATGGCTGTTCCTACTAGTTATGAGCTATATAACTGCCTTCCTTATTTTTCCTGTTATTGTGATAGAAGATTCTAACAAAAGCAGAATACGGGCAAAAGTTAATTGTGTCTCACAGTTCAGCAGCAGGAGCCTGGAGCAGGTTGTCACTGAATTCATAGTCAAGAAGTAGAAAGCAATGACTGACAGCACTCAGCTCACTTTCTGCTCCATTCAGTAGTACTGTACAGGACCCCTGCCAGAGAACCATCCCACCCAAAGTTAAAATAGTTCTTTTCATACCAGCTAACCTAATCAAGATAGTCCTTCGCAATCATACCCATGAGGTCCATCTCCCAGATAGCTTTAGATTCTGTCAAGCTGACAATTAACAGTAACCATCCCTGCAAACTTTGCCAAATTATTTAACTTTATCACCTTCATTTCTCTAGCTTTAAAGCAAGAATACTAAATCTGCCCATTGAATTTCCTGAACTTGCATATTACTACGCCATATCTAAATTATTTTCTTAGCCTCATATTTCTGGAGTTTGTGAGTAATGTGTGAAGCTGTGGGTTGAATAGGCAAAAAGAAGGCAGAGCTATTCAACAAACATGCTTACTGTGCCCAAGAACTGAATACCACTGTGAGCAGAGAAATTCCATGATGAGAACACAAAGTCACAGGGAGACCTGGGGCAGGATTTTAGAGTGCATATTTTGCAAATGAAGTCATGCTTGTAAACACTTCTAAGAACCCCTAAGAAAATTGTCCAGAATGATTCTGTCAAATTCTAATTAGCAGCATACAAATTATCTCCATTGTGGGCCATCCATAGTATATATTTCTAATATAGGAAGCATTTTACGAGGATCACACTGAATTCTTGTTATATTTTAAATACACTTGCCTATGCAAGTTACAAATATTGAAGGAAAAAATGAAGGCAGAAGGAAAATAAATTAAGCAATTTGTTGAGGAAAAGAGAAACAATGTAGCGGAACAGCCTGTCTTCTTAAGAGAGGCCACTTCATTTGAAAATGTGTCGGTTGGTTTTGTATTTCTTTCCTATACTCAGATCATGCTCATCATTTAAAGTCACTATTAGGAGAAATCCACCATCACAGCAACCTTTGAAGGGTCAGGCCAAGACCTTCTGAACAAGGTGCCTGGGCTTCTTACCCTCCTCCAGAAGGGCTCAAATTACTGCATGATCTTCCACAAATGCACGGTAGCTACATTAATTTCTTTTATGTCGCTGTGATTAAAAAAAAAATACCCTAACAAAAAGAAAAGTGTGGAGAAAAGCTTTGTTTTGTCTTACAGTTCTAGAAGCAGAGAGTCCATCACAGTGTGGAAGGCCTGACAAATGTCACTGGGGACATGACAGCAGGAGCAGGGAGCTGTGTGATCACATTGGGTTCACATTCAGAAAACAGAGAGAACTTGAAGTGAGGCCAGTCTATAAACTTTAAAGCTCACCTCTGGTGACATACTTCTCTAGGAAGTCTAAAGGTTCCATAACCTTTCTAAAACTACCTATGGACCAATTGCTCAAACATGAGCCTATGAGAGACAGTTCATAATCAATTCACAGCAGTGAATTTAATTTCATTTTTTAAATTAATTATGGACTGTATTCATTTTCCAAGGGAAGGAGCAAATAAGTAGTTCATGCTGGTTTTGTTGGTGATGATGGTAGTGGTGGTAGTTTTCCTACTGATGAATTATCTTCTCCCATTAATTAATATTAGAGTGAACTTGTCCAACCTGTTCTTTATCACCACAGAAAACACACTCCATTTCCAGTACCTTGAGTTCTCTAATAAAACTCATGATTGTTGGAGATTTTCTGAAACCCAAACTTATCTGTCAGCTGTCCTCCTAAATCAGTTAGAAGGATGGACCTTATTCCATGGTAGTATACACTCCAAGGTATATGCACTCCTGATAACTGTACCTGTGGGATCCTGCTCTACCACAGACTTATAGTTTATTTTAGTTTTAAGTATACTACATGGTTTTTCCTACAGAGTCAATTTCTATTCACCCAGATAAAGAAGGAATCACCAACTATTAAACTGATACTATCAACAGCTACCTTGATGAACCAATGAATTAACTTGGGTTAGTTATAGGAATCAAGGGACGCTTAAAGGCAAAAGACCAGGAGTCTTCTTCTAGCAATTGCTAACCACCTATATACCCCCGAGAAAGAGCAGGGCTTTAGTAAGCTTCTTAGGCTTCTCCTCCTCCATAGTGAGAAAATGTGAGTGAATCACCCCTGTGGGGCTCTCCTGATGGTGAACAAAGCAACTCCGGTTCAAGACCACAGTGAAATGATCATATACAACAGAAAAAAATTATACTATAAGCTATAGGTGACATCATGCAGTAGAAAACTTTTGGAAATATAATACATTCTAAGGAGTTGATTATTGCTCATTTAATAGTACAGATATGTTCTGTTTTTAACTGACTAATTTCTGCCATAGTTGTAGATTCGTACCAAAATCAAACAGAGGACACAAAGATGATACAAATGGGTGATACAAAGGTCCTCAGATACACACACAAAGCCCTACCTCTACCACTGTCAAAATTCACCACCTGACTATGTTTGCTACAAGTGAGAAAATTAAATGGATTCATCATTATCTCTCACAGACGAGAGTTTACTTTATGGTTCATGCTTTTTATTGTGTCTTCTAGAAGTTTTGATAAGAATTACAATGTGAGACCAGGCATGGTACCTCACATCTCTCATAGTGATAGCCCTCTAGATGCCAAGGTAGGAAGGGGGATCACAAATTCAAGTCCAACTTAAGATGTATACTAAGACTTTATCTTGCAAAAGTGTGTGTGTGTGTGTGTGTGTGTGTGTGTGTGTGTGTGTGTATTCTATTTTATTGTATAGCTTCAATGCACTATAAATCCTTTCTCCTGATTGTCTACCCTCCTTACCCCTTGTACCTGACGATCATTGATCTCTTTACTCTCCACATTTCTATATTTTAGAGGATACCATATAGTAGTGATCAAAATATATAGCCTTTCCAGAGTGGATACATTTTATTTTAATGGTGAAAAAATGCAAATTTGTTCTGGGAAGAAGTCAGTGATAATAGCATTGGAGAAAAATATGTTCTTTACTTAAAAGTTTTTTGTCAGGTGTCACTGTTTTTGAACTGAATATACGTTCCTCAAATAGAATTTTAGTTGGTTATTCCAAACTGAAAATATTTAAATGGAGCTGTAGGACTTGAAGGGGGAAGACACTTGCAGTTTTGCCACCTCTGTGAACCTCTACTCTCTTTCCCACCACCGAGGAACGAGGGAGGCTTCTCTGAAGCCTCCACAGCTTTGTAAAGTAAACCCTTTACACCATAATCTCAGAGATTCAGCTTTAGAAATTCAATGAACTCATAATAGGGGTATGATGAAAACTTTTTGTCCAAAACAGATGTAAAAAGGATCCCAGGAATTTACCGATATTCATCACTTAAGACATTCGATGTCTGCTGGTTAAAAAATACCGTGACATATTTTCTTGAGTTTGTTTATGATCTGATAGTCATAGACCAGAGATATTATAAATAGTTAGATATTACTAATAGTTAAACATTAGTCAGAAGGCAGGAAAGATTAAAGTCATTATCCGTTCACATGTGAAACACTTCAGACCACTTTGATTTACCCCCCAAATCTACTGTCTCCAAGTAAAAATGGCATTAAAATGTGATTGACTGTTATACAGATTATACTTCAGGAGAAGCCATTATGATCTTTGTTCCAAAGAACATCTTATGAACCAGGGATAAATGTCAACAATAAAAAGGAAAACAGATTTTATGAGAGCAAACTGAAAGCACAGAGATTCGCGTGAGGAAAACAAGAAGTGTTTTTAAAATACTTTATTGATTATAATTTATGTAAAAAGACAATGAAGTCTTGGCTTTTAAGACAGGTTGACATATCTGAAAGTACAGGAGATGATCTGGAGATGTCTGAGGACTATATTTCTACTCTAATTTGAATTATTTATAATCTCATAATTACACAGAATAAAATTGAATTACTAATAAATGCCAGAGAAGCCAATTTAAATTGACATTCATTTCCAAAGTCAGCTGCTACATAATCATCACAGGTTTTTTTTTCCTCTAGCTTTAATATTTACCACAATAAGCCAATAAAGGAGAAACACATACTAGAAAGAGCAGAAACTCCAAAAGCAAACGGAATATGCACTTATTATTCTGTTTGAAACTGATGAAGAAAAAGGTTTTAAATATTCCCACTTCCTCGAGAGAACATTTTTTTAAGCAAAGAAAATGGAAAATGGCATACTCCCTGAAACCATGCGTGGCCTGTCAATCACACCCCTCCTTTGCCATATCCAACCTGAGAGCCTCTAAAGTAATGGCTAGAATAATTGAAATATCATGGATGTTATAGCTTAGTAGGATTAACAAAAGAAGTTGGGTTTAGTCTAAGCTTCAGAAACATGGAATGAATACCAGTTTGAATGCTGTGGAATAAGCCAAGTGTTGAGCTTCAGAAGAACAGCCAGGCAAAGACTCACATAAATAGACTAACAGTTTCAGATTCTTACACTACACTAAGACATTGCTTTTCACACATGCAGTATCATCAGAATTTTATGGACCAAATTAAATTATCTTTAATTACTAAAATGTAAATATTTAAAATAAGTACAAAGTGGGGAGGGGGAGATTTTTTTCCCAGTTCAGAAGTAACTCTGGTACAACCAGGATGACTGTGGCCGTAAATCCCTGTATATGAAAGGAGTGTAATGGTCAAGACTCCAGCTAGAGCCCAAGCACTAGCTACAAATCAAACTGCAGGGTCTTAGAAAAACTAAATGGCCTCAATTTCTTGTTGTTACGAATGGAAAAAGGTAGAGCAGTGATGAGAAAGAAGCAGTTTGTGATACTAACAGCACCTCCCTAAAGAGCCAGACTATGTGTGTGATAGTTTGTATATGATTGGCCCAGGGAGTGGCACTGTTAAGAGGTGTGGCCTTGTTAGAGTGGGCGTGTCACTGTGGGCGTGGCCTTAAGACTCTCATCCTAGATATGATATGCCTGGCAGTCAATATTCTGCTAGCAGCCTTCAGATGAAGATGTAGAGCTCTCAGCTCCTCCTGCACCATGCCTGCCTGGATGCTGCCATGTTCCAGCCTTGGGAACCTGAATCTGTAAGTCAGCCCCATTTAAGTGTTGTCCTTATAAGAGTTGCCTTGGTCATGATGTCTGTTCACAGCAGGAAAACCCTAACTAAGACAGGAGTTGGTAGTAGGGACTGAGATATTGCTGTGATAGGCCTGACCATGCTTTTGTTTGGAAAAACGTGGATTTGAGGACTTTTGATTTGGACAACAAGCTCTGGTGTGTTTTAAATCGGTCTTAAAGGGCTATCCTAGTAGGAATATGAAAGACTTTGTTGCTGAGCATGGTTTGAATTGTGCAGATCTGGCCCAAGAGATTTCGGTGGAGAAGAATTTCAGTATGTGGCCTAGAGACTGTTTCTGTGGTATTTTGTGGTGAAGAATGCGGCTGCTTTTTGCCCTTGTCTGAAGAGTCTACATGAGGCTAAGGTAAAGAGATTTAGATTATAATTGCATTGACAAAGGAAGTCTCAGAAAAGCCCAGCAGAGACTTTGTTCTCTGGCTAAGTCTCACAAGGAGTGTTTTGAGCAAGCATAGCAAGTTTAGAAAGGAAAAATATAAAATATCATTTGACTATTAAAGGGGCACCAGTAAGCTGAATCCTGTGTTCAGGGATACTTATTAAATTGAATTAAGGGAGTGGTGATCTTGAGGCAAGATTGTACCCAGCTAAATTCAGGTCCAAGCATGGTAGTAAAAGCCTTTAATCCCAGGAGGCAAAGGCAAGCAGATCTCTGAGTTCAAGGCCAGCCTGGTACAGAGCAAGATCCAAGTAGAGAAAAACTTAAATCCAGGTATGGTGTGTTATGGATTGTCCTGGTGTTGTCTGAGTTCAAAGTCAGTCTACAGAACAAGTTCCAGGATAACCAAGCTTAGCCAGAGAATAAATTCATTAAAAATAGAAAGTTGATAATAATATAATAGAACAAGGGGACCATGTTTTAGCCCCACCAGGCAGCAGAACTTAGCAGATTTACCCATTTGGTTCTGACTTTATAGTCAAGAGGAGAAAGTGACTACTGAGACTATTGATACTGGTTAGCTGAAGGTAAGAAATTAGTGGTCATTAAGAAAAGACCAGGATCACTAAAGTGAAATCTTCTGGGAAGTGTTTCTGAGAGCATAAAGAAGCTGTGTTCCAGAGATAGCCAAGGTTGTACCTCATGCTGCAGCTGGACTTGGTAATGTGTAGGAGTCATTCAGGTGGTACTGGTTTGAAGGTATGAAGGGGTCATGAAGAACAGCTGAGACTTGGCACGATGAGAGATCAGGGAAGGCCATTGGTGAAGGTGCAGCCTCAGTTGCAGTTGATGACCCAGGACTAGAGGAGTTGAGACATGGCACCATGAAGAGAGCCTATGAGAGGCTATTAGTGAAGCCTAGGTGCAGCAGAAGTCCCCAGTGTGCTGAAGATGTCAGTACCATGGGATGATCACCAATGGCAGTGGAGTGGATCAACCTGAACTTAGAGTGCTACAGAGGGCAGAGCTGAGGAAGTGACACCAGCCCTTTGGAGGAGCTCAGACGTGTGGATTCCAGACATTGGAACAAGAAGCTGTAACACTGAAGTTGCCTTGGAGAGCCCAAGATTTTTGAGATGCCAGAGCCTTGGGTTATCTGCTTAGGAAAGCTGCTAACAGGGAGTGGAACCAGCCCAGGAGAAGGAAGTGTGTTGCAGTTGACAGTGAAAAAGGAGTGGAGATCTGAAGACCACTTTGACATCAGACATGGAGATGCAGAGTTTGGAGTTTTCCCAGCTGGTTTCCTGTCTTGATTTGAGGATTACAGTTAAGTGGTTGGATGGATCTCAGAAGAGACTTTGAACTTCAGACTTTTAAAATTGGTGAGACTGCTATAGACTATGGGGACTTTGGAAGTTGGACTAAATGTAATTTTTTATTATGCTATGGCTAGATATGGCCCCCATAGACTCATGTGTTGTTTAAACAAGCCTATGGGGACCAGGAAATGAAATACAATGGTTTATATATGCTT
This sequence comes from Rhabdomys pumilio, assembly GCA_030674055.1. Taxonomy (NCBI): domain Eukaryota; kingdom Metazoa; phylum Chordata; class Mammalia; order Rodentia; family Muridae; genus Rhabdomys; species Rhabdomys pumilio. The sequence goes on from JANHMN010000016.1 coordinate 52,035,489, forward strand.
TTCCCAGGGAGTGGCACTATTAGGAGGTGTAGCCATGCTGGAGTAGGTGTGTCACTGTGGGCATGGGCTTAAGACTCTCATCCTAGCTGCCTGGAAGTCAGTATTTTCCTAGCAGCCTTCAGATGAAGATGTAGAACTCTCAGCTCCTCCTGCACCATGCCTGCCTGGATGCTGCCCTTCCTGCCTTGGTAGTAATAGACTGAACCTCTGAACCTGTAAGTCAGCCCCAATTAAATGTTGTCCTTGTAAGAGTTGCCTTGGTTGTGATGTCTGTTCACAGCAGGAAAAAACCTAAGACAGTGAATTAAATTAAATAATTTAAAACAAGTAGAGTGATACACACCTGTACTCCTGCATTCTCTGGAGGTACAGACAGAAGGATCCAGAGTTCAGTTTCATCCTTAGCTACATAGAGATTTCTGAGGCTAGCCTGACCTGCATTAAGACTCCCAACTCAGAAATAAGTAACAAATAATTAAATAATGTGGAAAGGACATGTAAATCGGCAAACACTGTTAGATTTTGTTTATATTCATGGGTAGTTCTTTAGGGCCAATGTGCCTAGACCACAGAATTCAAATGTTAGAAAATAATCCCCAAAATTAGAGTTAGGGCTGAAGTGAAAACTTTTAGGTTTCTTGGAAAGTCAGTTGTGTCAGATGGTGCTTTGCTGGGGCGACCACACATGAAGGAACGTTTTCCCTAAAGCAGGCACAGGTATGAGGATGCTTTACTAAAGCAAGCATGTGAAAATGACATGTAATAAGGATTCTTTGCATGTATTGGTTCACCTTACATTGCATTTGTGAGCTCTGTTTTTTGTGACTCCATAGAGAAAAATGCACAAAAAAAAAAACAACCAAACAAACAAACAAACTTCTGGTGGTGTGCTATGGCTTCTTGTGGATTCCTCAGACTCAAGCCAGAATGATGTCATCTGATATACACTCCTGTGGAGTTTTGCTAAGACAGACTCATGTGGTGAGCCAAGACCCTTGGGAGGACATGTGATATTTGGAGGGAATATAAATAGGATTCAATGGACACTGACAGAGGCTTGCATAGCTAACTTTACAATGCTTCATTGGTCTCACCCCTTTGCTGACCTCAGTTCTTTGAGGGAGGCACAGCAAAGAGCTTCTAGCATCTCTGCTTGTCCGGATCACTCCTGCTGATTCGTGCCTATTTGACTGAGGCCTGGCTGTCTCTGCTAGGTTGTGCCAGCACTACTGATTTGTGTTTGCTATTCCTACACTACTCAACTGGACTGCTGGCGTATTTGTGAAGTGTTTCCAAGTGGGTCAAGCTGTCACTGCTGATTCCTGTGAACTTGTGCTGCTGATTTCCAGACAATACAGATTGCATTTACTCCAAAGAATAATTTCTAAACAGATCCACTTCCCCTGTGGCTCTTTTCCACTATCTCTGGTGGGTGGTGTGCTAGAAGGGAGGTTAAAGCATTTAGAAAATCATATTAAAAGTAGGCTGAGAAAAATCAGCCTAACTAACATCGGGTCTTTGAAAATTATTAGTATTAGATGAGGTCATTAGAATGATAAGCCCGTGGTTACATTAGTGGTTGTAGAAGAAGAAAACGAGATTCAGAAAAAGGGAAGAGGAAGGATGGGAGAGACAAAAGCCAGCACCAAATGTTCATTCTGTCTTTCCACGTGACATCTTCTGTGTGCCTTGACTCAATAAGGTGGTCTTAAGTAGATAATGAACAGATGCCAGCACAAGGCTTCAAAGCTCTGAGCTAAATAAACCTCTAAATAAGCTATTGAATCTGTGCAGTCTGTAGCAATGGTAAACAAATAGAAACAGGTGACTTAGTCACTTATTTTCTTCATTAGGGAAAAAGTCTAAAGTTATGAATTGTCTCTGAAAAATCTTACTGGAGCCTTGACTATAATTGAAAGAATAAGAAAATCTCTTGGCTAGATGCAGGGAAAGCTGTAGATTTTAGAGCCTTGTATAAACTTGTATTTTGTGGACATTGATGTGAATAACTTTCTAAGCAGAAGCCCATGATTCTCATAGTTCTGACTTGTCCAATTGGTCGTATATGAGGTTTGGGAGAGTCCTGACTGTTGTGTAACATTATTCTTGGGGCAACATTGAATAAACTTTTAATCTGAGCAGTCATAAATTATAACTATAGAAAACATATAAAAGGATAAGGTGAAAGGATTAAAGCAACCAGTGAAATACAAGTGAAAACAACAAGAGACAAAAGGGAGTCCAAATGAACCGAAAGGCAGAAAACATGCAATGGCAGTAGTACATTTACTTTAAATGTAAATGGATTAATTTCCTCAATCAAAAGGTATAGAATGACTACATATTTAAAAATAAAAAAAAATCTACAACAAAAAGCAAGTATACACTATCAGAGACTCACTTTAAACATAAGAATATTCACAGCTGAAAATTATGGGATAAAGAACTATATTTCTTGAAAATGAGAAAAAGAATTTAAAAGCCAAAGGGACATTACATAATGATTTTTTAAAAATCATTTCTCAGAAAGATATAGTAAATATCAATATATGCACCCATCATTAGCACACCTGCATGTACAAAGCAAACATTGATGGAACTGCAGGGAAAAATAGACATCTGTACAGAACCAGAATAGTCTAGGGCTGGGGATACTGCTCTTAGGGGACGAATGCCTGGTTAGTATTTGCAAAAGGCTGTGTACAGATACACACTCCCTCCCCCGCCCTCCCCCCCACACACATACACACAAACAAAGTAGCATGAGATTTATTCTTAACCACATCCAATAGTAAATACTCCATACAAACAAGAAAATAGCAAACTCAATAAGGAAACAAATATACACTTGTAAGTCCTGACATCATAATCAGAATATTTGACTCCTCAGCAGCAGAATATATATCCTTCTCAAAGATAACACAATGCATCCTCCAAGAGGGGAACATATTAGGTCACATAGCAAGCCTTGACAAATTTAAGACTGAAATCTGAACTAGCTTCTCCTTTGATCATAGGAGAATGAACATGGATAGTTAAGTGGTGCACAGACATGTGAAATTAAATGATACATTTTTCAACAATGAATACATCTAGAAAGAAGCTAGAATCTTTTGAGATAAAGGAACTGTAGAAGAACAGGGCTCAAGAGAGCAAACTATAGTAATAAACACATTCATTTTTCTTTGATTCCTCTACCATATATTACATCCTGACCAGAATTTCCCCTCCCTCCACTCCTCCTAGTCCCTTCCCCCTCCTTCCCTCACCCCCAGAACCATTCTTCCTTCTATTTTTCTTGAGAGAGACACAGAGAGAGAGGGAGAGAGAGAGAGGGAGAGAGAGGGGGAGAGAAAGAGGGAGAGGGAGAGAGAGAGGGAGAGAGAGGGGGGGAAAGAGAGAGAGAGAGAGAGAGAGAGAGAGAGAGAGAGAACACACACAGGCCTCCAGGCCTCCCAAGGTGTAAAAGACCTTTCTGCCTCACGCTTGGCGCCAAAACTGTAAAAAACCTTTCTCGAAGCGGCAGATTCATGATCACCTTCTGATTTTTCAGTCGACCCTTCTTCCAATAATGTCCCTCATTGGATCTCTCATTCTTGATGCCTCGCATTGCGCGCCAAACTGTAAAAGACCTTTCTGCCCCACATTGGGCGCCAAAACTGTAAAAGCCCTGCTTACTGGAGTTCAGGCGCCAAACTGTAAAAAACCCCCGAGCTGTAAACTGTAAAAGCCCTGAGCTAACTGTAACTGACCACTCTTGCCCACGTTTGGGGGCCAAACTATAGCAGCCCGCTCTGTTCCACAGGTCCGGGTTTAGCAAGAGAGAGAGTAGGGGGAAGAAGGGGAAGAGCCGCGAAGAATAGAAACAAGCCAGAGGATCTGTAGTAAAGTCTTCTTTACTGTATCCACCATACACACACCACTATACTTACTACTACTACACCCCACACACAACAAGGAAATCCTGGGTATTTATAGGCTTCTGCCACATGCCTTGTAGGCACATGGATACCACGTGCCTTGCAGGTGTGGATATGATGTAAGCCTTACAGGCGTGGACAGCATGTGCGCCTTACAGGCATATATGGCGTAGATAGCATGTGGACAACACATGCACCGAATGCCTTGTAGGCGTGGATACCACGTGCTCCTTGCAGCTGGGGGCACTAAACAGCAAAACAAGCTATGTGGGATATCAGAGTGTGCTTCAGCTGTTGTAGGCTGTTGAAAACCAAGTCTCATGTCAGGGTAAATGGCTCAAGATGGCTGCAAAGCTGATAGCTGCTTTCTAGCCGCTTTCTGCTTAAAGTCGGCTCCCAACACCAAGGATAGCCACTGCAAGTGGCCTAGCAAGTTACAATAAAACTAGAAATAAACCCTCATATCAAAGCTAAACAAGGCAACCCCAATAGAAGCAGAAGGGTCCCAAAGACAGGTAAAAGACTCAGAAACACCCCTGCCTACTCCCACTGTTGAGAGTCCCACAAGAACACCAAGCTACACAATCATACGGTATATGCAGAGGACCTAGCTCAGACCCATACAAGGTCCATGTTTGACCCTTCATTTTTTATAAACTCCTATGAGCCCTGCTTAGTTGACTCTGTGACTGCCATTCTCACAGTGTCCTCTACCCTTTGGCTCCTACAGTAAATACTTCTTCCCTCTGTTCTACTGGGTTCCCCTGGCTTCACCTCATGTTTGGCTGTGGGTCTCTGTGTCTGTACCCATCAGTTGTTGGAAGGCACCCCTCTGGTGACAACTGGGCTAAGCACTGAACTATGGATATAACAGAAATCATTTCATTGACTTTCTCTCTCTCTCTCTCTCTCTCTCTCTCTCTCTCTCTCTCTCTTTGCAGTTGTATGTAATTTTATCCTAGATCTCTGTGTTATCCTTCCTCTGGTTCCGGGCCATCCAGGCAGTATCAGGCATGAAGAAAAACAGATATCTCAAATTATGAACCAGCATTAAACTTCAAAAAATTAGATAACAGAAAACCAAAGCCTAAGTTTAACAAGCAAAAGGAAATAATAAAAGGTCAGGCAATGTAAATGGAGAATCAGAAAAACAATACAATGAAATAAAAGAAAAAATGGTGTTCTGACGAACAACAACAAAGGATAAACCTCCACTCTAAGAATAAAACCAAACCTCAAGTAAACAATCACATATCAAATACAGAGACAATCACTGACACCTCCTTTCCAATTGTCCATTAGACTTGTGCCATTATAGCCAAGGACTCGGGCATTCACAGATTTAGATATCCTCACGAATCCCAGGTAGTCCTTTGAGGGTGCTATGATGGCCATACTTAGCTACTATAGGTATGTTATCAAACCTGCAAGTCCCAGACTGTTTCTTATTATTTAGACAATGTATTTTAGAACCAGCTTGAGTAAAAGCTGCAGGTATGTCCTTGACCATATAGCTTAGAAATCAGTCTGATGGGTGATCTAATGTATAGCTGTTCATTTCATCTAAAAGTCTCAGTTAAATCTCCCTCAAAAAATACCAAAACTATATTTAATGCCCTGCATTTATTTGCATCAGCTCAAAATTGAATTTTCTGCCATTTCTTAGTCAACTGTGAGTCAAAATTGTGTAGCTGAAATTGTTTACAAGATTATGCTAAAACAGGACTGGGAGGGGCATGTGTTTTGAAATAGGATTTAAGGTTACAGATTGAATCATGTTTCATATTTTAGTGACTTTTTGAACTATTATAAATGCCCAGTGAGTTCTCTATTCAGTGTTTTGCCCTTTCATTCTGGTCATAGCATTTACAAGTAAAATCTGAGCTTCATTTTAGAATAATATTGTCTTTCATTTAATACAGTAGAAAAAATATTAAGTGCATGACTTTTGTTCAAAACTATCCAAATACCATCTATGTAAAGTCTGTTTTCTTCTTTGACTTCATTATTTTCTCCTCAGAATGGAAATGTCTAGATCATATACACATTGCGGCATACAGATTGTCAGGCTATTTCAGGGAACGCAGAGTGCCCCTCAGTGGAAGCCCTTCTTCTCAGTCTTCGCTTTGCTTCATAAAATTCATCTTTTTCACTTTCTACTTTCATGGAAAGCTAAATCAAGATATGGTTGTTGAGAGAATCAGAACAAAATCCTAAAGAATATTAAATAAATAGACTTTTTATGTCCTTTATAATATCATAGAAAAATATAGTTGCATTAACATTGCCAAACACAAGGACTCGTTTTAGCATAGTGGGGAAAGTTTTCTTTTCTTTTCTTAAGAAGCAAACATAAAAAGATGTGACTTTATATCATTGATCTGTATGAACATCCTCTTTTCTGTGGTTGTGTATGCCTGCAACATTATCTTCCCAAGTTTATTAGAGACCAGAGGATCTTTCTCTGTTACCCAAGTTGAAAAGATAATACTTTAAGGTTGGTGTTCATCTGAAGATGAAGAGACAGATTGGAGAGAGGGTAAAATACTACTAAGGTGAGATCCTTTGTATTCAGTACCTTGGAATAGAAATGCAAAATAGAAACAACCGTTTCAGTGTGGGATGATAAAGGACGCTGTGGAGACAGGCTCTGGAGTTGGTTTTGCTTCATTCAACTGTGAAATGATTACACGCATTCATTTATCTCTCCCCTTCCTCATTTGGAAGGGATAATAAACATATGTGTTTCTCCTTTTCTTCTACTTTATTCAATTCTGTCTCCTTGAAACAAAATAAATAGAAACAGTGCTGCATTCCCACTCACCCGGGAAACCAGCATGGATCTCTTAAAGCCAAGCATGCCTGGCACATATCAATTTAGAGACACAAAACAAGTGGCATAGAAGTGACTCCTTGCCATTCTTTGCCCTTGGTCTGTTACCTGCTCTTACCAGTCTCTGTGCATTGAAGAAAGTCAGAATGCTAATCTAAGACTGACCAGCTTTTTTATCTGGGAGCCAGCTATGTTTAGGATCCTTTTGTTCAATAAATCTCCATGCCACTTTTCCTTTTTCACAATTATCTTTAAATTGCTTCTCTCAACTTTGCATTTATATGCAATCACCTGTCATAACAAATTCTAAAGAGAATGTCTGCCTAGGATTTGCCTAATGTGGGCAATATGCACTCTTATGCTTCGTAGTAGCCCAGATGTATATGTGTCACAGATCATCTGACTAATTGGGTACTGTCAGCAGAAGATGATATCTTACAAGGAGATTGCCCTATGAACCTACACACTATTATTTTGGTCCCTTAGTCCTACCTCTTGGTGCCCCTTTCTGGAATGGATATACCTCAATTCATTGAATACTAAGGAACAACTTCAGACTCATCCCTTAAGCCTCATTGACATATTAATGACTGCCTAGATTGTGCTCCTGTGCCCTGGATTTGGAAATTGATATTTCAAGCATGATCCTCTAAACAAGGATTTAGATTATAGCATCTCAACTGCCCTTTAAAATCAGACTGGATGATGGTGACAATAATAGCCGTTAACAAACATCTGTAATGCATATAGCACCCCAAATCCTAATTGTGGTTAATCTTACAGGCAATCCTCAAAGTAAGATCATTTTCGTTTCTCAGACAAGGGAGGGGAATCCCAGGGGAGCAAGTCCTTTTCTATTCCTCTTACAGCTCTAAATTGGCAGCTAGGTTGTGTCCCCATATGTGACACAAGATGACACATTTAAACTAGAGATGGGAACTGTGAGCTGTTGTTTTTGGTGTATGTCCCTGCATCAAAAATCATTTTTTTGAAATTAGTGTCAACTGTAACCACTCACAAAATATGGTTATGAGCCAAGTATCCTCACCAAATACTAAGTCTTCCTCTGTTCTTATCTGTAGTATTTATAGCTTTCAGTATTAGAATCAATTATACAAGTTCATTTCTAAACAGTATATAAAGTATAGAAACCTATGTAAGCATTGCTATGTTATAGTGAAAACATACGATGTCAATGCAGAAAGAAAAATAAGTGATGTTGTAAGTTTAACTTCCTCTTTTCCTGAGAAGACCTCCCCCTACCCTCCCACCCCCAGCCCAGCAGGTACCTGGAATTCCTGGAATGTCTCTGCACAGAAATGAAGCTTTCACTTAAACTCACCCAATGATTTTACAATCACCCTGAAAACTCCCTCCCATTCTCCAAGGTTCATATATAGCACTTGTCTACCCAAAATAAAACATATGAATACAAAGTTACTCCAAGATCCTCTAAAAGAGCTGTTTCATTAAAATTCCCAGAGAAACAACCCCCCCCCACACACACACACACAAATGCTCACTCCCAACTGGACTGGGATCCTACAGACCCCACTGGTCCAGGACTCTGCTCCATCCTTCCAGCCTGATGAAGGAAGGAAGGAAGGAAGGAAGGAAGGAAGGAAGGAAGGAAGGAAGGAAGGAAGGAAAAGAAGGAAAAGCAGGAAGGAAAGAAGGAAGGAAAGAAGGAAAGATGGAAGGAAAGATGAGATGGAAGGAAAGATGGAAGGATGGAAGGAAGGAAGGAAGGAAGGAAGGAAGGAAGGAAGGAAGGAAGGAA
>JANHMN010000016.1:52044031-52054991 GCA_030674055.1 Rhabdomys pumilio
GAAGGAAGGAAGGAAGGAAGGAAGGAAGGAAGGAAGGAAGGAAGGAAAGAAGGAAGGAAAGAAGGAAGGAAAGAAGGAAGGAAGGAAAGAAGGAAAGAAACAGAGGACTCAGAACCACACCCCAGCAAGCATGAGGACTAGAATTTTACCCCCCTAGAGCCCTTGTAAATATTGATAGACTTGGTGGCTGGCATGTAATTCCAGCCTTAGAAAGGAGAGACAGGGAAACACCAGAGCAAGTTGGTTAGCAAGACCAGTACTATTGATGAGTCTGAAATTTGATTAAAATACCTTGCCTCAAGTAATTAAGTGGAAGAACAATGAGAGATAAATTTCCTCCTCCTCCTCCTCCTCCTCCTCCTCTTCTTCCTCCTCCTCCTCCTCCTCCTCTTCTTTTTCTTCTTCTCCTCCTCCTCCTCCTCCTTTGTATTTCATTGTATTTATTAGATATTTTCTTTGCATTTCAAATGTTATCCGCTTTCCTGGTTTCCTGCCAGAAACTACCTAACCCATTCCCCTCCCCCTGCTTCTATGAGGATGTTTCCCTACCCATCCACCCACTCCTGCCTCTCCGCCTTGGCATTCCCCTACACTGGGGCATTGTGCCTTCACAGGACCAAAGACCTCTCCTCCCACTGATGCCAACAAGGCTATCCTCTGCTACATATGCAGGTGGAGCCATTTGTCTCTCCATGTATACCCTTTGATTGGTGGTTTAGTCCCTGGGAGCTCTGGGGTGAGGAGGACAGTTCTGGTTGGTTGATATTATTGTTCTTCCTATGGAGTTGCAAACCCCTTCAGCTCCTTCAGTACTTTCTCTAACTCCTCCATTGGGGCCCCTGTGCTCAGTTCAATGGTTGGCTGCGAGCATCTGCCTCTGTATTTGTCAGGTTTGGCAAAGCCTCTCAGGAGACAGCTATATCAGGCTCCTGTCAGCATGCATTTATTAGCATCCACAATAGTGTCTGAGTTTGATATCTGTATATGGATGGATCCCCAGGTGGACAGTCTCTAGATGGCCTTCCCATCAGTCTCTGCTCCATACTTTGTCTCTGTATTTCCTCCCATGAGTATTTTGTTCCTCCTTCTAAGAAGGACCGAAGCATCCACACTTTGGTCTTCCTTCTTCTTGAGCTTCATGTGGTCTGTGAATTGTATCTTGGGTATTTCAAGCTTTGGGGCTAATATCCACTTATCAGTGAATGTATACCATGTGTGTTCTTTTGTGATTGGGTTATCTCACTCAGGATGATATTTTCTAGTTCCATTATTTGCCTAAGAATTTCATGAAGTCATTATTTTAATATCTTAGTAGTACTTCAACATCAGCCTCAGGCCTCCACATGGACTGACATACATGTCCATATGCATAGTCACTCTCATGCAAAGCATGCATAAGGATACACATGCATACTACATACATGCTTAGACACATATATACACAAACATATGGGGGATGGGGTAGAACAGGAGAAAATTATTTTTTTCCAGATAAATCCAGAGCACCTCAATTCAGAATAGAAACCCAAACATATTTTTACATGAATCTTTAAAAGTACCTTGGCAAAATGCAGTAAAACCTTTGGACATATGAGGAGCAAGCCATCAAGGAAATATTCATAAACTTGACCCTATAAAAATTTAAATATAAACATCACATCAAAGATATCATAATAGGCAAAGTTAAAGCATAAATAATAGATTAGAAAGGGATAATTAGATGGCAAAAGATCATTATCCAGACTATTGTAACAAACTTACAAAGTGACAAAACAGAAGAGAGAAAAACACTCAAAGTGTGAGTTAGAAATTGGTCAGAATGGTCAGGTTTAAAATGCTTAGAGGAATATTTTCATTCCATAGCCACATTTGTGTTCCCACCATCACGTTGTTTTTTACTACATTTCTTCCTATTTTTAGTCTTCCTGGAGTTCCTGTGGGAACAAGTGCCTAGAGATAACTGAGTTGATTAATCAATATCATATTCATGTGAAAACAGCCTACATTCTTGCAGCCACCAGGTTTAGAGCAGCGGGGGTGAGCACATGTGTGTGAGTAGAGGCTTCCTGTCCAAACAAAGAGAGCCCAAGAGTGGGAAGTGGGTAGTAACCCCAACAACACAGACTTCAGCCTGTGAGTATGGTTGGTCGTAATTCAAAAGTGAAAGCCGTAGATATTAAGTACAGCAGAGTTTTGGTTTCAAGATTAGGCTAAATTGATATAATTTATAAAGGCTGCATAGTCCTTTTAAAAAGTGGATTTTGTGTGATATAGACCCCATGACTGACTCTTTACTTTGCACTAAGCACTAATAGCCCAAAGCTGTTATTTTCCTGTGGTTTCCTATTGAACAGTGCTGTCTTCCGCAGTACCTGCCACCTCCTACCCAACTAGATAGAGGTTGAGGTCGGTCTCATCATTCAATCCTTCTGGAGACAAGATATATATCCATATATCCCGAGCTGAGTCACAGCTTTAATTATTCTTTCAATATTACATTTCACAACCTCTTACCCCCAGGCCTCTAGCTCAGGGATTAGTTTACTCTTGATTCTCATCTCCCAGGCACATGGACTGTACTCCATGCCCCATACACGAAGCATAAGACATTGTCAATCAAGTGTGAAGGATTAGCATAAAATATAAACAAGTAATTATATGTTTATGAGGGACCAGAAGAAAAGACAAAGTGTTGAGATTGGCATATTTACATGTAACTAAGCAGCTAAATATTCTCTTTACAAGGTTAAAAAAAAAAAAAAAAATCAGGAAATCTATCTGAATCTCTTAGCAGCTATCCATATAGATGCCATGGCCTTAGGTCTATGGATCAATCACAGAAATTCAAAAAATAAAAGGAAAAGTGTAAATGCATTGTGATTAATAATGAAAAGAGCTAAATGTCATTGTTTTCTGAGTGAAAGTAAAAGCAGGTGTCCATTCCTGATATCATCAATACACTTGTGAAGAAAAGTCAATACATACACAATCCAAAGATTTTCTTTCCATTCCATAATCTGAGAGTTATTTAATTTGATCTGAGTTGCCCTCAGTGTCCTTAAAAGCTATAAATTTTGTTATTTAATTCAATTTAATCAAAATAAAAATGATTAGAGGCAAAAAATTACTTGAGAGGAAAATTGACAAAGATATCAATAACATATATAAATGTATGCTTGTGTATTTACGTGTATACATGTACGTGTGTGTGCTGTGTGTTGTCTATCTAGACCTTATCACCTCAGGTTGGAGAGGGGGGTGAGAAGGCTCAGTCTGAGGCACGGGAAAGTCAGAGCTGGCTCAGGAGTCCCGAAGGCCTGCTGTGATGAGTTCTCTTGGACATCCAGCCGCCTCTGGGAGTCCCAGAAAATCAGAAAATGAAGTTGGGGGCCGCTGGCTGGGGATAGTGTCAAGTGGAGTGGGGTTGTAGGGAGGGAGTGGAGAACTCTGGCTAGTCCCACAAGGGAAAGTCCTTGGCTTGGCAGGTGACAGTTGTGGCTGGGAGTGTAGAGAGGCCTTCTACAGAAGACTAGGCTGAAGTTCTGTAGGCAAAGGCCTTCTCTATGGCTCCCTGCAGTTGTTCTTGATGAATAAAGACTTATTGAGGTTCCAAACCATTTACTGTCATGGTGGAAAATGGATACATAAAACCATACCCCACTTCTCAGGGCGGGCCTGAGATTAAATACCTTTTGCAGGGTGGAATGTTTGGGAAGGGAATGTTACAGGCCTCTAGGTTCCTCATTAGCATGGAGATCTCTGTCTTGAGCCTACATTACCACAAGTCACATCTTTTTTCCTATTGTCTTGGTCTGAGATGTTAGGGATGTCTCATCTACATGGGGAAGGGCTTGAGGCATTGCTTTTATGTGACTGATAGCCACAAATCTAAGGGTGGGTGGGGGTTGACAGGGACCTGGTGCTGGTAGCAGGTGAATTTCCTACAGTTCCTTCAGGGTTTTCAGGGTTTTAAGCCTTTAGCTCAATTGAGGACCAGGTTTCCTCTCAGAGTCCACTAACCCACATCTTGCTAGATCTAACGTTCTATGGATAATCCACACACTGAAATGTCTAGTCAACACTCACAGAAGTTATCAAGGCCAAGAACTCATCATGTGCAGAGAATGCAACAGATAAGAACTAGTCACCTGTCTTTATCAACAAGTCATCCTATGAATGGCAGTGGGTACACAAACATGGCAGGTCTTCTTCAGAGTGCTCACTTCACTCAATTGCTGAGTTTGCTTCTATTTTGATTACAGGATTAAAATACAATTACTGTTTTAATGATTCCAAATATAACATACTAAGTTTCAGTAATTACTACAAAATGACGTGATTGAATGTCCCCACAAACAAAAACCACTAAAAGCCATCCCATTCATTGCTCAGTTATTACTTAACATTATTATGCCCTTAAAACCACCACACTTTCTTTAGTAAATATTAATACACTTAAGGTTTAACTAATTATAATGGATTATTGTTTTTAACAAAATCTCAAATGTTTATTTCTACAATTAAAGACTCAGGAGCCAGATAGAGAAAGCTGACCTTTCTTCCTCAGCCAACATCTCAAAAAGAAGGACAAGCTTGCCTTTTCCATACCTTCTCAAAAACTCCTTAAACCAAATGTCCCTTTTTTCTTCTTCCGCTGTGTCTCTATTCATCTTCTTGACGTCCATTTACCCTCTATCAATTTTTCTCATGTTCCCTCCCTGTCAACTGGTCAGTTGCTCCAATTCTTGACCTAAGGTTGACTTTATTTAATCCTTTTTAAAATAAACAAAAAGCTTTTTGAATTAAAGGTGTGTGCTAGTGCTGAGACACACAACTAGAAACAGGTTTTTGCCAGTAAATAACACAATCTTGGAGTTCTCAAGGTGATCAAAATCCACAACAGAGTATCACACATATACCAATTGAGTCAATTAACCTGATAATTTTTTTGAGGGGCATCCTGTTTCCTGGAACTGGAATTAGAGATGCCTGTGACCTGCCACGTGGGTGGTAGGGATTATACCTAGGTCCTCTGGAAGAGCAGTAGTGCTCTTACCCCTCAACTATCTCTCCAGCCTCATCTTTATATATATTATTGGAGAATAATTATTCTCCAACTGTTAATTGGAGAGGAATCCAATTAATAAATTTTGGGGAGAGTATGCTTGATTAAAGGTTGGCTTTCCAAGCCCCGTGATGATGTGGACAATCTAGTGCATGGGACATCCAGGATGGTAGAAATACCTTTCTTACAACTGATTACTCAACCCTCACTTATTTCATCACTAAGATCATTTGTGAGCCTCCCCAGCAATGGCTAGAGAAGTTTTCTCAATGACCTGCCTACATGCAGAAAAACTTCTGGAAACCCTACCTTTCATTTTTAAATACTAACTGATCTTTATTCAATAGAAGACCTAACATACTGGCTTCTCATTTGTTTTTGTCCCTATCATTCTGAACATCAAAATGCCATTACAATTATACTCTTATGAAGTCGTGTATTATTTCCATGCATGTACCAGTCACATGCACCCATATGAAGTGAGCGTCATCTTCCTGAAGCAATATGATTAATTTATATAACTATTCAACATTGACTCCGTTTTCCAAGATTTCAAGATGTAGAAATGGGAGGTATTCTTCTTTAAAACAATTCAGAGGCATGGAAATGACAGTACATCAAACCATCTGCCTCTGAGAAATCAAAAAATAAATAAATAAATGAAATAAAAATAATGTTAAGAGACAGGTGCCCATGTTTGTAAGGTAATGGAAATTGATGAGTATCTGAGGTTTTTTTTTTTCTGAGCACTTAACAGATGAACAAATTAAAATCAGTAATTATCATTTTCCACTGCCATTGTTTTAAATGTGCTGTGACTAGTTCCAAACAATTCACTGTGATCAGCCAGGACTTTTAAAGACTATGGGAATGAATACATAGCCATTTTGTAAATTAAAATACTTTGATTAAATAAAAAAAAAATTGGGTGTTCTTCATTTTTACTTCCAGTGTTGGCCATGTTTTTTTGTAGATGATTCTTTAAGGTATGTGTGTATATATGCGCATGTGCACATGTGTAATTTTCTTTTAAGCAAATTCTCTAAAAGTCTTCCATGTGGCTGTGGTTTTGTTTAAAATCATAAAGTGCTATTTGCTGTCAGCCAATTAGAAAATCATTTAAAGTTTGATGCCTCTATTAAAAAAATCTTTTAAAGAAGATAATATAATACATTATTTTTTCACATTTCATAGCTTTAACAGTTTGCATAGAATGATATCAAATTGCTAAACAAATCAATGGTGAAATCATCTTCTCTAGGAAATCTTCTGTAATGATTTTATTTTTCCTCCTTTGGTTATGACCATAGCAAATACATTTCCTAAAGTGGTTTAGTTCTATAAAAAGGTGATGAGTATAAATATAACATTTTAACACAAAATTCAAACTTCTAGGAAATTCAGGAAGTCGTACATTTTTTAAAGTCGATTTAAAGTAATTAAGAAAAGAAGAGAGTTTATTAAGCTCCCCAGATTTTTCCGCTCTAAAATGAAATGTTTTTGCTCTTTTGTATATTTAAATTATCCATCATTTATGTGGCAAAAGAAGACAGTTCAAAAACATAGTAAATCTGTGTTTATTTTAGAGAGTCAAGTGTGCTTTTGAAAATGCAAATGGATTTTTTGTCTAGGCTAGCAGAAGGATGTGTTAATCAACATGAAAATAATGAAAAGAAGAAAACAATTGTTCATATAACTCTCCCACCTTGCCTGTATCATCTGGAAGGGCAGCCAGGCACTGTCTGTTATCAGAAAAAAAACAGACAAAAGTCTTTTTTTTATTCAGTCACAAACATTCTCATTTTCCAAAAAATGCTTTAGAAGTTATTTGCTTTACTCTTCCCTCACGGGTGCATTGAATACACTCCCAGAAGTCTTTTCTCCACCCTTGTCTTTTTCTACCTCACACAGAGAAACACACTTTACACAGACACAGCTGTTGAGGTCTGCAAACCTCATTTCTTTCCATTTCTTTAATAGCTAGCACTACCACACAGGCAAGCCTAGCTCCTAGCTTGGTTCCAAGGCTGGGGGAACGGAGAGCAGAGTGTAGGATTGCCATCTGATACAGTGTTGTCATTCATATTTTGTTTACTTAAATCACTGGCAAACCTCGAAATGCATAGTGGTCAGCTCTGAAATTATATATACACAAACAACAAAAATGGACTTAGTAGGTTTTATTTATTTATATTCAATAAGAAACACACACACACACACACACACACACACACACACACACACAGGTAAGTAAGAAAAGTAATCAAAGAAAAACAGGCTATCAATTTGAAAGTGGCGGAAGAGTTGTTGGAGGGCAGAAAGTAAAGTAATTCTAACTTCAATTAAAATTATGATTTTTAAAAATTAAAATGTATAAATACAAACACAAAGAACAGTATTGTGTTAGACCACATAGGCTCATTTATGTTAATAAAACTTACTCAGGCTTCTAGTTGATCAGTAGTTAATGTAAACCCTGGCAACAGGGATTTTGCACAAAGGAGTCTTCATGGTAGCTAATTTCAGGATTGATTAAGGAAAATTCAAAATGAGGAGTTACTTTGTTCATTGATAGGTGTGCAATAACAAATTTTGAGTTTTCAATAGAAAACAGAAGCTAAAGTCTTGAGCAAGTATATATGCAGAAGAAAATCCAGGTCATTTCAAAGCCACAGCAGAGTATTCACATACCTTCTGGGCTATAAGCTAAGACAGATGCTTAAATTGTTATGGATGTGAAAGACTCCAAAAGGGAGACCCCCACTCAAGTCTCAGGATGACACGCACCCAAGGACTCATGAGAGACTGACTTGATGTAAGCACACGAGGCAGTTTAATAACAGAGCTCCAGGTCAGCACGTTTCTCACGCAGGAGACAGAGGAGCTGACCCTGAAACTCAAAAGCTAGGGGCTTTTATAGGCAAGGGCTGGGGGGCGGGAAGTGGGAGATTTTCACACGGTTACATGTTTCACATTTTTGAACATCAATAGACTGTGTAAGTGGGGCAGGTACAGCTTCTGTGGGCAGATGCTTATCTAGGCTAGCAGAACATTTGGGTACTAAACTACTTTCTTGTAAGGCCAAGCGGACCCCAAAAGGGGGAAGGTGGATAAACACCAGATGGCCCATTATTCATTTGGACATCTCTCTGTTCTTTCAAGTATGTCCTTGCATACTTTTTATCTTTCATGGCCAGCCAGTTCCTTGGATGATTCAACAGACCTTTGTCCTGTAACTCCACATCCTCTGTGACTAATTAACTGGACCCTGGCCTAACAAACCTGCTGACAGGCATTTTAAATTACTTAGGTTAGGGAATCAGAGGGCCTTGTTAGTTCTATTAGTCTTGGGCCTATTTTAAAATTTTCTTTTAGATGTAAGAGGCATTGCTTGAAGTTCAGCAGAAGCCCAACAAATCTAACTTGGAGATGGCTTTCTGTATATGTGACTTTCTCAGTTCTGTAAAACTACAAAAACTACTTGAAATTGCTCCCACTTTGGAACATCAAATTTGGGGTAACTTCCTGGGCCAGTGTCACTCACAATGTCTCCAGAATAACTATCACTTATGCTCTCTAAAATGAGATCCATGGTTTATACATGGAGATCCCCATGGTAGTCAATCCCATCAAAGAGAAAATTAAGATTAACTACCACTATTCATCTGTATTTATCTGTCTGTCTGTCATCTGTCTATCTTCCTATCTCTCTGATGCAGGAAAAAAAATGTCCTCTCTAAAACCACGAATTATATGAAAGTAATCCTGTGTGACTCACATTAGCCCTCAAAATTGTAATTCAGAAACACAGACATGGATAAATTACACCCTGGACTAGCTGATGGTTCAACCAGGGAGAGATTCCATAAGCAATTATACTTTTGAGAAAGAATATCAGATAGGATGGAAATCAGAGAGCCGCAGCTGACCCTAGATCAAGCCAGAGAACCCAAGTTAGAAACTGTAAATATCTTAAGAAATTTCAAATGGCTTCCATCCAGGGCTGAGGGCTGGGCTGAGCTCCAGATAGACTGGACCTGATCACTGCCCACAGCAAGTAGGCAAATAGAGCTGTGGTTTGAATGGCAATGATAACCAGACACTGATCAAAATAGCCTCCTTCCAGAAGCTTGAGAATGTAGGGAGTGTGTTAAAATTGGTGATTTCCTGCACACTGTGTGTCTCTTAGTGTGTTTTTCTTTATGAGACAGGCCTCAGAGAGAGCCTTGGAAAGCTTCTGGCCACCAAGTATAGTTAGGAAAGTATAGGAGCTTACACAAAAGAACTCTTCAAACTGAAGACTGTTTCCAGCTGTGACTGTGTCCTAAAGATTAATGAAACCATGTGTTGACTAGCAAAACAGGTAAGTGTGATGAACAACCCAAGGCCTACTGAGAACCTGTGCACCAGAGTTTAAACAAAATACCTGGGAGTCTTTTAAGAACAGCAAAATTTGCCTTTCCAGTTTTATTTATTGTGTTTCTCTTTAGTGCAGGAAGTTCACATTTGCATTGCTAATAGCCCTCTTTCAGAGTTTGTTGACATTTCAGCAGATCTTTAATGTGAATGAGGGTTAAAACACCCCTGGGCAAAGTCAGTTCCCTAAAGTGAACTAAGCAACCTTTGAGTTCCTTTGTGAAAGCAGCAGAAATACTCAGAGCAACCCTGAGTCCATAACATTGAGGGAGTGCATTCTGACCAGGTCACTGGAAGGGGCTGGATGTACTACCCCACATTATGCCACTCTGGGGAAAAGAATATGATAAGACCTTTGAAAACTAGCAAATACAAAACAGACCTTCTGATCTTCTGTTTTCCTCTAAAAGGAGTAGTGCAGCAACAGTGAGGCCCTTTAAGGGAAAATGAGTTCATTCTGGTCAAAAGAATGAATAGTCTGCTGGGGAAGAGAATTAACATACCAGGTTCTCAAAACAACACAATTAATCCACTTGAGTACATCAATCACCTGGTCAAAAGACCATCCCACAAGAAGGCCAAAGGGCCCCCAAAATGACCTTGCTACTGTCCTAATGTGACTGTCCTGACCTAATCTAGACAGAATTCCTACCAGGTTAACAAAAACATAAATTAGGAGTACCCCAGGGAGCTGGTAAAGTAAGCTTGTCAGGGAAAGCCACTACCTCCCTGCCCTGCCTACAGTAGTTCTTAGGCAAAGGGCACCTAGGTCATAATAATCCTAACAGCATACAGAAGATCAGAGTCTACACGGTAATTCCCACACTATTCTGGTCCGTTTGCCATCTCTGAGTGCTACCTGCCTCAATAAAATGGACAAGACTTTTTCCTGTTGCTGTTCTCTGTTCTCTGAGGCAGCCCAGGGGTCCCCTACCCACCTATCCCTCCAATAAACTGTTCCTTCTACCCAGGAAGTATTCTAGTTCAATGATTTTACTGTGCCTCCATCACAGAAGGCAGGATTACTCTTAGGAAAACTGGTTTACCTTAAGCCATGCTAAAGAGATAGACACAATAATTATCACTGTGATGAGATTCTGAAGGTCTTTCCTTCCCAGGATTTCTGCCACCTAGCACAGACCCTGACAGAGTACAGCCATGCCACTTTGTAAGTCCACCCCTTTTTCTGAGTTGCTCAGAAACATGCCTTTCCCTTTTCTTTTTCTGTCCCTATTCTGAGTGTGTTTTCCCAACACTTCTAACTTCACTCTTCCTCTAAAGCCACCCTCCCCACCATTTGAGTTCCTCTTATCATATAGCAGACAGGATCCACACCAGCTTTATTCAAATGCTGTGACTTTTCCCTTCTCTTCTCCATTCTCTTCCTCCAGGAAGCTGCTGAGACTTACAACTTACCTGCTCTGTTCTGGGGAGTTTCGCTTAAACTAAAAAAAAAAAAAAAAAAAAAAAAAAAAAAAA
>JANHMN010000016.1:52055091-52104358 GCA_030674055.1 Rhabdomys pumilio
AAAAAAAAAAAAAAAAAAAAAAAAAAAAAAAAAAAAAAAGCCTCTCTGAATAAATTTGACTTGGCTTAACTTTCAAACTTTCCTTCTTTCTAAATCTTTAAATAATTTAGAAACAGAAGAAAGTTTGAGTATAGTTTTATTAGGCAAGTAAATTATAAATCCTGGTAGCTGCCAGAGGAGAGAAAACGAAAGGAGGAGAGAAAGTCATGTCTTCATTAAAGCAGGAATGGCTTCAGTAATGGATGTCAGTAATCACAGCCGGCAAGCAGATGCATAGCAGAAGACTGGTGTTTCAGAGACAAAGAGGCAGGACACTCAGTGTTCAGGAAAGCATGGTTAGGATTTGGCCATGGTCCAAGAGAAAAAGAGAAAGAGAAGGGAAAGGTATGCTTTAACAGAGAAAGGCAAGCAAGCTCTGCAGTGCTACAAGATGGAGTCTCCTAAGAGTCTGGAAGCCTTACCTCTGAGGGCAGGGATTCCAGGGAAGACAAGCATGTTACCTTCTTAAGTGGATAATTAGTTTTCCACTCTCCTAGCATGGATTAAGGCAGACTAGCTGGATTAGCTCTTAAAAGGGGGAGACAGTAAGTATAATGCTTGGGATAGCTTGAAATGTTGGTCTCTACCCAAGACCTTGTAAGTGTTTTGTTTGTTTGTTTGTTTGTTTGTTTTGACCAGAAAGTAGTAATTTTGACTTAGTACAACCTGATAAAACAGGGATATATTCTATTAATATTTTAATATTAATATATACCTTTAAATTGGTATTAAAATTTAAGCTGGCAATTCCTTTTTAGAGTTAACAGGGCAACAAGAAGCCAGGTACAAATGCAATAAAAGAAGCATCCTTCTGTAATACAATCCAAACCTATCAACCTTCCTAACTATATCACAGAGGTATAAGTAAACTTCTTTTCTTGTCATTGTGCATGGGAAGCTGAAAAGTGTACAGCTGAGCACTGGACACACAAAAGAGAGGAAAATAATTTGCATGTTGTTTGAGTACGATTGTTCACATACATTTAGATCCGAGATGAATATACACATCTGAAATTAGAGCTTCATGCAATAGTACTTCCCTGTACTGTGTCATTTCCAATCTTTGTATCTTTTGTTGGTGGGTATTATTTTCTCCATGCTACTAAAGAATCTCCAACCTGGAATTATTCATCTTCTAATAGATTTCAGTGTGTAGTTTGAAAAATACTGACTTATGAATGATTAGAACAATACTCTCCTTTTTTATAACTGGGAAACTTAAAGTTGGTCAAAGTTTAGTCATAGTACTCAAATTTAATCATGGTTCCTCTGTCTCTTCCCCTTCAACTGGAACTTCGCTGTGAATAGTGTGTGCTCATATCAATATTCCCCATGCCAAAATGGGTAGTGTAAATCATCAGATCCATAGAAAGACATGCTCATGAGGTCAGTAGTTTAAAATGAAAATATTGGCATCAAACTAGCCACAGATGCTTCCTTTCCCTTCCAAGGAAGATTAAGTCTGTACATTATGCTAATCATATAAAGAAGGCTTTATAGGGCTATAGTAATAAAGATACCATGAATTGAATAGCTTTCAGGAACAAAGATCTATTCTCTTACAATTCAAGGTCTGAAATCAAGGAGCCCTCTTTTATGACTTCCAGTAGTTGCCAGAAGCCTCACCATTCCTTGACTTACAGACCCCTTTTGCCAAGATCCATCTCCATTTTCTTCTGTTGTATTCATTTCTAGTGGCTATGACCAAATACCTGAAAGAAACTGCTTAAGGAAGGAAGTGCTTATTCTGACTTACATTTGGGGTACTGTGGTCTACTGTGGCAAGGAAGACACGGTAGCAAGAGCAACTCATAGCTTTTGCAAGAGGAGCATGAAACAGTTTGTTCATGTCTTAGCGAGTCAGGAAACAGAGAACTTGGCCCAAAACTGAGACACTTAAAGGCCTATTTTCATCTACCAACTCTTAATCTTATTCACATCTTATTCCATGGCCCCACCAAAGAGTACCTCCAGCTGAAGGCTGTGAGCCTATAGGACATATTTCATACTCGACTCTAACACATTCTATCTTCTCTGTATCTTCTGTGTCTAAATTTCTGTCCTCTTATTAGGTCAGTGGATTAGGACCAACATTAAGACTGACTTAACTACATTTTAAAAAATTCTACCCCAAACAATAGCATATTCACAAGTGCCAGAAGTTAAAACTCGAAAATATTTTTCTGAGGGACACACTTTACTCACTAATAGACACTAAATCAATTTACTTTAAGAAGAAACTGTACATATCTGGAAGAAAGGAGGACTAAACAGAAAGACAGAAAACAATAAATTATTTTCAGAAGAAAAAGGTAACAACTGATTGGTCAGTAGATACAGAAAAATGAGTAAGATGAATAAGTGTGAGTTTAAGATGTACTGTCTTGAGCACTATACTGTAACTCTCTGTTTTTGCATTGATTCTCAACCTTCCTGATGCTGCTACCCTTTGATAGAGTTTCTCATGTAGTGGTGAACCGCAACCAAAAAATGTTTTCATTGCAACACCAAGATTGTAATTTTACTACTGTTATGAATAATAATGTAAATATCTTTATTTTCTGATGGCCTTAAGTGGCACCTATGAAAGGATCTCTTGATTCCTCAGTGCCCCACAAGGATAGCTACCTACCAGTTGAGAACCACTGCTTTAGTGCCTACTCCAGAGACTTCTATGTTATGAATGTTAAACTCTCTTCTAAAACTTTCTTCAGTCAGATTTAGGATTATTTAAGATACTTTAGAGAATTTTTGGTTGGTTGGTTGGTTGTTTTTTTTTT
Organism: Rhabdomys pumilio; assembly: GCA_030674055.1. Classification (NCBI taxonomy): domain Eukaryota; kingdom Metazoa; phylum Chordata; class Mammalia; order Rodentia; family Muridae; genus Rhabdomys; species Rhabdomys pumilio. Next base: position 52,057,911 of record JANHMN010000016.1, read on the forward strand.
TTTTTTCTCCCTCAGGAAACAGCTCACAAGTGACCTAGCACTATTTATTGTATCTTAACTACAATAAAAACTAATGTTTACATTAAAGAAAGTTTAACTATGGGACAATATCTATCACTGCATTTTAACAGTCTTACCATTATGCAGAAGCAGAGAGGGCAGATAGAAAAGACAGTGCTACTGTGTTGACTCTACCAAAGATGTTCACCATGAAGTTACTTGTGTTTATTTTGCCAGTTACATAACACTGATTCAGCACTATGAACCTGATGCTTCCATATATTGATTAATTAATTAATTAAATTCTATTTTAATATAAAAACACAATTACTTTAAGCCAAATAAATGCTGTTTGAAGGCAATAATTATTTTTTCTAAAATATTATATCATCACTTTATTTTAATTAACATTCCTACAAACCTCCATCTATTCGGTTATTTATCCATTCAGAAATGTGTTTGGAATTCAAAGTCTGTTAGGCACACTTCACTACCTCCTTATGTTGACAGAATCTGCTAGAACTGTGTTTTCACTCATAGAAATGCACAAAGAAAGTATTACAAAAGATAGATGGAAAGATTGTATTTATGTGTGAATGTATTCATACATATGAATATACCAACAGTCAATTGTGGTATATATTGTTGCTTTTTATAATCTGTCCTATAGCATTGGGATCCTTACATGTTAAAGGCAACTCTCACTCATTTAATAAGATACATTTCATTTCTCATATACACACAAAACATACATATTAAAAAGCCCCTGTGGCTGTATTAAAAGATGAAAGCTTTTCTGTGCTGTATAAGCCTAAGGAATAGGGAAGATTTTCTTAACAGGACATATGCACAAGCCTACATTTCCCCAGAAGGAAAAATTCAGATACTAATATGTAGGCCATTTCTCTGTGTATGTATGTCTGTGCAAATATGTGTGCCATGGGACAACACTGGGTATGATTTCTCAGAAACTATCTCCTTTTCTTTCTTTCTCTCTTTCTTTCTTTCTTCCTTCCTTCCTTCCTTCCTTCCTTTTTTTTCTTTCTTTCCGAAATAATTAAAATAAATAAATAAAACAGGTTATTTTATTCTCATTAGCCTAGAACTTGCCAAGTGAATCAGCCAGCCAGTGAGCCTTCAGGGTACTCTGGATTGCCTCCTCAGCTCTGAGATTATATGCACATACTATTTTTGATGTGGGTTATGAGGACAGAACACAGGGTCCCAGGAGTGCAGGATGAGCCTTTTACAGACTGAAGTATTTCCCCAAGCCTCTTCATATATTGAATATTTATAACTTTTTACATAAATTCTCTTTTGTTTTTGTGTTTGCTTTTTATGTTTAATTTTATAATTGGTCTCCAATGTCAAATGGTAGCCTTGGGGTTCTGGTGGAAATGATAAGTGTCATGTCTGATGAAGGCTGTAGACATCACTGATCTATGGCTATAAACATGAAGACTTAGAATACAATTTGACAACATGAACGTTTAGCAAACCAATAGTAGTCTATGTACAAAGGATCATATAGTTACCCAAACATAAGGGTAACAGACTATCACTATTATTTTATAAACAGTAATGTATACCTTTCTTTTTTGTAATTCTGCATAAAAGAAAACTGATCATCAATAGCTCTGGAAATATGGTAGGAGTATAATTTATTATCAGACTTGGGCCAAAGGGAAATTTAGTAAGAATGTTTGGATCTAAATAAATGGGAGAAGACAAGAACACAACAGAACACAGGGGGAGAAGATGTATCAGTTACTTTCTGTTGCTGTGACAAAACACTATGACCAAAAGCATCTTTGAAAAACGTTTGCTTTAGCTTATGGCTCCAGAAAGATAAGAGTCCATCACAGCTGGGAGTTATGGCAGCAAACACAGCAAGAAGCTAAGAGTTTACATCTTAACCAAACACAGGAGATGGGGAACCAGAACTGGAAGTCTGGCAAGGCTATAAACCCTCAAATCCCATGTCCAGTGACTTTTTCCAGTCTAAGTTTGCCTCCTAAAGGTTCTATAACACCCCCACATAGCACCACCAACTAGGGACAAAATCTTCTAATACATAAGCTGAATGTATAGCTTATGTATTACAGAGAGGATGCTTTATTTTAAAGGGGGAAGTTAAAATATTTGGCTAAGAATTCTCTTATTAATGTATTAGAGAACAAAGTTTGAAACTGAGTGGTGGAGTACTGTATTTTAGCAGATGGAGATAAAATAATTTAACAGTATTCTTTTCTCCTATTTGTGCTGTCTTAAGTTTGACCATTTACAAAGAACTTCATTTGAAAATACATGACAGATGAAAGGACCGTTAATTAATAATAATAGCTTATATGAGAAATGATTTGTGCTTTTTAACATGCTTTCATGCAACCTATTTTATTGCATCTTTATAAGTACCTCTTAAATGCACACAGGCTAAGTATCATTTTCTTTTCTACATTTTATTCATCATATTACTAAGTGATGAGCAATTTAATGTGGCGTGGATTATACTCTTTTGATGTCAACTACAGTATTGCCTTTCAAAGTTGAACACTGCAAAATCATTTTGATGGCTTATGACTAATGTATTTTAAAATATTATGGAATATACTAATAAAATGCTAGAGTCTACCAAATTCAAAAAGTTAACTTTATTTTGTGAAATTTTATATTTTGTGTCTAGGCGAGCAAGGGTCACAGTGAAGCAAGGAATTTATTATTGAGCAGAGATAATGTGTTTTAATTTAGGAAAGTATAGATTTATTATTGTATTTTCCTTATTGAACATAAACTTTTGTCATACAATATACCCTGATAGTTTCCTACCCCTCTACTCATCTAATTCCTCCAGACCTCCTCTTCCCTAGAAATCCACTCCCTTTTTGTCTCTCATTAGAAAAGAGTAGGCTTCTAAGGGATAGCAACCTAAATGACAAGATAAAATATAATTAGATGAAGCAAAAACTCTCATTCAAAGTTGGACATGCAACCCAACAAAAGGAAAAGAGTCCATGAGCAGGCACAAGAATTAGAAACCTTCTTAGTCAGGAGTCCCATAAAAATACTAAGTGAAAAGCTGTAATATCTATACAGAGAAACTAGTGTAGACCCATTCAGACTATGCTTACTCTTCAAGTCTCATATGAACCTTGCTTAGTTGATTCAGAGGGCCTTCTTCTGGCTCTTACAATCTTTCTGCTTTATCTTCCATGGGATTCCCTGAGTTTTGGGGTGGAGGTGTTAAAGATCTCCAGTGTAGACTTTTTCTTTGCATGATGTCTGGCTGTAGGTCTCTGTACCTGTTCCCATCTGTTGCTGGAGTAATGGATAAGGTACTAATCTATGAAAATTACAGATTATCAGTAGGAATCATTGTTTTGACATTTTTTAAGACTCATAGTGTTCAGTTTTACTCTGGGTCTCTAGGCTATCTAGTCTCTGATTCTTGGTTACCTAAGCAGTGTACAGTATGGGTTTCTTCTTATGAGTGGGCCTTAAGTCAAATCATACATTGGTTGGTTACTCACAAAAGTTCTGTGCCACCATTGCCCTAGTGTATTTTACAGACAAGACAGACTTTACATCAAAGGTTTTGTAGCTGGCTTGGTTTCCATGTTTCTTTTCTAGTAGCTTGGATACTTTAGTGTAGTAATTTTCTATACCAGAGAGACTAGAATGTAGGGGTGAAAATTCCTTGTAGGTACCAGATCAATGAAAAGTTGATTTATGGTTTATGAGTTGGGTGGGTATTGTCCCCAACAATGGAGGCCTTGCTGTCAGTGGAAAGCAACCCTTTGTTTTACCAAGAGTTTCTGTTGCTTTGAGTTTCTCTGGATTAAAGATGAGGTTGGATGTAGGCTTGCTGTACATTGCCTTCATTATGGTTAGATATGTCTCTTGTAACACTAATCTCTTCAGGACTTCTATCAAAAGGAATGTTGAAGTTTGTCGGCACCATTTTCTGTATCTAATTAAATGATCATGTGTTCTCTTTTCTTTCAGTTTGTTTATGATAGTTTATATTCACTGAATTTCATGTTTTACTATCCCCAAATCTCTGAGCTAAAACCCACTTTATCATAGTGGATGATATTTTTGTATGTTCTTGGTTTTAGTTTCAAGTATTTTATTGAGTAACTTTACATCTCTGTTCATAAGGGAAATTAGTCTCTAATTCTCTCTCTTTGTTGATTTGTGTTATTTGCAGATCAGGGTAACTGTGGCCTCATAAAATGAATTGAACATTCTGTTTTTATTTTGTGGAATAACTTGAGGAGTATTAGCATTAACTCTTCTTTGAAAGTCTGGTAGAATTCTGCACTAAAATTGTCTGGCTCTAGGATTATTGTGGTTAGGAGACTTCGTGACTGCTTCTATTTCACTAGGGTTTACAAGTCTATTTAAATTGCTCATCTGATATTGATTTAACTTTGGTAAGTGATATGTATCAAGAAAACACCAATTTCTTTTAGATTTTTCAATTTATTGGAGTATGGGTTTTTTTTTTCTTTCACCTTTTTAAATAAATTTTTATTGGATATTTTATTTACATTTCAGATGTTATCCCTTTATCCCATTTCCTCCACACTCAGGAACTCCTTATCCCATCCCCCCTCTCCTGCTTCCATGAGGATGTGCCCCCACCCACCCACCCACTCCCATTTCCCCACCCTCGAATTCCCCCACACTCAGTGTCCAGCCTTCATAGGACCAAGGACCTCCTCTCCCACCTATGCCTGACAAGGCCCCTCTCCCCTACATATACAACTGGAGCCATGGGTCCCTCCCTATGTGCTCCCAAGCTGGTGGTTTAGACTCTGGGAGCTCTGGTTGGTTGGCATTGTTGCTCTCCTCATGGGGCCACAAACTCTTTCAGCTCCTTCAGTCTTCTCTCTAACTCCTCCATTGGGAACCCCTTGATCAGTTCAATGGTTAGCTGTGAGCATCTGCCTCTGTGAATATGTCAGGCTCTGGCAGACCTCTAAGGAAACAGCTATATCAGGCTCTTGTAAGCATGCACTTCCTAGCATCCACATCAGCGTCTACCTTTGGTGACTGCACATGAGATGGATACCCAGGTGGAACAGTCTCCAGATGACCCCTCCTTTAGTTTCTGTTTCATACTTTGTCGCCATATTTGCTCCCAGGAGTATTTTGTTACTCCTTCTAAGAAGGACCAAAGCACCCACACTTTGGTCTTCCTTTTTCATGAGATTCATGTGGTCTGTGAGTTGTATTTTGGGTATTGCGAACTTTTATGCTAATATTCAATTATCAGTGAGTGGATACCATGTGGAGTATGGATTTTTAAAGTATGTTCTTATGAGTCTCTGGCTCTTCTCTGTGTCTTATGTTATTAATTTGGTTATTCTTTCTTCATCTTTTTGTTAGTTTGGAAAAGGGTTTGTCTATTTTGTTGATTTTTCCCAAAAAGCTAATTCTTTGTTTCATTGATTCTTTGTATAGTTTTTGTTGTTTAAATTTTACTGGTTTCCGTCTTCAGTTGTTCTATTCTTGCCATTTATTTCTCTTGGATGTGCTTATTCTCTTTGTTTTGTTGCTCTTATGGGAGATATTAAATTGCTAGTATGAAATTTCACCAATTTTTAATATAGGCATTTAGTGCAATGAACTTAACACCTCTTTCATTGTGCCCCATAAGTTTGTATATACTATGTATTCTTTTTCATTGACTTCCAAAAAAAAAAATCTTTTATTTCTTTCTTCCTTTCTGTCTTGATCGATTTTTTATTCAGTAGAGAGTTGTTCAGTTTCCATGAGTTTGTAAACTTTCTGTTATTTTTGTCATTGATATCTAGTTTTAACCCATGGCAGTCTAATAGAATACAGGGAGTTATTTCAATTTTCTTGTTTTTCTTGATACATGCTTTATATCTGAATATGTAGTCAATTTTGGAGAAAGTTCCAAGAAGTACAGAAGAAATGTGTCTTTTGTGATAGGTAAAATATTTAAAAAATATTTGTAGAGCTCATTTGGTTTATAATATCTATTAGATCCAGTATTTCTTTGGTTAGTTTTTGTCTGGATGACTTGTCCACTGCTGAGAGTGGGGAATTGAAGTCTTCCATTATCAGCACGTAATGGTCAATATGTAATTTAAAATGTAGTATTTCTTTTACAAATGTGGGTGCCCCTGTGTAGATGTCAAGAAATGAAATGTCATCTTAGTTAGTGTTTTTTTTCTTTTGATGAATACGTAGAATCCTTCTCTCTTTTGTCTAATTTTGGTTTGAAGTCTATTTGTTAGATATTAAAATGGCTTCTTAGGTCCATTTGTTTGGAATAACTTTTTCCAACCCTTTACCCTGAGGTAATATCTATCTTGATATTAAGGTTTATTTCTTAAATGAGGCAGAACAATGGATCCTATTTTTGCATCCATTCTGATAGTCTGTTTTGTTTTTTAACTGGAGAATAAAGACCATTGATAGATATTGAGTACTTGGTGTTGGTTTTGTTGGTAGTAGAGGTGGGTATTTGTTTGGGCTGAGGGTGCATATGTATGTGTGCTTCCTTTCTTTTCATTTTGCTGCTGTTGGATTATTTATTCCCTGTGTTTTCACTGATGTAGTTTGCATCCTTGGGTTTAAGTTTTCTTCCTAGCATTGTTGTTAGAACTGAATTTATAGATAGATATTGTTTAAATTTGATAAAAACTGTTTGTCTTATTTCTTCCATTGATTGTGGTTGAAAGTTTTGCTGGGTACAGTAATCTGGATTATCATCTGTGGTTTCTTAGAGTTTGAAGCACATTTGTCTAGGCCATTATGACTATCGGAGTCTCCACTGAGAAGTCACTTGTAATTCTAATAGACCTACTTTTATGTGTTAATTGGTCTTTTTCCCTTGTAGCTTTTAATATTCTTTCTTTGTCCTGTTCATTTAGTGTTTTGATTACTGTTTTTATTTTTTAAGAACATTTATTATGTAATCTATCCTATTAGTTGATTTTTTAAAATTAATTATTTTCTTTTTTACATCCCAAACGTTGCTTCCCCTCAGTGTAGTGTTTTGATTATTATGTGGCAAAGGAATTTTCTTTTCTGGTCCAATATCCTTGCTGTCTGTATGTTTCCTGTACCTTTATAGGCATCTCCTTCTTTAGAATAGGAACATTTACGTCTATGATTTTGTTGAAAACATTTTCCGGCCTGAAAGCAGGATTGTTTCTCCTTCCTCTATACCTATTATTTTTAGGTTTAGTTTTTTTCATCTAATGTTCCCAGATGGCTGTGCCAGAATTTTTTTAATTTAACATTTTTTGAGCAATGCATCCATTTCTTATATTCCACGTATTGCATTATATCTTCATGTATGTACAATTCTATGTATTCTATCTTCAGCTCCTGAGATTTGCTCTTTCATCTCTTGAATTCTGTTGGTGAGTCTGACTTTGTAGTTCCCATTTAAATTCCTAAATTTTTCATTTCCAGAATTCCCTCAGTTTAGAGAATTTCCAATTTCAGGTCTTGAGTAGTTTTATTATTTCTTTTCCGTGTTTATTGGTGGTTTTTCTGGCTTTCTTTAAGGGATTTATTCATTTCCTCTTTTAAAACCTTCATCATATTTATACAAGCTGTTTTAATCTTTTTCTTATGCCTCAGCTATGTTGGAATATTCAGGGCCTGCTGTAGTAGAGTAGCTGGGCTCTAGTGGAGACATATTACTGGCAGTTGTTGATTTGGATTTTACACTTGCATTTCAGCCTCTGGGTTTGGGATAATTATAGGTTTAGGTGCTCATTTCTGGATTTGTCTTTGTTGAGTGAGTGGTTTGTTTCTTGGTTTCTGTTTCCTCTCTGGATTTTCAAAGAGGGTGATGCCTGTTTTCCTGGCCTGTTCAACTGGTATGTTCAGGTGGAATGTCTGCTGATGTTGAAGGCTAGGATACAGGAGGAGAGGGAGGTTATTAGTGGGTGGGATTTGAGATTCATAGGAGATATAAGCAGGAGGTGGCGGGGCAAACTTCAGCTGGTGTTCCCTGCAGTTCTAGGGCTGCGACTGGAGAATTAGATCTGGGAGAACAGAAAGCGAGGAGGGGATCTGTAGACATTGTACTTGGTATTCTGGCAGGCATGTTCTTTGGTTTAGCAAGGAGTTCCTGCTGGACTTTGGAAGCTGGGATATAGTGACAAGTTGAGGGAGGATGATAAGGAGGGAATGAGCTATGAAATAAACTGATGTGGGCAGGAAATACCAACTTTCAAAAACGTGACTAAAGAAAACAGACTTTCCTAATCAGTATTGTATTTCTCATTACTAAAATTCTATCAAGATTTCCCTCAGTTAGAGGAAGACATTATCTCCCAGACTGCTGTATGCATAACACATGTAGAATTAGGGTCCTGAAATGCATTAATACATGATCTCTGTTCAAAATTATTTTAATCAAAGAATCAAGAAAGATGCTGCATACCATAATCTAGCTTTGAAAAGTCATATACATGAATGACATATTGGATGATCCAAAGTGACAAAACTTCTGCCTCAAATTCTCTTTCTCTGTGTCTCTGTCTTTCTCTGTTTCTGTCTCTCTCTGTCTCTGTCTCTTTCTTCCTCTCTCCCTGTTTCTCTGTCTCTCTCTGTCTCTCTCTGTCTCTCTCTCTCTCTCTCTCTCTCACACACACACACACACACACACACACACACATACACACACTTCTTATAATAGTTTGTAGACCAGTTTTAAAAAAATGTGTGTTGACAGTGTTTTGTCAATTCAACACAAAACTAGACATATTTAAAAATGCTTAATTAAGAAAATGCTTCTGTATGCTTGTCCTATAGACACGTCTATGGAGGTATTATGTTGATTAATGATAGATGTGAGAGGGCCCAAATCATTATAGAGAATGCCATCCTTTGGCAGGTTTATGTCCTGAATCAGTATGTCACTGTACTTCTCTCTGCCCTCTGCCTCTTAAATTCTTTTTCAGTCCTCTTCATGATGCTCCCTGAGCCTTGGGGAAGTTGAACAGAAGATGGAAAATAAATTAATATGAATGTCCCATAAGGCTTGGAATACACATCCTATTCTTATCAACTTTGGTCATTTATTGATTTCTACATTTACTAGAATCAGTTACACTAAAAGGATTCTCTGATGAGAAAGGCTGAGGCCAACACTACTATATAGATAGATACAAACACAAATATTTACACAACAGTTAGACAGCATGAGTATTTAGAAAAATAATGATGATAGACTCCTATATTAATATCTAGGAACACCCCAGACTGTTGACTGTGTTTATAAAACCAGGTATATGTTCAGCCTGTTTAGAATAGGCTTCAGATCTGATAGAAAGAGGTTGGTTACCCCCATAAAAATCATGCCACTATTGCCAAAAAGTTCCCATTTTCCCTATCAGGCCTGTTGTAGTGTACCTGATTCATATCTAATATTGAATTTGACCTTCCCTCTCTCTGTTGTTTAGTTTGGCTGAAAATTTGTCCATTTTTTTTCTTTTCAAGGAAGCAACCAAGTTTTTCTTTATTTGTTTATCCTTTGTATTGTTTTCTTGTTTGTTTCCATTTTATTAATATTTGCCATGATCTTAACAATTTATTTCCATAGACTGAGTTGATTTTGTTTGTTCTTTTGATAGATTAAGATATAACATTAAATTATTTATTGGATATCTCCTTGTTTTCTTAAAGTAGAAACTTAAGCGTTGTAAATGTCCCTCTTAGGAACAATTTTATTATATCCCATAGGTTTGAGGATATGGTATTTTCATTTTCTTCTAGAAATATTTTTTTTTTACTTTTGATGTCTTCAAGGACCCATTAATTGTTGGATCATGTGTTGTTCAGTATCTGTGAGTTTATGTATGTTCTTGGGTTGCTCTTATCGTTGGTTTGTAGTCTTATTCCATGATCAATAGGATACAAAAAATTTTGTTTTTCTGTACTTTAAGACTTTATTTCTGCCCTAATACATGATTTATTTTAGAGAAAGTTATATGAGCTACTTAGAGAAGAAAAATATGTTTTTCTGAGGGTTTGGATAGAACAGTCTATAGATGTCTATTAAGTTCATTTGATATATGATATCTTTCAATTCAGATATTTCTCTTGTTTTCTCTTTCTCTTTGTCATGATGACCTGTTAACCAGTAACACTGGAGTACTGAGGTTACCTGTTTCTACTGTGCTGTGGTTAATCTGTGACATCACATGTAATAGGGTTTGTTTTGTGAAATTGGATGCACCTGTATATGGGATGAATTTGCTTAAGATCACAATGTCTGCTTGATGGACTATCACTTAATTGGTATTGAGATCTATTGGTTCATTGATACATGCTTGTGTCTTTAGTCCACTTGCTTGGAATATCTTCTTCATCTTTTAACTCTAAGATAGTATCTACCTTTGTGGTAAGATAGAATTCTTGTAGGCAGAAAATGGTAGATTCTGCACTTTGATTCAGTCTGCTACTAGTCTGTGACTTTTGATTGAGGAATTGAGATCATTAATATTTAGAGTTACTTTTGAAAGTTATCTATTGATTTATCCCATTTTATTGATTTTTATAATGTTTGGTGTTTTGCTCTTCCTGCCATGTGTTACTATCACTCTAACAATGGTTTATTATTTTTTATGACCTTGTGGGTGTATATGTTATTTTCATTATTCTGAAGGATTTATTTAAGTATCTTCTTTAGAGTTGACTTATTAGTCACAAAACCTCTTAACTTATATTTGTTATGATTTTTTTTTTTTTTACTTTTCCTTCAATTATGACAGGCAACTTTGTTGAATGTAGTAGTCTGGTTTAGTGATTATCATTTCAAACTTGAAATAGATCTTCCTAGTCCCTCCTAGCTCTTAAAGTTTCAGCTGACAAGTCTGCTAATATACACGATTGCCCTGCTTTTATGTGACCTGGCAACTCTCTCTCTCTCTCTCTCTCTCTCTCTCTCTCTCTCTCTCTCTCTCGCTACTTTCAATTTACTCTATTTCTTTGATATATATAGTGTCTTAATTGTACTATGATGAAGGGATATTCTTTCCTGGCCTTGTCTGTTTGATGTCCTCAGTGCCTCCTGAATCTTGATTGGCATCTGTTTTCTTAACTCTAGGAGATTTTCTAATGTAATATTTTTCTGTGTCTTTAAAATGATTTTTTCCTCCTGTGTCCATTATCTTTAGATTCAATCTTTTCAGAGTGTCAATTATACTTTTAAATTCATGTTGGTACCTCCTTACTATGTTTCCTTTGGCCTGTGGAACTAATTGTTTCATACCTTGTCTTTAATAAGCTCAGGTGTCCTGCCATCTCTTTAATCCACTTTGTAGATGATACCTTCCACTGAGTTTTATTTGACTCACTACATTGTTTATAAATTTTCGTCACTTCAGGTTTGTTTTTCTTCTGTATTTCTATATTTTAATTTGTTTTTCATATTATCCATTTTCTAAATTGTTTTATTCAGCTCTTTGTGCCATTAAACATACTTATAGTCATTGAATTCTCTATTTGAGATTTCAGCTAAGTTACTCCCACTAGATGCCATGACGTAGGTTTAGCAGTTTGGAGGAGAGTCATGTTGTCTTGATTTTTTTGTTACTATGCTAATGAGTATGCTAGTTGTTATATTGCATGTTATTTTGTTGTTTGATTTATTTTTATAGCTATATTCTTTTGGTTGAAGTACTTGAACATTGATCAAAGTGTGTTGAAATGAGAATTGGATATACAAAAAAGCAATTCCTTTATCTAGGAGTTTTAGGATACCTGCTTAAAGTTATATATTATTCTCTGAGTAGGACATTCAGACTACTAGATTTTCTTTTACCTTTTAATATCAGTTGATGCTTTCCCTTATGTATGAACGCATAGACCTAATCTTATCACCTGTAGACCAAGGGTTATATAAGCAGGAAAAATGTACCCATCCCAATAGGTCTAGTATAGACAACCCTGAATATGTTTAGAAAGTGAATTTTACAGTTATTCTACTATATATAGATCTCTACAATATCTATCTTCCTTTGTAAATTTACCTTGTCCCTAGAATTCCTATAAAATTGTTCTGTCCAAATACTTTGACTAATGGTATCCAATAGTCCAGCATGATTTCCAACCATTCATGGAGTATCACAATGGCCTCTCAACATTTAAAATATTAGGAAAACAACAATGCCATTTTGCATCCTTGCATGCTAGAGTATATAAATAAGGATTAATACCTTTTACCTTGATAGTATATAGATAAGGAAGAATAAAGATACAGACTGTCCCACTAGGCAAGAATTGCCTCTCTCCATCTACAGACAAATTACTGTCCAGAAAACGACACACTTACAGAATAGTCGACTGATTATATCTGCCTAGACAGAGTAATCAGCCCTTAGTAATTCGGCAGCACTAAAGTCTGTCAGATGAGTTTGGGCCAGAAGTCTGAAGATTTGATGCTCCAATGTTCGGTAGAATAGGGGCTATCCAGGTGTTCATCGGTCTCTATAAATTGGCTAAGTTTTAGAAGCTATGCTTAGTGTTTCCCATAACTTCAGTTAATTTAGTCATTCTGGATTTCTGATGGCGCTGAAGACCTATAGTCTCATAGCCAATCCTGGCTATTTACCTTGAGAAAAAAGATCTGAGTGAGTGGTTTTTAGCTGACATTCATTCTGAAGCCAAGAAAAAGCCAGGTTCAAAACTAAGTGTTTTAGTCAAGAGAGACGACAGAGGTTCTGGTTAGTCAACAAAAGGATGGACTGGGTATTAAGACTATCTTGTACCTCACTGGTACAAATAGGAATAATTATGCTCTAATTGTATTTTGCGAGAAAAGTTTTATTTTAACAGGAAGGTTAATATGTAGGAGGAGCTAAGGGGGAAGGAGCACCGAGGGGAAAAGAAGGAGTAAGGAGAGGAGAAGATGAAGTAGATGAGAAGCTAGGTAATGAGAGAGAAAAAGAGAGTGGGGGCATGGAGGCAGAAATTCACGTGTCTCCACCAGTCAAAGATAGTTTACATAGCTAGGTTGGATATTGGGTTACACTTCTGATTGAGCATTACCATACTTATAAAGCCTTTGATTAACATTTAAAAAAATTGTATAAAAGCAAAATGGAAAAGGGGGCACAGGATAGGGGTTTTCTAGGGAGAGGAAATGTGGAAAGGGATTGGAAAGGGAAATGTAAATAAAATATCCAATAAAAAAAAAAGAAAGAAAAAAAGAGAGAGACAGGCTATCTTAGGGCTTCCACTGCTATGAAGAGATAGCATGACCAAGGAAACTCTTATAAAGGCAAACATTTAATTGGGGCTGGCTTACAGGTTCAGAAGTTCAGCCCACTGTCATCAAAGTGGAAGCATGGCACCATCCAGGTAGGCATGACATGGGAGAATCTGAGAGTTCTGCATCTTGATCTGACTGCAGCCAAGAGAAACTAACTCTTCCATGCTGAGAGGTGCTTCAAAGCCCACCCTCACAATGACATACTTCCTCCAACAAAGTCAAACTCCTAACAATACCAATCCTTAAGCCCAAGCATATTCAAACTACCACACATGCCTCCCCACAAATTCCCTCTGATTGCAACCATGCCAGGAATCTCAATAAGTTATTCTCTAAAGAGAGAATTCACATTGGGACACAGATAAAAATGCAAATAGTCCAGTTTAATTTTAACAGGTTAAAAGAGAAAAAGTAAAGTAGACCATCCAGAGTAGAAAGAGTCAAACCTACTGGCCAAAGAATGCCTCTAGCATCTGATTCTATAACTCCTGGTTTACTGTTTCTCCTCTCCTTTTCCACCCCTAGGGTAGTATAGGAAACAACTCTACTTCCTGAAATAGGTAGAGGCCTTCTTAGAAATGAGCCTTACCCACAATTTATATTATAATGAGATGTAAGAATATATATAGATGTATAACTTTATATGTTGAGAAATTTAATAGGAAGGGCAATGATGTCTTGTATATGCTACTGGAGGTGGTATGGGATCTGGATGAAGCCTGCTGAGACCAGCTTTGTGGTTTGTCCCAGAATCCTGTCTATTTTGCTACCCGGTTAGCTTAGCTATCTTATAGCCAGCTGCAAGCCTTTCTACTTATCTTTCTCAGTGTTCTCTTGACTGCACTGTTTTAACCCTCACATTTGTTTATAATATTTATCAGAAAGACGTCAATCTAAAAATCCCATCTAACCATACAAATAAGATTCTAAAAGCTTTTAGAGAAATTTATATATCAATATTTAATGTATTTAAAGTTTACACCAGATTCAAAAAAAAAAAACATTTATTCATCTATTTTAAAGCAGCTTGCTGATGTGCTTTAAAAATTGTATTGTTTCAAAAAAGAAAAGAGATTTGTGAGATGTAGCATTGCTGCAGTTTTGCAAGTCTCATTAATAATCTGGCTGAATAGAAGTACTGAGATTCTCAGCCCTGGGGATATAATTCAATGGTAGAATGCTTGCCTATCATTTGCAAGCCTTTGGATTCAAACACTATCACTGGAAAGGAAATAGGGTAGGAAGAAAAAAATAAAAGGAAGGAAGGAATGGGAGGAATAGAAAGGAAAGATGAAGGGAGAGAGGGAGGGAGGGAGAAAGGGAGGGAGGGAGGGAGGGAAGGAAAGAGGGAGGGAGGAAGGGATAGAGGGACAGAGGGAAGAAAGAGGAAGTTAAGAAGTGGACTGTGGTTGCTCCATACCCTGTTGACAGGACTCTTGTTCTAGTAGTTTTTTTGTTGCATAGTTGAGAAAGTCATGTGAGGGTACAGAATCAGAGGTCAAAGAGCCACTCACTGGTCTTGACACCCCTTAGAGTCAATTACTGGTCAGAGAGACAGGATTCTGTAGTTCTAGTGCAAAACAATCCTGGGACACAAACTGAAACTGAAAGACTGACGAATTATCAACAGTGTATCTTGAGTTATAGGTTGAAGGGCAACCACAGGCCACATGTAGACACAGAAAGACACAGAGGATGTCTCTGGAACAGGAATTATACTCAAATCTGAGAATTGTGGGTTGTAATTAAAGCATGATTTAACAGAGAACCCATTTATAGTGAGATATTCTTTTCTGAGAAAGTATTCCTCAGTAAAATGAAAATCGTGGTTTGCGCATTGCAAATCTTGAAAACTATTCAGGATTTGTAGCCCACTTAGCGTACGTAGCTCTTTGTTTTGCTCATATGTATACCAGTTCTTTCAACCATCATAAAAACAATAACTATATTCAAGTAAGTTCAATAAATATGCGTTATTAAATTTGAATTTTATGACATAGAATTTGGTTACTTCTCATGTTTTAAGAAGCACAAAATACATGAGTGAATATTTATGTGTATATTTACAATTATAGTTTCAAAAGGACTCATGGAAAATATCTCAAGGGGATTATTTCTTTGGCATGGGGAAAAATAAGAATAGGTCTCAATGAAATAAGCACAATACATCAGAAGATGTGCTTCCATTTAAGCAACATTTAAACGGGATGCAAAACAAGATGGAATGTTTGAAACATCCACAAAAAGCTCTCATCTCTCCTCTGATTTCACCTAAACATTGACACAGTTGGTAAGTAGATTCACTAATGAAATCTTGCAGTCAATCTGAGAAGCTCTTTGGGAAAGCCCAGCTGTGATACCCTCTCTGCCTCTGGTGCTAGATGATTAATCTTCCCAACCTGAAGTATATTCAAGCATCTCTCTTCCAATTCATGAACTATAGGACTATTATGGAGATTTTGTTTATTGTTTAATATGTTATGGTTGCCAAAATTAGAGAACACTTGGCTTAAAATTCAAAAGTCATATACATGTGTATAAGCAAAACTTTTTATCACCTTTAATCTCCATTACCCAATAGCTATTATTAATTTATTTTGTATATGTTGTTTTTTGGTTTGGTTTGGTTGGTTGTTTTTACAAGATGTGAGATCAGGGGCTGACAAGATGGCTCATTATTTAAGAGAGCTGGTTGTTCTCCCGACGACCCAAGTTTCATTTCCACCACTCACATGGTAGCTTACAACCACCTGTGACTCAAGTCTCAGGAAATCTGGTGCCCTCTTCTGGCTTCGAAAGGCACTATGTATGCACTTAGTACACAGACATATATGCAGACAGAACTCCTATATACATAAAATAATAAAATTAAAAATCAAAAATATATATGAGATCCTATGTGTACAATGATTTCTCTCAAAGACACTACTCATGAAAATACTACATAGATAAAGGGAAGGGGGCATTTCTAACTGGGAGACACCATCCTGGTTAAGTGTCTACCATTCTAAATTCTAACACCATGAAGTAAGCTACACATTTCTATATTTTATATAAAAATAACAGGGTTTGTATTACTTTTGTTCAATGTTAGAGTTGAGCTAAGATTGTGAGATTGATCCATGTTGTATACAGAAGCTTTGCCATGGATACAGTTTTCTATGGTATAAATATGTCACAGTTTAAATTGTTGGCAAATACATTCTATATTAGTTCCTTCAGTTTATAATCACAAAGTATTGGGTAGTTTTTAAACAAAATTAATTTTTCTCTCACAGTTCTGAAAACTGGAAGTCCCAAGATCATGATAGTAGTAGATTTAATGTCTGTGATTTTTCTTCTTCAAAGTTGCCACTTTTTGCTTCTGTGTTCACCAGGTAGAGGAGCAAGGGGTTGGTTCTAGTTCTCTTATAAGGGTGCCCATCTCATTTGTGAGGCTGCCCACCGTTACCTGATCCCATCCCAAAGGCCCTGCTTCCTAATCCTATCTTCTAAGGAGATGTAATCTCAACTAATGAATATTAAAGGTAAAACCTTAAAACCTTGTGAGCACTTGGGTTCTAGTTTCAATCTTACAAAATAATATTTTATATCTTCTCTTCAGTGGTACATGTAGGCATGTTTGTTTTGGTTATATTTTTATCTAAAAGCTGAATCACTGATCATAGACCATGTGAATCTTCAATCTTAGTAGATTGTTGCAAATACCTTTTCCCTTAATTTTACCAACTTACAAATCTACAAAAGCTATTAAAGCTTTTTACTCTCCATAGT
This sequence comes from Rhabdomys pumilio, assembly GCA_030674055.1. Lineage (NCBI taxonomy): Eukaryota > Metazoa > Chordata > Mammalia > Rodentia > Muridae > Rhabdomys > Rhabdomys pumilio. The sequence goes on from JANHMN010000016.1 coordinate 52,074,955, forward strand.
TGAAATCTTGGTGTTCTCTCCCTCCCTCCCTCTCTCCCTTCTCTCTCTCTCTCTCCCTTCTCTCTCTCCCTTCTCTCTCTCTCTCTCTCTCTCTCTCTCTCTCTCTCTCTCTCTCTCTTGTTTAGCTTGCGATGTGTGCTTACTAAGGTTGAGATATTCATGTCCCTAATACTAATTACCTTGAACACCTCTTCCTAGGTTTCTGAGTCTTTGGACTTCTTAAAGTGGTTGTTCAACTCTCCCAAACTTCACAGGAGCATACTAAGGTGACAGAAAATGTTAATTTTTCAAATGATTGAAGAAGGCTGTGTTAGAAATAAGTAAATAGAGAATAAGCTACCCGTGAAACATGGAAGAAAAACAATAATACTTAGAAATAAGTATGAAACAAGGGAAACACACGGTATAAGAATAAAACAATATACAAAGGCTAAGCTCAACTATGCATACCTGGAGTCCCAGAAAATGAGAAAAGGCAAAAGCAATCACTGTTGAATTACTGACTGTGAATGTTCTGGAACTAGTGTGACATCCAGAAGCACATTGAAAAGCTGGTGAAATGGATCACTGGGTAAAGGTGCTTGATACTAAGCCACAATATTTGAGTTTGATCCCTGGAACTCATATAGTTGAAGGAAAAGAGCTGGCTTCTACAAATACGTTGTCCTCTGGCTTCTTTCTATGTACCATGCTACACCCCAACACACATGTGCATGCACACACACACACACACACACACACACAAAATAATAAAATGTAAAAAAAAAAGCAAAGAAAAAAAAGAAATACCTTGAATCCTTGAATCTGATTGTTAACTATTAAAACTGCCTAATAGCCAAAAAGAGATTATTTTTTAAAGGCCAAAAGAAAACACACTTTATACCATTAAAGAAGACAAAATTATAGCTACAGCTTCTCAGCATAAAACATGAGAGCCATATGGTGGAGGAATGTCTGTAAGGCACTGGAAAAAAATGTTAATGACAGAATATTCTATTTCTACTGTAAGAATGAAGACTGGGCACCTTAAGCAAATAAAAGATGAGGGGATGTTTTACCAGTACTTTTGCCTTTCAGGAAACACAAAAGATTCTTTTGTGTAAAATTTTTACACAAAAATGGTAAAAAGCTCATGGTATCTGAGCTCATTGTTGAGACACTAAAAGCTTAGGGATAATATTTGAACAGAAGTTGTTTTGGTGTCTTAATTCTAAAGAACAGTCCTTGAGGGTCCCAAGTCAGAACTAAAGAAGACCATGAGGCACTCACTGCATACCTGTGAACTCCAGACTCTATTCTTTTGGACTCTGACAGGGACATCTGTCCTCTGATCTACTGCCTGACTACCCAACTCTTACAAATACCTTCATCTGTTGTCAGCAGAAAGCTTGGAGCCAATTGCAAAATTTTTCTTTAGTAAAAGTATCCTCCACCTCTCTGATTTTTATTTCTTTTTTTTAAAATCATTTTATTTGTTTACATTTCAAATGTTATCTTCCTTCCTGGTCTCCCCTCTACAAACTTCCTACCCCATACGCCTCCCCTTTGTCTCTGAGAGGGTACTCGCCCACCAACTCCGACCTCACCTCTTTGCCATTCACCTTCTCTGGAACATCAACCCTCCACAGGACGAAGGGCCTCCCACACACCACTGATGCCAAATAAGGCAATTCTCTGCTATGTATATAGCTAGAGTCATGGACCTACCCATGTATAAGCTCGTTGGTGTTTGGTCCCTGGGAGCTCTGAGGGGTCCAGTTAGTTGATACTATTGCTTTTCTATGGGGTTGCAATCCCCTTCAGCTCCTTCATCCCTTTCCCTAACTCTTCCATTGGGGTCCCCCCAGCTCAGTCCAATGGTTAGCTGTGAGTAACTCATCTGTATTCGTCAGGTGCTGACAAAGCCTCTTGGAGGACAACCATGCTAGGCTCCTGTCTGCAAGCACATCTTGGCATCAGCACATTAGTGTCAGGGTTTGGTGTCTGCAGATGAAATGGATTGAACGGTGGGGCAGTCTCTGGATGCCCTTTCTTCAGCCTCTGCTCCAGTTTTGTCCCTGCATTTCCTTTAGACAGGGACAATTCTGTGTTAAAATTTTTGAGATGAATGGGTTACCCCATCCCTCCATTGGGAGCCGTGTCTAACTACTGGAGGTGGTCTCTTCAGGTTCTATTACTGGAAAGTCCCAGACACCAGGGATTCAAGAGGCTCCTGGGACTCAGTGGGGATGACATTAGCTAAAATACCCAACAGTAGGGAGATAAAACCTGATTTTTATCTCTTAAGAAAAACATCTTATCATTTAAAAAACATGTAGCTCTTCTAAGGGATTCTCATCCCTGAAAAGAATAACAGAGAAATGAAATAACATAAGGAAATCAAAACCTATGAGAAAATGTGTACAACTGTTTTTAAGATGAGAAATGCTGCAGGGTACTTCATGCTGGGAGTAATGACCCAATAGAAAGAGAAAATAGGAGGATGAAAGTGAAATCGAGTATGCCACAAGAGCAAAGGACTTGATCCAGCAGGAAGCAAAGGGATTTGATGAATGATTGAAAGTGGGCCCACGTGAAGGGACATCACATTTATATTGGGAAAATCTCACACTCAGATATAGACCTGGATGTAGATAAATCCAAAGGTTCGTAGATAACTTCATTCACCTGATTGAGTCTACTTTTATTCCTGAGATTAGAAATCAAATTATGTGCTGACCTTGAAGTGTGATAGGAAAGGACTGCTGGCTAGATGCAGTAAGCAAATGAGTGAAAGACGAACTGACTAGAAAGGTGATGGGATTGTTCCCCTATCTGAGAGCTGATATTTGTCGTCCACATGTGTAGAATGGGTACCCAGTATCTTCGGTTTTCCTTGTCTGCAACCTAGGTCTGCTTCTGAGAGAGGAAACAAGACTGACTTCCTGAAGCTATCTTTCTAGGTAATGTTACCTGTTGAGAAAGATGGAAAAGAAAGTACTTGGGGTTTGAGGAGGAAGAATGATGATCTAATTATAACAAAAAGAGTGGAAAACTAGATGCCTACACATAGAAAACTAAAATGGGACCTCTATATTTTACTCTACATAAAAATCAACTTGAAGTAGATCCAAGACTTTAATGTAAGACTTAGTCCAGCAGGAGAATGCATGTTAAGTTCTAGACACAGACAAGGCTTTTTGAGTAGCGTTCTAGTCACCAAAGAAATCATATCAAAAATTGACAAATGAGATTACATCAAAGTTAAAAGTCTCTACACAGCCAAAAAACCAACTAATAAACACAGTTTGCAAAATGGGAGAAATTTTTGGCCAGCTACTCAACCAATAAGAGATTAATATACAAAATGCATAAAGAAGTAAATAATTTAAGGTCTAAAATATCAATAATCCAATCAATACATAAACATAAACTAAACAGACACTTTTCAAATGAAGTGCATGAAAAAGGTGTTCCATATTTTCAGCCCTCAGAGAAATGCGAATCCGGAACTACACTGGGGTTCCATCTCACCCACATCAGAATGCCTGCCTTTGAGATACAAAAAGCACCATGTGCTGATTGTAACACAGAAACAAGGCCTTATCCATGACTAATAGGAACATACATTAGTATAGGCACTGTGAAAAACCAGTGTGGTGGTTCCACAAGGAATAAAACATGGAACTGCCATGTGATAAGGCTTTACCTCTCTTGGGCACCTACCTAAAGAAGTCAAATGCAGCACACACAGATGCACCTTAAAATCTGTGTTTCTTCCAGCACTATTGTAGAATAACCATAAATATCTGTCAGTGTATAGATGGTTCTGTGGTGACAGGAATGGATGCACAGCTCCATCTTGTCATCTTCAGCAGCCTGAGGAAGTTCCCTTGATCTTGACTGGACCTTGGTCCAGGTTAAAATTGTATCCTTGGATTTATTGGAGAAAGGAATTTCAGGATGAGCCAGTCTGAAGCTGTGTCGGTAAAGAGAAAGAGAAGAACCAACTTATACTCAAGAATATGAGTATATTCACAAGGTGGGTGCTAAGGAGAACCTGGCAGTTTTACAATTGATAAGGCAAAACTCAAGCTCACAGTAGGTACAGAGAGATAGTATATTTTTAAACAGATTTAACAGCCTTCTTTGAGAAACCTAGAATATGCCAGCCCTTAAGCCTGGCTGATTCCCATTTTAGTCAAAAATGTTTATATAGAAACAGCAATATTGTCTCTGTAAGAGCAGCCTTTACATCCAATTTTAATTGTTCTATAATTCTTGCTTTTCTGCTGACAGGAAGATTCTACTGCACTTCCTACCCCCAACTTGAGAGCTCCTTTCCCTTCCCATGTTCTCATAACTCTTCTATCTTCATACCCTGACTAAGCTGGATGAAGAGAATATAGCATATATATAGTGGGGCCACAACAATTCAGCCACAAATGAGAATGAAGTTTGCAGGGTGTAGACTGCAGGAAAATTAAGAGAATATGAGATCATCGTGTTAAGTGAAATAAGCTAGTTTCACAAAGACTATGTTCCTTATCATATGTGAAATTTAGAGAGGAAAAAATAATATAAAAGTTTAAAAAGGTGTATTGAGGAAAGGGAAAGGAAGTAAAAAGGACATGAAGAGGAGACAAATAAATCAACATATATCACATACATTGCTTGGAAATGTTATAATGAAATCCATTCCTCTGTATATATAATATATGCTCATAAGCTCCATAAAGAATAAAGAATGGGACTGAAAGTGAAGAGCTTTTTCATATAATTACTTAAATTATTGGGAAAGTAAAAGTCCAGGTCAACGTGGAATTAGACATAAATATGATTGGGATTTTTCTGACAGGTACCATGGAGGAAACTGAGATTAACTGCTTGTTTATACAGAAATAATAACAGCTAGTTAGGTAAAGTGGGGTAAATTGGAAAATGCAGAGTAAAAGAAATCCACTGAATTTGGGAATCAGGATAAGTTATCTGAAACATTAAAGGCAATAGTTACAGGTTCATACCATTACAATTTTTAAAATCCGGAAAAATGATGACCAGGTCAAAAATGTCACCATGGGAAGAGGCAGCAGAGCTAAATTACACTGGAAGATAGTTAGAAGTGAGTTTCTGAAGGTCACCATGTCTCAAAATTGCAATGACTGCATTTTTAGATAATTAAGAATATAATCATGTCTCAATTCTATAGCTGTCAGTAGAGTTGATGTACTGAAATTAAAGCCTTAAATTCCCTAAACATTTTGTTGTATATCTGTACATATAAAATAGAAATCAAGTTGAATTTTAAAACATTTGAAAAAAGAGTTCCATGATTTTGAATATTTTTAATTTATTCTTTAGTTATTTCACAGATGTATATGATGCATTTTGGCAATATCGACTCCTTAAATCCAACTTTCCAACACACCCTAGACGCCCACAACACATCTCCTTCCAGCTCCATATCTCCTCCCCCTTTTTAAGTCTGTTGATGTGTGAGGCAACTTCCCCTAGCCGTGAACCCTACTAGCTCCTCAGCCAACAGTAGGGTCTCATGTGCCTACCACTTGTTACTTACTGCAGACTCTTCCTTCACTTAATTCGAGAGGAGCCTGTAATCCTGGATTTCTACAAGGTCATAGATGATGGTGATCACTGGAAATAACAATAAAGGAAGACCTCACATTAATTAAACCATGTTTATGATAGCTCAGACAGAAATTGTGATTTTAAATATTTTATTGTTCCTCCTTTGACCCTTGGAAAATTGTGTTTCTCTACTCCACATAGGCTTCATAAAGAGTAGTAACTATCATTCCTCTGCTTCCATTGAATTAGCAAGTTTGTTAACTTTGGCTATTCCTAGGTTCTACTTGGCTATTTCTGAGCTCACAGCAACTGGCTAATGCGAACATCAACGCAGGCTTTCCAATTGACCAGTAACACCTGCCAATATCCCTCCCTCTCTTTGATCCAACCACTGTTTGGATGTCTCTGTTACCTTTCCAAGACAGACATCTAGTGTATCAATATTCATAACTCTATATCTCAAGTAACTGCTATTATTTCAATAAAAATGTTACTTAGATTGGTCTTTCCATTTTGTATCCTTCCTGACCAAATCTGTAGCTACTTGAAACTATGTGATTGACATCTCATTCTATTTAAAATTACTCTCTTTCCGCAAGCCTGAGCCATTGCCCTGGGAACAGGATTCAGTCTTTCAGTTCTCTTCAACTTATAGCAGGAAAGACGACTGACTGCTTCATGCAAACATAGTTTTGACAAGTCATCTTTCTCCCCAACCTACTCCAAGCATAGCAGAACCTTTAGAATTATGGCATTTTTTTGACTTTTGAGTCAGAATATGCTCAAATACCATAATATTGCATTCCAGAATGAGTAGAAAAATAATTAGATTTATCAAGGTTTAGGAGAATCACATGAGTTATGTGGTAGAATGCCCACATCAGCATAAAAACTGATGAACAAGAAGGGCAAGCCAAGGCTCTATAAGGCTCTTATAAAACAGATAAATGCACAGCAACCTAGTAAATGATGAGATGGTTATCCAACCAGTTGGGACTATCCCAAATAAGTATTCTTATTATTCATCTAACTACACTTAACTTTTTAAATTATTGGACAGTTTTATATATTTGTGTAATGAGTTGTCATTTTCATCCCCCCAGCCCCATCTCCCTACTTTTCCTGCCGAAACCACTCTTTTGAACAAGTGATCCCTCCAGCTTTCATGGCTTTTTTTCATGTGGTTAACATGTAGTTATTTGCCAGGGCATCAGTGTCTGTGTGTATATGTTTCAGGAAGGGATATTTACTGGAGCAATGACAACTTATGCATGGGTTTATCACTGGAGTAAATGACACATCTTCTGCTAACAACTGTTAATTGCCAACATTATCTCTGGGAGAGCCTCCTGGGACCCACTGCCCCCATTTATGGTGAAATGTTAATGGGCCAAATTTTGTGCAGGTCAAGACTCAGAGAACATTGTGGCAGGAGGCAAAAGAATGTAACATCTGAGAATAGGTCAGCAAAAGCATGTTTTCTGAACATCACATTAACATTGAATGCACAAACTCACTGCAGGTTTAATATAATTAAGGCATATATCTAAATCTTAGATGGAAGTTAGACTGATAAATATAAAAATATTCCAGATAGACAAGCTAGATGAGCTCTGTATAAATGTTAAAGTAACAGGCAGAGTTTAACTAATATAAGCTAGTACGTTATATCCAGATTAAGTCCAACATCCCAAAGTATAAAGAGAGTGGACAGCAGTGGCAAAGGTTCCCCCCATGTGGCATTGAAAGTCTCTTTGTGTGTCAAAGTTGCTATATCCAGAGACCTTATGATCTTTCTTGTTTTGTGTTTATGTGTGTGTATGCATGCAGTGCATTTGTGACAACTGTGTGTGTGTGAATATGTGTTCATGCAAGTGTACATACTTGTATGTACATGTGGAGCCCAGATGTCAGTGTTCATGTCTTCCACTGTTGTTCTCCACTGCATCTTTTGAGACAATAACACTCAAAAGACTCAGGGCTCAGTGATTAGCTAGACTGGCTAACTAGGGGATTCAGCTGCTGGGGACACATACTTAGTTCCTCATCCTCGAATGGCAAGTACTTCACCAACTGAGGCAAATTCCCAGCCCATGATATATTTTTATTTTGTATGATCTAGAAATAATCTTTTCTCTACTTTACCAGAAACTTGGTATAAATAAAAACCACATGCAAGTAATCCTCAATACAGGAAAAAAAAAACATAGATGTTGAGGTTAACCAAAACCACAAACCATATGCAGAGAGATAATTGTACATTTATTATACACATCCTGGGTATCCCCTTTCTGTGAAAGATATTATGAATCAAGTATCATGTATTTGATGCTGCATACTTCTATTTTCTTTTCAAACACAAACTCTTCTTTATCAGATGTCTTCTGCCTAGTTCCCCAAGGGTCTGTACTTTATGTCTCACAATTGGTCTATTTTTTTCTTTACTAAGTATCTGTCTCCTGCCTACCTCCGCATTGTGTCTCTTTTTGTCCTGGAATGGACATAGTGAAAAGACTCTTTGTCTCACTCTCTTCTGTCCTCTTCTAAGTGCCTGCGTTTCCTTTTTGATCTCTCTTACTCTCTGTGCCAGAGTATTGATATGTTTGAGAAAATGTCAGAGAGGTAGCTCTCTCTTCTCTCTTGAATTGGTCTCATATGGTCATTCAGGAAACATTCAGAGTAACAATACACAAGATGATACAAAAGATACGCACAGAGCTGGAAGGGCTCTGTGTCCAGCTGATTTACATTTTAGCCCTGGTTGCTGTAAGGTCTTACTATTGTCCACCTTGCCAAACGAATGTTGTATGCAGGAATGGTATTATTTGTGATATGTTGTATAGCCTCCCAATAAAAGACATTAAATAAAAGAGTACATTTTTATTGGGTAATATTAAACCATTCACTTCCACATGCACTTACTTTAACCAGCTTGAACAAATTAGTTATTCTCAGTAGATTACCCTCACTGTTAATTCTATAATAAAAGATTCTAGAGATGGTGCATTACCATCACTGGCATTATAATTTTTATTTCAGAATCCTACTAACCGAATATTCATTATCTAATTGTAATTAAAATGCATGATTCTCTTAAGAACGCTTATAACTATTTAAATGAATATGAACTTTATTAAAGGGATAAAAGTAGGATATTAAAATTATTCCAAGAGGGTAAGTTTTATTCTTGGAGAAGTGTAAAACTGCAGTGGTAAGAAATAAAGAAAGAACAAGGAAAGGCAACAGAAAAGTCATAAAAATAACAAGCACACAGATTCCTGATGTGCTATGGTACAATACAAAGTGTTAACTAATCAGACAGTCATGGATAAAATGAACAACACAACAAAAACCAAGTAAACTACTTTAGGACTGGAGTGAGAATTTTTTTGCTTTGCTTTCCCCAATGGTAATGCCTCGAAATTCAATGTTAATGCCTTGGAACCCTTTGGACACCCAATAAATACTTGTTGTGAATTCTATCTCAAAGTTATAAGAATTTCATGAGTAATTTTCCAGTCAGTTTGTAGATGAGACTTTGGGATAGCTTCATGGTTGGGCGCAGTTAAGATGTATAATTTTCATTAGGAGATTAATTTATATGCTCAGAAAAAAATGTTTTTTTTTTTGAGATGATAAAGTTGTTCAGGTGGCAACCAAGCTACAAAGAAGAGTAAGAGCCTGTAAAGTTGACCCTTTTTGTTGTGTATTGTGAATTCTTTATTGTTATACAGAAAGGCCACCATTCTCCAATTCTTTATATTTTTGGAGTTGATATACTATTATTTCCTTTAAATTTTTATTTATTTGCATCCAAATGCTGATGGACCCTCTTCCCAGTCCTTCTTCCCAGGTTTCCTCCCTCACCCCCATCCCCTTTATTTCTGAGCATGTGGCCCTGCCCTGAGTGCCCCCCTTCCCTAGGACATCAAGTCCCTACAGGATTAAGCACATAGTCTCCCGTTGAGGACAGACAAGACAGCCCTCTCCTGCATATGTGCCTGGGGCTTCATACCAGCAATGCATGCTCTTTTATTGGTAGCTCAGTCTCTCTGGGAGCTCCCATGGGTCCAGGTTTGACCTTATTGGTTTTCATATGGAATTGTCATTGCCTTCAGGGCCTTAAATCCTTCTCCTAATGTCCAGTTCTTTACTATAGACATAGAGAGGCCATCCCTCTCCAACTCTTTACTATATATGTAGAGAGGCCATCTCTATCTGACTCTTTTTACTATGTACATGGAGAGGCCAACACTCTCCAATTGTGCATGTATATATATATATATATATATATATATATATATATATATATCTTTACATCTCAGAAGGAGCCATCAATTCTCCTAACTTCCAGTTCTTTACTATATATATATGCGTGTGTGTGTGTGTGTTATATATGTTATATATATGTATGTATATGTGTATATATATATGTATATGTGTGTGTGTGTATATATATATATATATATATATATATATCCACTTCTTTATTACATACATAAGGAGGACACATTTCTCTCTAATTCTTTACTCCACACATTCAGCTGCAACCCCTCATTACCTAGGAGGAACTATAAATCAAAGACAACTTTCTTTATATACATTGTAGAATTGTGTTCTAATCATGCCAATTATTGGCACAAATGCTCATTGTGAGGAGTGATGGTAGTGACTTTATATTACATGGAGCCATGAGAAGGTGCCATTGTGTGTCACTTAAGTGCATATTAATAATTTCCCATGTGTTAATAATATTAACTGTATGCTGACCATATGGTAGGCACGATACTATGTAACTTGCAGTCAGCTAACTTGTTTATATTTCAACAAACATGTTTTGACAGGTGAGATAAGGGAAGAATTTCTCTGAAATGGAATATATACAAAGAAAGCACCAAAATGAAAAATGTTAGCCAAAAAGATAATTGGAAATCTGAGCAAGAATAAAGACTGTTACTGCATTACCTCTCAGGTGACTGGAAGCCCAGATACAGGGAAGTTGAGACCCCAATGTGGGTTCTATTTAAAGAAGGGACCAGAACTAGAAATTATACATTCTCTAAAAACTATGATAAGCTAGCAATGATTTTTTTCCTTCTGAGCTATAAATATTATAGATGGAAGCACACAATCTAATGATATAACTTGGTCATTTTTATATAATGGTCCACCTATAAAATCATCACTCAGATCAAGCTATGGACCATAATCCTTAGCTGATGCCAGTAAATTTCAAGAAAGAAAACCAAAGTTCTGACATCTAAGACAACAGATTATTTGTGCCTGGTTTTGATCATTATGTAAATAGAATCACAGACACAAAAAATTGTGTTTTGCACTTTTTCTCAATGGTATAGATTGGAGTTTATCCTTATGTTAGAGTTACTTTAATCGTTGCCATAACAACACACCTGACAAAGTTAAAGTCTTATCTTTGGCTTATATGTTGAAAGTATGTTCTAGGTCCATCATCATGGAAAGGCTTGGCTGCAGGGGCATGAGGCAGTTCATTCTGTTGCACTTGCAGTTGGGAAGCAGTGAGATGAAAGGCAGTGCTCAGGCTCGATGTCTCCTTTGTATTCATCTAAGATCCCAGGTCACGGAATGGCGCTGTCCATATCTAGGGGAGATAGTCCCACTTGACCTAACCTTATCTAGATCCTCCCTCACATGTATGACCACATGTTTGTTTCCATGGTGATTCTAAATTCTATCAGGTTGACAATCAAGATCCCACTATACTTTATCTTATTACATGCCTGTTTTCTATTATTATATGAGTATGTCACCGTTTTTTTATTATCTTTTGTTAATGAACATCTGAGATACATAGCTTCTCCCACTTTTGAAAAGAAAATTTATTTAATTAGTCATATTAATAAGTCCTGGTGGTTAGATACCATAGTTGCTTAAGATATATACAGTCTGTATTAGTCACCTTTTTTTTTTTTTTTTTTTTTTTTTTTTTTTTTTTTTTTTTTGGTCAGTGTGACAATGTCTGATGGAAGCAATGAGAGGAAATACTTTATTTGGACTCAATTTCAGAGGACTCAAAGTCAACATTGGTTGGCCTTAACATGTTGGTAGTAACAAGAGACAGAGGAAAGATGTTCACTACATAGCCATTCAGGAAACAGAGAAAGAAAATGGGCAAACAGGAGGAGGTCAGAGCAAGACATGGCCTCCAGGACCGTGATTCTAAGTGACTTCCTACAAAGTCCCACCTTATTCTTTCATCAAGCTTTATTAATACCATCATATTACCAATTCATTAGAGCATTCATTCATTAGGTATAAGCATTCATGATCTAATTATCCCTAGAGACGCCAGGCATGCATACTCAGAGGTGCACGTCACTAAGTTCCTAGGCATTTGGCAATCAAAATGAACCACCCCATTATTGCTGGTTGGTGGGAATGAGCATAGGGTGTGAAACACAGCCTCCATAATTAATTAATATGCTAAGAACATGCCAATCTTATCTTCCATTTTGTTCTTAATCTCATTTATTAGTTTGAAGATCTGGAACTGATTTTCCACAAAGCTATATCTAAGAAGCCTCTGGATGCCAAAAAGTACTTTGTGGACAGCCATGGTGCTAAAAATTGTGTATCAGTAAATTAAAATGTATGATATAAAAAGTTTCTTTTCCAAAATGCTAGATTAAACAAAGTTAAATATACTTGTATCCAATGAAGAGTTTCTCATAGTTGTTATAATATAGTTTTGGGCCTCCAAGGCTGATATATTAAGTATGCATAGTATCAACAGATGGGATGTCAAACATCTTTTTTTCCAAACTTATTTCTAGAAACTCCAAATCTTAAAAGTATCCATGATCTTTATGAAATAAATCATGTCTAGGTAAATTTTGTCTATTAAAGCTTTAAGCCCTAATGTAACTGTACCTGAAGGTAGGGCTTTTAGTAAAGTAACTAAGAGTAAGTGAATTTATAAAAATGAACCCATGATTCAATTCGGTTGATAACATTATAAGAGGATATGTGAGAGAGCCCCCTTCTCCTTTTGCACATGATCACAGAAGAAATGTCATGTGAGGGCACAGTGAAAATGGAAGCCAAGGAGAAGATTCATCAAAAACTTACCTTAATGCCATCTTGAGATAAATTTTCCCCCCTTCATTATTGTGAGGAAAAGAGAACAGTGTGTTTCTTATTTCAAGGCGTCCAGAGCAGAATACTACAACTCTCTTGAAGAAAACTTAGAATTGCTCATCAAAATAGTGTATATCTCAAGGAAATGAAATAACACATCCTTTCCAGGCTTATTTGTATCATATCTTAATTACTTTTCTATTAATTCAAAGAGACACCATGAACAAGGTAACTTATAAAAGGGGAATTGCTTTTAATTTTCATAGGATGAGTACATGCCCATCATAGTATGGAACAGGAGGCAGGCATGGCACCAGAACAGTAGTTGAGAACTTACAACTGACCCATGAGGCAGAGAGAACCACCTGGGAATGGCATGAGCTTTGAGACCCCTCTTCTACAGGCCACACCTCTTCATCCTTTTTAAACAGTTCTACCAACAGAGGACAAAGCATTCAAATACATGAGCATATAAAACCATTCTCATTCAAACCACCACACATCACTTTCCTCATCTTAAATTAGTGACAGCTAGATACGCTATAAAAATCATGTGGTAATTTCTCCTTCTGCATTTTCAAAGGGGAAAGATAAGTATACACTTTCTTCACTCACTCCATAAAACTAGATGAAGAATTTTCGCATTACTAAAGCACTAATACAGCCCTGCCAGGTGGTGCCCTCACTGTTTTCTTTGGTGGAAAGTACAACCTATTGTTAATGATGCAGTTCCATAACTTTTCTCTTCTGAACAGAAGGTTTATATGTTGTCTAATAAGTTGGACAGCATTATTATAAATGATTTGCTCTCAAGATTGTAAAGTAAATTTGCCGAGATGACTTTGATTCTTTTCAAATCTAATGAACTGAAGTTTTAGAATATTCCTGAGTAGGTTACTGAATTTCTGTTTTCTCTGAACCCAAGATCCAGCTGTGTGTGACAAGCCACACAACTGAAACCCTCATAATGAGCTATTCCAGTAGGTTCTTATTCCAATCATTTTCCTCTGCTGACACAGGAGGAACCAAAATCCTTTCCCCAAAATACGTTGATGTCACATTTCAGAAAAGCTGTGTGCTTAACTGCCAATGATTGACATTACGCTTTAGGATGGGCTCCTTGTTCATAGTATCCCAAACAAGAGGATGCTGGAGATTTGCTCCCAGCCATTAAAAATCCTGTTCCAATCTATCTGCCCTAGAAATCATAGGTGCTAGTCAAGGTTTGAAAATAATATTGGCAAATTAATTGCAGATGTACGGGGTAACATGCAAATAGCTGTATCAACTCTGCACACAAAATGCTGTGTACCAAAGTCTCTGTGAGTTCTACCAGATTGCTTTTGCATTCTCACATTGACTCCAAAACAAGAATGTGAGGATAATCTCTCATTTTCCATTGGATTATGAGCCACTGAACTTTTTCTTCATCTCACCACCAGAGTTCCCTGTCACACTCAAAAATGGTTACCACATTTCCATGTCTGGTATGTCCTGTGATGTTTTTGATATCTGACATTTTACAACATTTAACAGAAATGACAATTTTTTCCAAACAGATGCTTTTGCCTTTTCTCATTTCCATTAGCTGTAATTCTTTTGGGTTCCTTTCAAATTTTAGATCATTTATTGTGGATCTCCTTGATTCATCTTTCTCCCTTCATGCTGAAGTCTGATAGCAAGCTTAAGCCCCATTCCTGGCTACATCTGATTCACAGTGCCAGTTCCTAAGTGTCACATTAAAGGTTTGTTTTTATTTGGGCCATCTTATCCTAAAGTGTAATGTTTTTCATTATTGTAGTCAAAGGGGTGTACATTTTGCAGACATTTCCATCCCTCAGCATCTTCAAGATATTTTATGAAAACATAAAAACAAATATTGAACATCTTAGGAGTGTCGCATACCTCAAACCCCAGTCCAAAAAAAAAAAAAAATGGTCCCTACCTTCAAGCAAGTCTTTTGTGTCCACTTCAGGAGCAAAGTGGCCTGTTAGAATAAAGATGGAATGGCAAAGTATATATGTATATATATATATAATATATATATATTTTTTTAAAGTATGATGTTTATATGGAAAAGATAGGAACAATATGAGTAATGCTGGCATGGATTTGTGTTATGTGGAAGCGACTTTGTAAGGGTATCTACAGTAAGAAAAGGAAACACTTCTCAGTTAAAAGTAGAATTCTTATCTCATTGGAAAATAATACCTGTTAAGATGGGATAATCCATAAAATAAAAGCTCACAGCATATCATTCTCTTTTCTAGGACCAAATGCATTAGGACAGATGCTCTTTTAAACAAAGTTAACTAAGCAAAAATTATGGTGGAAAGGTCTGTTCATTATTTTCATAATTGAGAAGATTTATGTACAATCTATTAAAGAACTGGAGAATTGCCTTGGTCCTTGGCACTTGGGTGAGAAAGCCCAACATCAAGGACTCCACTCCTAGAAGCCATTTCCAAAGAATGAAACAAAGACAAACTGGATTAGTGAATGTTTGATAAAGTAGGTATATAATAATATCCTCCAAAGGTCACCCAGCCACACCCAAGGATCATTCAGCCAAGAGAAGGGATGAGAATTAAGGAAAAGGCAGTCAAGGTAGACATAGACACACTGGCAGAGAGCAAAGAACTGAATGCCTCTTTTCTTTGTTCATTAAAATGCATATTGAGGTGAGCATGAACCTTGGGCAGGAAAACTGCATTCCACCTTGTTAGGCTACCAAAGGAAGAAAAAAATCAGACCTTACAACTGTGGACTTTAACTGTAGAGCAACCACAGGTTGTGCTGTGCAGCCCAAATCTCTGGAAGGATGTTTGAGGTAGGAGGTGGCTAACCACATTTATTATTACCACAAGTTTAATCCATTAGCTTTTGTTCGGTTTAAGCCGCAAAGGGGCAGTCAGTTAATTGTAAGGTCATCACTTTAACCTTTTAGCTTTATGGTCAATGGAAACCCTTGATCTTGGTTCATCTTTACTCTAGAGTTACAAGCCCTAACCTGCTCCACTGTTTCTCATTTGGTTCCTTGTTTACTTAGTGGTTTGTTTTGCTTTGCTTTTTGAGACAGGCACATATTCAGTAGCTCTAGCATATCTAAAACTCACTATGTAGACCAGACTGGTCTCAGTCTTGCCTCTCCCTGCCTCAAGAGAAAAGCTGGATTATAGGCATACCCTACCATGCTCAGGTCTGGTTAACTTTTACCTATGTTGTGACGGGCAGTTCTGAGGCATGCTTGCTGAAGTGTTGGCATTTGAAAGGTTGAAGTCACATCTTTGAGAATCTACCTCCTCTCTCAATTCCCCATCCCCTTGCTTGCCCTGACAGAAACAAGAATGGATTCATTCATACCAGAATCAAACTAGATAAAAATTCATATCCTAAAAATAGCATAGGTTTAGAAAAATGTTATAGCCAAAAGAGAAGTACTAAATAGTGTTTCTTCAGGGTGTGAAATGGGTTTTCAGAGATACCTGGGTCGTCAGCTGTGTCAGTATCCTTTCCTTCTTCAAATGATGCCACAGAAACCTGGCCATTGCTGGAGAAGCCTGCGAGGCTGATGAGAAAGGCTGACTTGCACAGCCAATGCTGCACCCCTCACAAAGTCCCTATCACCAGCTTGAGAAAGCAGTGGTTGGACTGAGAAAAATGAATCAGATTGCTTGGTCATGTCTTTTGGAGTCAGAGAAATAAAAAGCCCACCTGAACTACATCATTCAGAACATCCTTGTCCCATTTTAAGATGAGGTAGACAGAGATGCTGACAATAGAAATGGCCTTCCTTTTCAGAGTTCCATGGAAGGATAATGTGGACTGCGCACTGTGGGCCACATATAGAAAATGTGATATGAAGCCAATCAGAAATAACTTTTAAAGCATCCCACTAAGGGTCTGTGGGAAATACCTCAGTAAAGAACTTTCCTTGCAAGCATAAAGATCTCAGTTTAGATACTCAGCACTGGAGAGGTAAGATAGGCATATTCCAGGGTTTGATGGCCAGCCAGACTTGGCTAAGTTCCAAGCCAGTAAGAGACACTGTCTTAAAAAAACTCAAAATGTATGCCATCTCAAAAAATGGAACTAAGATTGTTCTCTTCAAATTTTTAAATTCCCCCAAATTCATGTGCACGCATGTACATGCAAACACACATACACCTGCATATATATATATATATATATATATATATATATATATATATATATATATCCAGCCATACTCAAAGGCCAGTAATCCATGAGAAAGAATATGGCCAGGCAAAAACAGGTCAGATGGCCAGGTGCATGTGACATTCCAAATTTTGCATCTTTTTGTTTATTAAACACATGGATGAAACACTGAAAAAAAAAAACATGTTATTTACCCTATGTTTGAAAAATATTCCAAGCCAAGATAAGGGATGCTTTCTTGTCAACTAAGTTTTGAGATACCAGGCATTGACTATGACTTGCTAGATATTCTGAGACACAGAAATTGGCAGAAGGCTGATCATCAAGTATTCCCTCTTGCCACGAGTTACAAAAACATAAGCAACTCTTGCATAGATTAAAATATAAATATGGATGGGCAGATTAAATTGTAAGTAGTTCAAAGCAGACTCCCACCCAGTGAGACAAACTTTCCTATGGAACAAAACAAGACATTTCTGTATAACTTAAAGGAAGTAAATTGAAATTCTTTCAGGATAACTTGAGAAATACAAACACACATCGTGTCCTCAAGTTTTAAGTGTTGGAAGTTTCTATGTTTTTATTAGCTCAGCTACTAATCAGTGGAGAACATAAAACCAAGCATTGTTTTATTCCTAACCTAGCTCCTGAAAAATGAAGAAGGTTGTTAAGTAGATCACTCCCCAGACATTACTGTTCTCAATACTCATTACTGTTCTGGGAGAACCCTAGAGGGCCAAGAAGGCCTATCCTCAATGGGTTCACATCACAAAGGGCCTCAAAGGTGGTATCTTCCATGGACCACACTCATGAAAAATAGATCCAATATTCATGATTTTTATGCATATGGAAGTATATCAAACTTGTTCCAGTAACAATTACTTGTTTGAGAATTAAGAACATCAGAGCATAATCAAAGGGCCTAATAATTTTACACCTAGGTAAAGAAAATGTTGCCCAGGTAAATTAACCAACTTTCGGATAGAGAACATTTTAAAGACTTACCTTTAAGTTTTGTACACCTTTGCTATTTTAATCATATCTAAATCTTTTATTGAATATTACCTTGTAAAGAAATAAAATCTTAATTAAGGAAAGTTAAACTTACAGAAGTAAATGGTTCAAGATCATTCCAGGAACTCAGTAGAAGAAAGGTTTTCTTTTTCATCTCTTCCCCCATTAATAATAAACTCATTCTGATGACTGTTTGGGAATTAGACCTTGTGAATGTCTATGTGTGTTTGTGTATTTATCCAGTCATAAAATACATGAAGCCAACTACCTTTAGTTACCTACTTGTGTTTATTTTATAAAGTTCTATAAAACAACATGTCTGTCCTCAGGGAGCTTGCATTCCAGAAAGGCAATTCAGAGAAAACCATTTTGCATAAAATCTCAAAATGATGATAGGGGCTTTTCTAAGAGACTCTAAATGAAACAGATAATTGTCTAGCATTTATAAAAGGTCTCATCTATTCCCACTGAAAAGAAGTAATTGAGTCTGTAATTACTTTCATTTCATAAGGGACATAGTCATGGGTTCTAAAGATCTAGTTGTGACGGGTGTTTTCTTAATTGCTCTAATTGCTTTATAGGGAACACCATCATATAGCATTGAGGAGGTTTCAACAGTCAGTGGTAACTAACGACATCATTGAAAGTATTCAGAAACTTTTACTTTGTCGTGTGTTAGAGGCTCAGCTGTTGTCACCTTGTGACAGTAGTAGCTCTTTTGTGATAAATGAGCAAGGGACTTGCCTACCTATACACAAGAACCATTGAGGAGCTGGCAATGCTTCTCCATCTTGGGATGGCAAGGCATCCCTGGGGAACATTCTGTGGCCTCTGCCCAACCTGGTTATCTCAAAGAGGCCCAGAAACTTTATTCCCTCTTCTCATATCTTTAATAGGGATCCAGTGAGAAAAACAAAATTATCAAAAAAAATTTAATTAAAATATTTAATTGTATTTTATTGTCAATTCTAGACTTGGGCACCATCTCATTCTATATACTATGAAACAGAATGAATGGGTCAATGATCTCAGGAGAAAGGGTTGGCTTTATAGGCAGGAAAGGATGGAATGAAACAGAAAACAACAGAAAGCAGATGGATCCTTGCAAAAGGTTATTCCAGAATTAAAGTAGAGAAGGCTTCCTTAGGACCCTGGTTCAGAGGAATTCCCCTCTGGTTGGTGGCTGGAAATCTCCTTTCTAGAAAATTGGCCTGTGCTATTCTATGGCAATTGGCACAGGGAAGTCCATGCTGGGACAACCTGTTCTGCTGTAGCATTAGTCCAAGCAATGGCCTCCCACATAATTTTTTTAACAGCCTCACTGAGGTGTTGCTTCTGCCAAGACGATGGGAAAATGGTTTTCTCAGCATTCTCTGGCTGGCTCCCCAAGTCTCCCTTAAAAGCTTCCCTAAGACAAAGTTGTTTCTCTCTGCCAGGATTTACAAGACAGATCTCTGGAATGGGAACTTTCATAACATCTGGTAGCAAAACAAGTGCTCTAGAGTGAAAACGTCAGTGTTTGTTTTTAAATAAAGTTTTTTTTTTCATGTTTTCACTGAGCTTAGGAAGGACTGAGATGCTTGTCTGCAGGCTTGTTTGTTGTCTCCACAGACAGGAGATGACCAGCTGAGTGTCCTCAGGAAAGCTGTACTGGAACAGAACAGTTCTAGGATGGACCCAGAGACTCAAGTTTTACTTCTGTAGCTAACAGTTCTGATAGACCATGCAAGAGTGTGAGTCAGATCTCCTCTGAGTTGGACGGCAGAATTCCTCTACTGTACAAGCCCACTATCACGTATAATTAGTGTATTATGCTAACATGATAAATAGTACTTAATGTCTCCCTAAATTAGATTGACCTCAATCTCTAAAGGTCATTGATTCCAACAAAATCATGTTCCCACGACACTTTATGTAAAAAACAATATCAGGTATATCCTTTTGAGAGACAACTTCTCTCAGGGTAGGTGCTGAAAAGTCTCATCAGAACCTGTGCCAATCAAACCACCTACTGCTATGGATTTGTTTCCGTAGGCAAAGTGGGATCTAATGTTCTTTTTCGTAGTATATTTTATATGTATCTCTTTGTAACTTTAAATCCTGCAGACTTCTATTCAGATACTTGATTTCAGAATAGATTGAGAAGGTAACTTTTTCATCTTATCTAGGTGATAAATTTTTTAGTGGGTTCTTTTTTTGTTGTTGTTTTCTGATTTAGCAAAGATTATCAGTTTTGTGACAATTAGCTATACTCTAGGAAAGCATCAATAGATCAGACCAATCTGGGTGTAAATAAAGCAGGTCCAGTACTCGCTTGGTGTGGTGTGTGATGGCGTAGGAGCAATTGTATGGAAAACTCTGCAGACATTCTTGAATTTGGGATGTTGTGTGTAACTTCAATATTAAGATTAGTTGAGTGTGTCTTGATAAGTATGATCTCACCTATAAATGAGAATTACACAATAAGGGTATAGTCTGACCACACTACAGTGTATAGTCCCACACCCAAAAATATCTAGGCAGTAGTGATTGGATTTAGTAGATTATTTTTTTTTTTTAAAAAAGGACATATAAAAATGGGAGGGGTATGAAGAGTTCAGGTAGATCTGGGAAGAGTTATTGGGGAGGGGAGGGGAGAAAAATAATCTAATAAAATACATTGTATGAATACATGAAATTTTCAAATAATAAAAATTTATCTAATTAAATGAAGGTATACGATCAAGCTAGAAGGTATCAAACAGGGTAAGTACAGGGTAAACAGAATAACCCAGGCAGAAATCCAAATAGTGCCAGCTCCACTCCTCCTTAACCACAGAGCCTGGTACTTATGGAGCACCTGCTCTACGCTGGAGACTTCCATGAACTATTTCAATTCTTCAAGTAAACATGGAGAAACCAGGAAACAAAAGATATCCCATATTTAGCTGATGCACAGTAGGGAATGAAGTCTCCACAGGAATTGCTTCAAATGAATTAAAGAGACAAAGATTTCTGTTTGGTATTTCATTCTGGTGACTTTGTTGAACTTTCCATTAACTCTGCATGTGATTGCCTATGGCGCATGTGGTTTGGTCTAATTTCCACCTAAAATAGTCAATGGCTTATTAGTTACGAATTCTGGAAATCAGAATGTCAGTTCTATTTTCTATCAGATGACCACGCCAGAGTTGCCTCTGAGCCATGCTCTGAGCAATTACTGGGGAATGAGAACAAACTCTATTTGGGGTTTTACTCAGTACATTTCTGAACAACTATTAAAAATGCCATCGCTGATCAGACAACATAAGCTATAATTCTAACACAGCCTCCCTATGTTTTTCTGTCTCCCTGTGATTCAGGAGGAAGGATGCTGGCTTCTTATCCTACAAAGATCACCTGCCAGTGAGCCAGGTGGTGGTTGGAGATACTGACCGACAAGGCTCAGAAGCCAAGCTGAGTGTGGGTCCCCTGCGCTGCCAAGGAGACAGTAAGTTTACCCAGCAGCTGTGGCTTGCACTTTCTTATCACATTAAAATAGTGTTTCCAGGCTGCTCAGAAGATGCTAGAAAACATGTGTGTTTTTCAAAAAGCATCAAACAACACAAGCAGGACCAATAGAGAGCTACACAAATCTTTATTGCAGAAGAGGGTGTGTCTAATATAGAAACCTCAATTCAGGGATAAGATATGGATATCCATCTTCTTCATTTATTCATATGTAACAAGTTTGACTACCTAAGCTTATGGTAGTATAAATAGCAACGCTAACAGCATAAAAGTGCCACTCAACAGCTGGGATTCCACTGTGTGCTGCTGTTAATGCCATTAGTGTGACTATTTATATCACCATAAAACTAAGTTTATGGTGATATAAATAGTAGCATTATAGCTTAATGTATTATTGTAAACTTGGATTATGGCCATATAAAGTTTGACATTATAGCTATCAAATTCCATCATCATCAAAGCTTGATGGTCCCTTAAAAGGCAAAGATTGTTTCTGTAACCACGTCCTGCTTTCAGGCTTAGGCACCACGGAGAGGAACTGGGGGCTGCTAGCTTGGACAGTGGGAGGTAAGAAAGTCAACATGATGATCCCACCTAATTAAGGGCACCATTCAGGTTTTATGTTGTTTGATACCCTTCGGTGTACTTTATGTGCAGTGGGAGGGGAACAAGTGGAAAGTCGCTATGGGGATTCAGCAACTAGCATCCTGGGCATCATTTCCCTCCATTTCCTGCACATGTGATTCAGACAACACTCCTGGGAGTTCTGTTCTTTTTGTGGTTGTATACAAGGCAATGTAAAACCTAGATTCCACTCCCTCAATAACAGTCTTGCTCAAAGACCCCAGACAAGACTCTCCATTATATCAGCTGTGGTAATGAGAATACTACCTGCATCCCGATGCCTCCTGGGGAGGCTATAAAGGTTTTTAGTGCCTGAGTTTGGATTCCTCGTAGCAAAGCATTATGTGAGATGGAATATTCTTTATAACTTCTATAAATCAGTGGACAGTAAGGCCTACTCAATGATAGATACTTGTATCCACTCAAAGAGGTGTCCTAAGAGATGTAAGGGTGCACACTTAGCAGTTTACTGCTCAGTTATTTGAGACAGTCAGCAGCTAAAAGGAGGAGTGCTCCTAATGCAAAAGAGGGGTGGCCTTTGGACTGATCTTTCTCTTCTTACATTGGAAAAAAAATGCTACCTACAGAATTGGTCACAAAGAACTTTATGAAGCCTTGACTATAAACAATAACACTTTATTTGTGTATCTAGACTTAGTAGGGGAGCTTGGTAAGATATGTGGTTTCAACTCATTAAGAAAAGATACTGGCACAGAACAGTAAATAATATGCATATTAAAGAGATAAGAAATGAACTATCATGTTCTTTACAGTACGACTTTCATGTATCGTATGCTGAAAGTAAATTTTATTATGTCATAATTACTCACTAGTATATATGTAAATACTTCTGGTTTATTAATTCTAATTCTGATTTTCACTTTAAACTAGAGAAAAGTTCCAATTAAGCGGCTGATCGACTTAGTACCATAAAAATCCAAGTTTTACTATCAAGAGAAGAATATATATTAGAGTATATAATTTTGATACCAAATATATTACTTTAGCTAATATGAGATTGATTTCTTTTTAACAATAAATTATGCCTCAGGAAGACTTTATCATGAGTGCTCTTTACACAGCACATCGCGAGGTGATCTGGGAGTAGGAGAAGGTAGTTCAAATGTTTTTTGAGAAATTTACATGAAAAAATGTTAGAATCTACAGATGTTTTATAATTGAAAACTAGGTTTTCTGATATAACATTATTATAACTGATTTCTCAAAAGGAATGATAAACGGTACATTTAAGGTAGGAGTTTGTGTGCATGCATGTGTGCAGGCAGACTAGATACTGATTCTGGAGTTCTAGAATATCTCCCTCTGTCACTGTCCACTTTGTTTTTGAGACAAGGTCTGTCACTGAACCTGACACTTACTGTTTTGGCTAGCCTAGGTAACCAGTGAGCCCCAGAGATCGACCTGTCTGGGAACCCCACTACTGGGGTTACAGGTACATATAGTAATACGCCATTTTTTTAAGATAGTTTCTAGGACTCTAAACTCAGGCCCTCCTGCCTTCTTAGCAAGCACATTATTTTTTGAGGCATTTTTCCAACCTAGACTCTATCTTAATAAAAAAACAAAATAATGGCTAATAAATGATAAATAATAATAAATGTTCATTTAAGTTTCTATCCAAGACTGTATTAGTATGGATTCTCTAGAGGAAAAAGACTAATAGAATTTAAAATTATAATACACACATAATTAAAAATTATATATATAAAATATGTGCATGTGTATATATTCACATATATGTATATACACATACATATATGTATACACACATATACACATATACATATATATGTATATACACATATATGTACATATATATGTGTATATATGTGTGTATGTGTGTATATCTATATCTATATCTATATCTATATCTATATCTATATCTATATCTATATCTATATCTATATCTATATCTATATCTATATCATCTATATCTATATCATCTATATCTATATTTATAGAGAGAGGGAGAGAGAGAAATAATTTATTAGGATAGCTTAAAGGCTGTGATCTGAGTAGTCCAATAATGGCTGTCTCCTGATGGAAAGACCAAGAATCCAGTCTTTGTTCAGTCCATGAGGCTTAATGTCTCAGTTGGTTTTTCAGTCTACACTGGAATATTGAGGAAGTAGATTCTAACACCAGCTAAGGAATGACTCAGTGGCAGGACATCTGAACTTGCCAGAAAGAGTGAGGGAAAGGAGGCAAAAAGTAAAAGCTTCATTTTTTTCATATTTTTTTTAAAGTAGACTGACACTAGAAAGTGTGGCCCAGATTTATGGTCAGTCTTCTGACCACAAATAATCCAGTCAAGAAAAGTCCCTCATAAGAGTGTGCTGATGCGTGGGTTTGAGGTGATTCGAAATGAAGTCAAATTGGCAACCAAGATTAGGTAGACATCACAAGGACCCATCCCTAACCTAAGGAAAACTGTTGCCTCATCCATGGACAGTGCACAGGTTTTGTATAGTTAGGATGATCTAGATCCAGGGAGATGCCTTTACATCATTATTTCATGAAAATGCAATGAAGGACCTTATGTGAAATACTTTTGTACTTGTGAGACATATTCCTTTCCCCCAGAAAACTGAGAATGAGTTGTATGAAGCTGGCCTGCTGAGGAGCAGTCAGCCATTAGAGTTTACAGACCCAGTTTCCCTTTAAGAGCATTCTAACCTAGGTGGAGTCACAATGAAAGATTCCACATGGACTGTATTTCCCAGGACTTAGACTTGCCCAATCTCCTTGGACACTTACAACTCCATGTGCAGCACATAAGGCAAACATTCAAACACTGGCATTTCTATAGTACAAATGAACAAATTATTTCTTTTCAAGTGGCATTTACATGACAAATTTCCAAGTCCCCTTGCAAATTCCCTGAAGTTGGAGCAGAGACTCAGAACACAAGACCGCCATTAATTTTTGACTCCGTGCTTTTCCTTCTGTCAAAGACCAGTTAAATTCAAATGTCTTTAAAAAAAAAATACTCAGCTTGGAGAATTAGACAGATGACTCAGTGGTTAAGAGAATTTGTCTTTCCTGAAAGCTACTCAGGTTTGATTCCCAACACCTACATGAAAGCTCACAACTCACTGTAACTCCATTTCTAGGGGAACATATACCTTTTGACCTCTTTGGGCATTAGCCACACATGGGATTCATAGACATATTCATATGCCAAACATTTACATGCATAAAATAAATCTACATTTTTAAAAAATACTGCGTTGTGTCTTAGCCCAATTCAAGCCCCACC
Organism: Rhabdomys pumilio; assembly: GCA_030674055.1. Lineage (NCBI taxonomy): Eukaryota > Metazoa > Chordata > Mammalia > Rodentia > Muridae > Rhabdomys > Rhabdomys pumilio. Next base: position 52,100,225 of record JANHMN010000016.1, read on the forward strand.
TACCTGCATCATGCTAAAAGGACTGGATTCATGACGTTTTTTAAGTCACCTTGTGAGTTTATGCCATTGTTTATGGAGATGAGTTTGCTTTAGGATACTTCTTAAGGGCTCTTCAGAGCTTCAGGAAAAGCAGTTTCACAAACGGACAGCTATTCTCCCTCTCTGTGTTTCTCCCTTCTCATCTCTTTGTGGAAAGCAAAAACCTACCACTCCAGCTCTCAGCTTGAGAAGCACAGCATCAACTACCTTCTAGACATGTGTGGTGCACTGGGTCACAGTTCTAGGCTAACTTACAGAGCATGAAATATTTTCTGTGAGCTCTGTCCAACTGTTTCAAGAATGCAGGTAATTTCCTCATGCCTACTGAGCTTCAACTTTCACTGTGATTGATCTGAACTCATAGACCCATGTAATCAAAGTGCAAAACCAAATCGGTACCTTCCATTTAGGGCTGCCCCGTGTCTCCTACCGCACCATGAAATACGTAGGCCTTGACAGGGTGGCTGTTGTTGTTTTCTCCTCCAGATACATCCAAATAGAAACCTCCAATCTAAATAAAACTGAAAGGTGACTGGTAATGGATGGCTTGCTATGATAAAAATTATACATCTCTCTTAAACCACAGGTTTAACATAGGGAAAAACAAGGGAACCACTTGAAGAATCAGAACTCAATATCAGAGTAGACACTTTTCCAACTTAGATATGAGCACATCCTCTGAGGCTGCTGGGAAATTTTCATGAACAACAACAAAAAAAGAAATCAGTTTTGAAGGCAGAAATCTTATTCTACTGTATATAGTGACTATAATTAATTGCAGGAATACAGAATTTGCTGGGTAATTGTTTTGCTCTCAGCCATATGAAGTAAAGATTTACCATCTAGCCTCTAGGGATATAGACTTTAAACAATTAATTAGGAGAAAGTTTGCTACAAAGGCAAGCCTTTTCAATAAACCTAGGCAGAAACAATTAGAGGCATGTGTTACTGGAGACGGCTTGCCATCCACACCAGAAACAGCTCAGGAAAAGGGAGCTGACAGGCAGGACACTGCAGTCACAAGGCACTCTTAAGATGCAAATGCAATTTCTTGCCACTTCAGAGGTAACTGCGAGTCAAAGATGAAAAAGCAAGACAGGAAAAATATCCAAGTCCAAGTCAAAGCACTATGAGGACAAAGACAAAGGCCAGTAAGAAAGAAAGAGGTGGTGGTGGAGTCGTAGCCACATGACTTTGGACGTTTGTTCCTTACAAAAGGCATCATCTATGTCAGAGTAATGGAAAGGCCACACACTCTGTTTGCTGCAAGAATTTTGCAATCCAGGAGCTCGGCCTGCTGTTCCCTCACTCAGAGAGTTAGCACAGCCCTGTCTATATACTGAATGACTACCTATAAAATGTTTCCTGTAGGGTTCAGTGGGCTAGGCGAGAGGAGGAGGAAAAGCCAGTTTTCCTTGTGAAGAGATAGCAGCTCCCCAGGCTGCAGAGAGAGTAGAAAGATTGTTTATCTCCCTTTTGCTTTGCTGCCTCAGGGAGGCAAGAGATAAGAAAGGGAAAGGTCCCTGGTACAGGATCTGAATCTAAAGGAAGCCTTTGTGTTCAGTCTTTCCTTGATTCTTCCCATTTCTGGCCCCTGTGAGGTGGTTTGCAAATTTATTTCACAGTTAGGTTTAGAAAGGTCCACATGGTTTCTTTAGAATCCTCTTATCTACCACATTTCATTAGACTTGATGTGAGGATTTGAATGAGAAAGAAAACATGTCTCTTATGTTTTGGGGGGTGCACTGGTCTATACATTTACCAGAAAGGCATTGAAGATAATCTTTCTCCTCTCAACCTTAGAAATAGTTTCTTGCAGCAATCTATGTACCTAAGATCTTCTGGCTCCTTACTTAGTCAGAGCTCACCAGGATACACACCATTCTCACCCCAATGCCTGCGGTAGAATGTTCCATACTATGAAAGTGTCTCAACTACCCACTTTGTCCTCAGTAGTAAAGGTTTCGCTATCTCAGGGCAGTGGATGATAATTTGGTAGCATAAAGCAGTCTCGCCAGACTAATTTATTCTAAAGTGTGACTGATGGCCCCCAGGAATGTCTAACTAGACAAAGGCAGTCACTGAGAATCAAGAAATATTGGGGTACAAGGAGCTCCAACTTCTTCACCTGACTTATTGGATTACTAAGGATAAGCTGGGCTTGTAAGACAAGTTCTGAGCTCTCAACATCTTAAGACAATAAATAACTCATGCTACTTGAGTTAAATAGCTCCTTCATCCTCGTGGTATTCTCTCCTCAACAGTGTGAGAGCAGAGAAGACTGGTGGCCCTGCCTGCTCTCTTTCAGAGCCAACTTAGAAATTGCATACATCTCTTTTGCCCATGTACCCACATGGTTTAAAACTTGCCCACAGGCTCCATCCAATCTTACTCTGAGAGTGACTAAGAAGAGTAGCCATCCTGTTTGACCTGCAGGAGGAAGCGGGTGTACATTCTGTATTCTTCCCACCACAGCAGTGTCTTTTGACAGTGTATGTGGATCCAAAGCTGGGGAAAAGGAAGCAGCTGATAAAAGCCTCTCTCCACCTTCCTAACAAGCTTTATTTTGTGATTCTTGAGTTCTAACACTTTATCCCATCAAATGAAATAAATGGTGGCCAAGCAAAGGAGGTTGGCTTTATAGCAGGAAGATGTTTAATGCACTGAGTGAGAGAACAGAACATGGATACGTCATTTCAAAGTTATTTCCCATGTTGGCAGGCACAAGGAGAATCATATAGACAAAGGGTGCCTTGGTTAACATCGAATCATTAAGGTTCACTTTTGTACAAGTTAAAGGATGCAGAGAGTTAAAGCAGAGGAAAGTTTGTTGTCCAGCCCTTGGACTAGCTGGGGAAACTTGGCTTTCTTCCACTCTCTTGACTTCTCACAGGTCAGGTAACCACTTAACTAGGCTTTAGTGAATATGTACTTCATGTTGGGCAGTGGTGGCGCACGCCTTTAATCCCAGCACTTGGGAGGCAGAGGCAGGCGGATTTCTGAGTTCGAGGCCAGCCTGATCTACAGAGTGAGTTCCAGGACAGCCAGGGCTACAAAGAGAAACCCTGTCTCGAAAAACCAAAAAAAAAAAAAAAAAAGAAAAAGAAAAAAAGAATATGTACTTTATATTCGATTGTTAGTTTGATCTATGCTTTGTCGGGGCCCAGCACAAAAGCTCAAACCAATGGCCTCCTTTAAGTTTTATTCAACGTTGTTTATACTGAAGGGTGATGAAGAGTAGCTAGAAAGAGTGTGATCAACCTCATTTTTAGTAGAGGTGAGATATTTCCCAGTTCTGACTGTGAACTAAGAAAAATAAAAATATCTCTGATATACTTTAATGTTCTCAGCAGTAACACATGCCAGATGCCTAGAAACTATTTGTAAGTTAAAAACATACATCAAGATGGATATGAAATTCTGTAGCCAGGTTTGACCTTGGAACTAGATTCTGACTTCACAACAAGTATGAACCCAAGTAGAGAAATTTCATAGCCCTGGACTTCGCAATTCCCTGATGGAAATCCAGACCCCAAGAGCCTATTTTCCTAAGATTCTTTGCTTCCTCATTAGGAGATCTTAACTCTTTAAGGACTTCTCTTATATAACACTCCTTGCTTCTGGCTTGCCTTACTTCCTAATGCTTTCACCATGGAAAGCTGTCTCTTAATCCAGCAGAAGAGACAGGTTACCTGCGGACAGTCTGTGTAAGGTGATAGTGGCATGTGTTAGAGAATCACCTTCTTTCCTTCTCCATCCCTGCCTTGTCATTAACTAAGTCTACTAGTTGGGCTTTTCCCTATGTGTTTTTTTCTTATAGTTGTAGTCTTCTCAGAATAAACATTGAGGGATTAATACCAGAAGACATCCCAGAAATGTGCAAATTTGTTTACTAGTAGTAAATAAATCCTGAGAAGATGCTCCAAAGTTTTTTCTTCCATTCCCATTTTCTTACTATAACAGTATAGGCACATACATTCAAGGCACATGCGTCTACCTTGCACATGCCATGCACACACACATGCACATGCACAAACACACACACACTCACACACACACACACACACACACACACACACACACACACACACACAC
>JANHMN010000016.1:52104368-52138437 GCA_030674055.1 Rhabdomys pumilio
ACACACACACACACACACACACACACACACACACACACACACACACATTTTAAGTATCTCTTTAACCAAGAACTAACATCTCAGCCTCCTATTGAAAGAGTCTCAGAAGTAAGCCAATGCAGACTTCTCATTTTGCAGATGAGTGAAAGATTGTAGGAGGTTCAGTGACTGGTCCAGAATCTCACACATGGTTTATGGCAAAGCACAGGTACAGAGAACTTAATATCAACCCATGACTGGGATGAATTGCAGGACCTATGAGGAAGCTTAGACGGATACTGTGAGCTTGTCTCCCACCTATGAATTTCTGAGTGACAGCATCACATAGTACGAGTCCTAACCAAAACCACCTGCTATGAGCTCAACCTGTCTGAAAACCTTAATAATGTACAGTCCACAGCCATGCAAGTCAGAACACAGGGGCATAAAAGATGTAACTTCTCTTTTTCTCTTTGCTTCCATTTCTAGCAAAAACTTTGTTTGTTTATAGCTTTTTTTTTTTAACCTCATGTTTTTCTTAATGTCCCAGTCTTCTCTACTATTACCATGGGATGCTTTCAAGTGCGGAGCTGGAGAGGCTCTAGGAAAAACCCAAGACAGTGAAATTCTCAAGCTCACAGCCTAGACTAATTTCCCATTAAAGAACAAGCCCCAGGATGCATCTGAGGTCAGGTCCAATTAACTAAGTCAGCAATTTGCTAAGAGGAAGAAAGCCTTTGTTTATATCTTCCAGCCTCTTTGGTGAGTTTCAAAATTTAGAAATGACGGGCCATTCCCCTAGGAGGACTCAGTGCTTTAATATTATTTCATCATTCCACTTCAGCATCAGCTGCGAATTCACTGTTAAAATAAAAAGCAAAATGATTACAATGAAAAAAAATAAGAGTCTATTTTGTAGCTATATGGTAGGTGTGAGGGTATGAATATGTATGAAGATTGTACATTTGTGTATGCATAGCTGATTTTCTGGTTCATGATTTCAAATGCTGCTAATATTTTAAAGAATGGCATCTCTTGAGGTAATCAATGGTTTCCAGGCAGGGCTTTGCTCATGAGTCCCATGATAACTTATTCTCTTCTTGTATAGTCATCTCTTCCTGAACTGGGTGCTCTCTACAAAAATGACAGCATTCCCATATAGGAAGAATTTATTTTCCATAACTTGGATCCTCATGGTCAGATTCCTCTGCTGAACTTCTCTCATAGATCGCACTATTCACAAAAGAGAACAGGGCTTTACTGTTGATTTTTACAACTTTCTGCTGTGGGACACTCTGGGAATTGGGAAAAACAGTAGATAAAGATTTTAGCCTATTCCAGATTGCACTCCAGGAACTGAATCCTACCTGTGACCTGTATTGTGAAAAGTGGCACATGACCCCTGGGATCAGTGACCTACAGAGCAAACTTTCTTACAAAGCTGAAGAGGCAAGGCTGGGAGTTTGGATTTGTAGTGGGAAACTGATTGTAAGAGCTCAGAAACATCACAGAATGGTGTTGTGCATCTTTTAAAAAAATTACCTCAAAATTTCATATGTGTATCTGATGAATTTTTGATTATTTTCATTCCCCCAGTACCTTGATCAAGGCTTTAGTATTCTTAAAATTTACCTATGATATGAACAGAATATAAACTCTGATCCAGACTTGGAATGAGCTTGAGACACTCCATGGAGTGGCTGCCCTGTTCAATGGAGGACCATGCTTGGAACAACAGTTTGAAAGACAGCATGAAGAGCGCATGCTTTGGAATCAAGCACCCCTCGAATCAGATCTCAGCTCCCTCTAGGCACCTGAACCTTTGAATGAGCTCTTATCCCCTCTGGCCTTCTACTTGCCACATCCAGCCTTACTTCCGCTAGAGATAAGAAAACCAGAACGCTATCATTCTTTTTCTTAAAGTCACAGTCTCCTCTACTATTCCAAAACAGCCCAAATAGTAACTCTGTTAGTTGGGACCCTCAAAGCATTAGTGACCCACACTTCTACGCTTATGTTATCAATTCATTGTGTAGAGAGCAGCAGGTACAATATCAGAAAACAGGCCTTTCTTACTACCCCTTATTCTCTAGTTTATACCTTCCACCCTTGTGTATTAGTTACATTTTCTGATACTGTGATAAAATAACCTGACAAAGGCAACTTAAAGAAGAAAGGAATTAGTTTGGCTCACAGTTCAAGGGTACAGACATGGCAGCAGGAGGTTGATGTGGTTAGTCACATGATTCCTCAAGAGGCAGAGTGATGTTAGTCCTCTACTGCCTTCTACCTTTTATCGACTCTAGGAGCCTAGCCCATGGAATCCAGCTTCCCACAGTTGAGGTGCTTCAGTTAACTTAATATCTAAATAACTTCTCACAAGCTTGCAAAGAGGCTTGTCTCCTAGGTGATTCCAAATATAGTCTAGCTATCAATACTTCCAACTGTTCCACCTTGACTTTACGCTCATTCTTAGAGAAGTCTTGCCTTGTGTGTTGTGTTTGAGCATCATCAGCTAGGCCTTTTAACATGGAAGTATAGGGACAATGACTGGAGTTCAGCAGCATTGGCTGAGCTCCAGGGCTATGCTATCTGTGCACATAGCCTCTCCTTTTCTTCTCCTTCACTGGCTCCTACTTGTCCCCTCTTTGCTTAGCATCCTTTGTGACTGCCCCTCAAAGGATCTGTATGATCCTACAGAACACAGCAGGAACCCAAGAATGTAGACTATGTTTGTCTTCCAAGGAATAGTCACAAACAGCTGCCTCTCATCTAGCTTGGGGCTCAGCAAACACTCTCCCTAAAGGACCACAAGCACATTGTGTAGTTTTGTGGGCCAGTGATCTCTGTCAGAAATCCTCAGTTCTGTCACTCAAATGTTGCCATTGGCAATGTGTAAGCCAAGCAGCATGGTTGGATGCCAATAGCATTTTATTGATACAAACAGGTGACAGATTGAATTTGTCTCAAAGGTCATAGTTTGCTACCATCATATCTGCATGTTTGAAAACTGAGATTTGTACATGGTTTTAAAAATGTATAGAATTTTGCCAATATTCTTCTGATATTTTAATGCAGATTTTATATTTTAATGCAGTTTTTAAACCCAGTTATAGTAACTACCACTCATTGCTATACTTTGAATAAGAATTTGCCCTTTATATAAGCTATACCACTATCTTTCTCCACACATTGGTGTTTCTTTTTTTTTTAATGTATATTTTATTTATTTACATTTCAAGTGTTATCCCCTTTCTTGGTTTCCCCTCTGGAAACCCCCTATCTGATCCTCCCTCCTCCTGCTTCTATGAGAGTGCTCCCCCACCCACCCACCCACTCCCACCTCCCTGCCTTGGCATTCCCTTACACTGAGGCATCAAGCCTTCCCAGGCCCCAGGGCCTCTCCTCCCATTGATGTTTAACAAGGCCATCCTCTGCTGTATATGCATCTGGAGCACACAGGGCACAGGAACAGTGGAGCAGATTAGGACAGAATCCTTCCAGTTTTGATGTGTGCCCAGTAGCTAAGGCTGTCCCATAATTCTCCACACCCAAATCCCACCAGGAGAGAGCTGGTCTCCCAGGAGTGCTCTCACTCCTAAGCCCAGAGGTGAGATTATCACACATTGGTATTTCAACTTGCATCCACACAATATCACACATGTTCTCAGCATCTATACAAAGCAATATATAAAAAAGCATCACCTATACTTCCTGCCTCAGGGTGACTGAAAGGAAGGTCTCAATAGCAATGCAGCCGTAAGTCAGACACGTTGAAACACACACAAAAAAAACCACAACACTTAAAGGACAGGAACAGGAGGGTAGTATGTTAACTGCCAGCCTGGGCTCCTTAGCAAGATCCCACCTCAAACCAGAATAAAACAAACGAAACAAAAACCACATAAATACTCTAGACAAAATGTCAGGTTAATTTGGCAACATAAGGCTTTTCCAGCTAGTATCCAGTTAAAAATTTCCAAAGCTCTCAATTAATTATATTGTCTTTTGTCTTACAACCATCTGATGTTTTCCATCACATTTAAGATGCAAACCTCTAAACATATCACAAGGATTTACATGACCAGTTCTGTTCACCAGGTATAACTCATCCCTCCATTCCAGCTCCTACTCATCTTGTAAATCCAAATCTTGTGTCCACTTCCAAAACTTTCATTTGTAGTTTCCTCTTCCTGAATCTTACTGGCACAGGCCTCATCTTCATCTCATGATGAAGTTTTCAGTATTAATCTCAAAGGTCTTTCTCCATCCACTTTACTAGAACAGTTCACCAGACCTCATTTTCTTTACATAAATTACCTCTGCAAGGCACAACACAGTTCTGACATCAGCTGCCCAAGTCAGTAGGGTCCTCACAAGAGCAAGTTCCCAATACCATCCAATGTGCCAGTCATGGTCTGGCCAATTATACAAATTTGGAGATGCCTACTCTCTCTTCAGGCTCATAATTCATTAAAATGACTCACACAATTCAGGAATGTACAGTATTCAGATTTACACTATGAAAAACACAAATTAAGGCTCATCGAGATGAAGAGATGTGTAGCATGATTCTAAGAGAATCAAATGCACGGCTTCCATACTTTCTTCACTTGTGGTGAGGGTGTGTCATTCTTCTGCCACATCAGTGTGCATCAAAGACCAGCAAACAAAAACTTCATCCAGCTCAAATTTTTCAGGGATATCATCATATATAATGAGTGGCTATGGCATTTTGTGTGTGGCACAAATTTAACCTCCACGAGTCTAGTACCAGGAATCTAGAGCAAAGACTAGACACACTGTTTCTTCTACATCTCTTTGTGTGCTTATATTTTCACTCCCATTCCCCATCAGCAGAAGTTGCTTTACCTTAGGCAAAGGTAAAATTTCCGAGCCAAGGATGATTTCTGCCGCATTGAACCACTCCAGTGTATCCATTAGATGAATGCAAATGGCTAACTAACCACAAATGACTTAAATAGACACTGGATTAACAGTAGAGGCCATGCAGCCAGGTATAGTGTGATAAACTGCACAAAACTGGCACCGACAAGTCTTGTTCCAAGGGTACAAGAGAGGGGCATTTGATTTATATGCACAACTATTTTTAACTTCCGCAAGCTTTTTGTACATGTATTCATCTTAACTAAATGAAAACTTTTATTCTTTTGTACTCTGGAAATCCCTTGAATCTGATAATTATCTTCAAATTAAAGATTAAAACAAAACTCTATGGCTAAGTTTTTATACTTTCTCTGGCAATTCTAAATTAAGATGCACATGAAATATTGAATTTATAGGACTCATTGTTTAATCTAAATTAGATTAACCCTCCTGGCCCCTCACAGATCCAAGTGAGCATTCCATGCTTTTGTTTATCCATGACTCAAGGTTATTACTGACAAAATTACAATTAGTCAGTACCTCAGACCTATTGTTTAGGTGCAAAGCTGTGAGCTATAAACCACCTCACTCTGGTGTAATTAAAACTATGTTCCAGTTCACCTACTTTAAGATGCCTACTTGGCTCCACATAAAGCTTCCTTTCACAATCCTGATTACATGCAGGCCTAGAAAACTTGGAACTTTATGAAAACAAACTTTATGGCTTGCCATAAAGTTTTCTGAGAGTTCCTCGGTGGCGATCTTGTCATCATCAGGATTAGAAATAAAAAAATAGTAAGTCACAGGAATAGTGGAGTACATCAATAGTCAGCACTCTCCAAAGAGAAACATCAGTACACTGGGGACTAGCCTGGGCTACATAGCAAGATTCTGCTCTGAAAGAGAAATATCATTAAATCATAGGATATTTATTATGTTCTTTAAAATAAAACCTGATTCAAATTTCAGAAAAACTATATACATAATAAATGATGCATTTGCATTTGTACCCACCTACTGCCATGACAAACTGCTATTAGGAGTGAATGTTTAAGGATGGCTCGTCAATTAGGAGCTCTGGCCACTTTTCTAAAGGTCCAGGGGTCAGTATTCAGCACCCACGTAGTGGCTTATGATCTCCCTTAGGTGTAGTCCCAGGGGATCAGACTCCCTCTTCTGGCCACCTTGGGTACCTGTATATACATATGTGAAGTACACAAACTCATGCAGACAAAACAAAATGAAAAAACATGACAGAATGAATATTCAGTCCCAAAGTAAGAAGAAAGAAAACTCCTATCATACTCACTAACTTCTGAGTTATATCAGGGGTCAGTTGTTTTAAGGTAAATGTGTGTTTGCAGAGTGCAGGGTAGGGTACTAAACCAAAACAAGATGCTCTCAGTCCCTAAGTGTGACTAGAAAAGGAGGAGAGGAGCTAACTAAAGAAGGATTTCTGGGTTTTGATGAAGGAATGTCCTCTTCCCATTAAAATTCTAGCCCTGTCTCTTCCATGCATGGTTTTCTGAACCCACACGGAAAAAAGACAACGAGGAGGCTCAACAGTGTTTTCTGTAATCCCTTTGTCTAATGCACTAAGTCTTCCTTAATTCAATTTTAGTAGATTACTCTAATCAATTTTTATGGTATTTAAACCTGCAGGAATTTATTTTATTATGCTGAATTCGATGCAAATTTAAGACTTGTGCTTAAAAATATGGCCTTTATTTTAATGGAAATGAGATATATGTATCTGTTCTGTTTTTTTTTTTCCATTGATATTCTGAGAGAATAAGATAATGAGCTTGAGAAATCATGATTGCTGTGTGATAGCTCCATTTTCTTCATTTAGTTTGGCCAAAGGTATAAAGTTAGCCTGAGAAGTCTTCACCTAAAATAAAAGGAAAAGAAAGAAGAAGGGAGGGAAGAAGGAAGTAAATATTTGAAAAATATTGTGTGTTATTATATAATGTCTAGAAACTGAATTTGTGAAAAAAAGAACCATGCATACATGTTAAAGCTTGAAACACTCTTATCTTCATGGGTATTTATTACTTAAATGAATTTCTTCTTTACTTATACCTTTTTAAGTGACAAAACTTTCCTCTTAACTCTTCACATTAAATAAAGAAAATCCATCTCTCATTGTTTAAATATTGTGACCAGTTGGATATACTGAAATTATGTTTGTGTCTTCTTGACAAAAAAAAAAAAAAAAAATGGGGCAATTTGGTTGATTTGTGCTGATGATCCCAACAAGAAACTATTTGAATTTTGTATGTCTGCAAGAAATCAAGCCAAACTTCAAGGTGGCTTCTAATAAAGTTGATGTTACTGCTATCCTTTTTAGGTGTGAAAGACAAGAAACCAGAATCTCACACTTGACTTTCAGTGGTCAAATTACATCTGACACTTGGCATTTCTTGGTGGGTGGAAGGCTTACTATGATTTAACAGGTTAGGGACCTATATGACAATTAATTTTTTGAAGTCTAACAAAAGACAAACAATTCTGAACATTAATTCCTACAAGAGTCTAAGTTTGAAAAATTGCCTAGCCCATATTGCTGTGGACAATACAACTTCAGCAGCTATGCCTCCTTCAGACTTCTTCCTTTTCCACCCTAGCACACAAGGAAAAGGTATTAGGGAACCAAGAAAATGTGAATTTCATTTATTTTTAGGAGAAACTCATATGGTTTCAGAGAAAGTCATATCTTTCCTTCTGGTACTATTACACACACACACACACACACACACACACACACCTTCAGAGTTTAGTATTCACGCTTCTTCTTATGACACTCCTCTTAATCATAAGCCTTTTTTTTTCCAAAGCAACCACTATTGAGGGTTTAAAACAGCTAGAGACTAATGTCATTAGAGATGAAGAAGAAGGCAAATGAGATAGAAATTTGACCTTTTTTGTCCCATGGTCAGTGACAACAATGTCTGTTGGAGGTAGATACTCATCACTGAATTGTACAAAATCCCTATAGACCACCAGATCTCAATCCATAACAGGCTAGAGTTTGGGGCTTTGTTTTAAGTGAGGAATCACTTTCGCATTTAAAAGCTAAAACACTGAATTGATGATGAGCTGATCTTTAATTCAGAACAGATCTAGGTATGTATACAAGGGAACTCCATAACGAGTGTGAATCTGTGGCCTTTTTGCATTATTTGCACAACCTAATGTATTATACTGAAAGCCTTTAAGAAGTGAAGATGGAGCCCTCATCGCTGCAATCTGCTTCTCACTGTGGATAAGGCAGGACACAGAGAACCCATAACTTCTCCATTTCTGCTGGTTACGGCTCTGAAGCAGCGTTCCTCAGAAGAATTTTATATGATGATAAGGCTTAATAGTTAATGAAGATTTTCAACTGGAGTGGATTAAGAGAAGCAAACTTGAGTGACTTCTGATTAGGTCATGAGAGTTCTTATCACATATATATGACAGAGATCGCATAGATAATAATGGACCATGGGTCCATGAAAGAGTATATGTTTAGTCCATGAGAAGTCTTAGGTTCAGTTTTCATAGCGTCCTTCCCTGAAGACAGATTATAATAGAGTTGAAAACTTCCCACTGTGTAGTGACATTATGGCTATCCTAGCACGGAAGTACAGTGTATAGTACTTATGTTTATAGTGATACTAGAGTCAATGAATTGATTGTACTACCAGCTATATGCAAATATAGCTTATAGAGTTTTGGAAAGTATATAATATTTAATAGTAAGTATGTTGTTGACATACATTCACTATATTCTGCTCTTTATTGTTTTAGAGTGTATCCTTGTGCTTATATAAGGCTCACTGTAGAGCAATATGACCGGTTATACCTGTAGCAGCTGACATGCCTCAATCTAAGCAGCCAAATTGATAAATGTCCACTAGTTACATATTAGTTGTTGATAATAATGTTTTAAATATTAATGTAGTGTTTTGAGATAAGTAATAACAGACAGTTGTTCAGAAAAATGTCTCTAAAGACAAGTTCAAGCTAATTGAAGAAATGCTGGAGTGGAAAAAATAGGGAGCTAAGTCTTTGTTCCCCAGGCACAGCTCTAGGTCCTGTGGTTTCTTAGCTCTGTAGTTGGCTTGTGGATATGATATACTATAGTAGAAAGGCACAAAGCAAAGCCTGAAGAGGGAAACAGTCAAACAATGGCAATATTAAGGAGAGAGCTGAGTCCAAAGGAAGTAGAAATTTCTAAGAGCTTCTCTTATTGGAGTTAGAAAAAGCATGCTTTAATTTTCCCAGCAGGAAATTGTGACAACAGATGTGAAATGTTCTCCAAAGAAATTCATCAGGGACTTAAAACTCTGGGACTATTTTAGAGGTAGGGGCAAAACTGGTCCTGATACCATGCCTACCATGCACTCAAATCCTCTAGAAGTAAACATCAATTTCATTGTTTGTGTAAACACTTTGGACACCACAAAGAATAATTCTTACTCATCATTTCAGTCTCCTGAAGTTCACATTCCAGGTTTAGTTGTGAGCAGATCTTCAGCACAGGAAGTTGCCACTCTCTATCCAAACCTTCTGCACATCTAAGACCTATGCTTTTCCCATCCCTTTGGTGAGAGTCTTTTCCTATATTCCTATCGTGGGCTTCATTAATCTACATGTTCCACTTAACAGCTTGGTTTTTCCACCGCTTAAACAAGTCTTATCTAGAATCTTAAAATCAGGGCCAAAACCAAAAACAATCAAAAAATGTAAATGTCATTTTTATTTCCTCAGATGAAGGGATGAGATGAGAGCCATATCCAACCTTTACAAATACATAGCTTGGGCTGAATTCAGAGCATTTCTATTTAACTATCTCTCAGCCTTGATCTGGAAGCTTCTAGCCTCCATACAATCTAGTTTTCTACAAGTTTGTACCTTGAAGGCTTCAGATTCCAGCCTCATTTACGATCTTAGGTCTAGAATGTTTCAGCCTCGGAGACTTACCACTGAATAAACTCACCCTTTCTAGCTTTTTCTGAATTCTGACTGGCTAGTTCAACTTAGCCGTTTTGGCTCAAACTCTTCTCCACACTAACTGATGCAAACTGGCTTCTCATAGATTCTGACTGACTGAACTCCACAGACTGAATTGCTCTGAACTGAACTCAGTTCAACTGAATTGAATTGTCTCTCCCTTATTGCTCTTTAAGTAGCTCTTTTTTTTTCTCCTGTCCTCAGGAGAGCTGGGAATATCCTATCTCTGACTCATTTTATCAAATCTTTCTCTGATTCATCACTTTGTTCCACAAATAGATGTCATTGTTTGGAATTAAAAATATGCACTAAAGATATGTCTCTAGTCCAGCCAGAGAGATCAAAGGTGTGTGGCATGTCTGCATTCCTACTGGATTATATCTATGAATGTGGTTCATTGTCAGAGTAGCCATGTTGCTGGATTAAAGTTTCTCCACAAAAACCTGGTCCTATTTTCTCCAAATCAATCATCTCTATGTTGTAGCCTGGAATTCGTGCTGCATTTACTGCTGAATTGGGCCACATACATAGTTTGCAAAGCCAGGTAAATATGAGTGTGCAGGATGGTTCATTTTAAAAGTATAAATTAAAAACAAACAAACAAACAAACAAAAAAACAGCTGAGAACTCAACAAAGTGGAAACCCTTTTAAGCAAACACCAGCCATACCTTCATATTGGTACGCGCTGGTAAGGTCAGCTTTAGACTCTGGATATTTTGGGCATTTGTAGACCTATTTGGGGTGAGTTATAATTTTTACTTCTTTAGTTGACTTGAACTGAAAGGAACATTATTTGTGATAGAAATCAAATCATCTGTGTGAAAATATAAATACTAACAAGCCATATTGCATTTTTGAATGTTTTCTAAATTTATCTGACCATAAAAATTTCCTGGGGTTCTTATCAATCCCAGCCTCCTCCCCACAGAGCTTTTGCCTCATATTCTCATAGTGGAGCTGAAAATTTTTTTCTTAAGAAGTTGATGAAAGAATTTTATGACCAGGAAATTGTAGAAACTTTAGTTAAGCACTCAACATTCGGGGGCAGACAGACCTGAGCTCAGATTCTCCATTTGTCAGCAGTGTGACATTAGGATTATTTTTTAACTTCACAGGGTTTAATTTCCACATCTGCAAAATAGAGATAATTATGTTAAGTACAAAAGGCCACTATGGGAATAAAGCAAGGCAAATGTATGTAAGAAGCTTACAACACTGATTGGTGCAGTTAGTTCTCAGTGATGGCGGTCCTAAATATTACACAAAAAGACAAAACCTTCCTTTAAAACCATCAGTTTTATAAAACTAGACAAATTGAGCTTTAATATAAATCATCCACGGCAACCATTATTGTTTATTTCTGTCAAATTAAACTCATTCAGAAACAATGAGTTACAATCTGAAATGTATTACCAATGGCAAGCATACTTCAAGCAGTTATTATGTGCGGCTAGAAAGTCTAGCTCCTCCCTGGTTACATACACTGAAACCTAATCATGAACGCGATGGCACTGGGGATAGACTGTGGTAGCCTAATCATGGGCTTATTCACCATGAATAATGTTAGATGTCCTAATGAAGGTGGCCTCAAGAGAGAGCCTTCGCTTCTTCTAGCATATTAGTGCAAAGGATGTGCCATAAATGGGCCCGAAAGTGGTCCTCGACCACGTGACTCTTCATGGATTCCTCAGCTTGCAGAAACCATAAAAACCTCATCCCTATTGCTTATGAGCCTTCTGGTTTATGGTATTTGTTATATCAGTTCAAGCAGAGGAAGACAATTATAAGAGAGGCATGTAACAGGCTGCAGATAAAGAGTCATGAAAAAAAATGTTGTAATCAGGAAATTTTGTATCTTGATCAAAATAGGATCAATGAAAATATGTATCTCTAAAGAAACCTCATAATCACCGTATTAAGACATTGAGGGGGAAATGAGGATGAGGAAAGGTGATTCCAAGTGGAGATCTTTTGGGTAGGCAGATGACTTAAGCTCAGGAATAGTGACTTTCAAAATCACTAGAACAAGAGGTTCCTATTGAAATCACAGGGAGCATGTGTAATACTCAATGAGGAAATACAACCTGAACTGGAACCAGAAAAATGCTACAAATGCTAACTAAGGTGCACTTGCAAACTGAGTAGATTTGCAGGCGGTGGGGAAACCATGAGCCTGAGCTAAGAAGGGGTGAGTGAGCAATCTTTAAAGGTTTAATTTAATAAAAATGTTTAGTTCTTCATTTATGCTTAATTGCAAAGATTTATATTCATGCCATTTATCTCTCCCTAATAGGTGTTTTTAAAAAATGAAAGGAACATGGCTAATAGAGAAAATGAGGGAATTCAATGAAGGGTTCACAATAGGTTCACATCCAACAATGGCAGATTACAAACACACATTTAAAACTTATTGTTAGATCTTATAATAGAAATCCTTCTTTAAGATTTTTTTTAAAGTCTCAAGTGTTATGCAAGTTGCTGTAGCTCATTTCCTGATGCTATAACTAAATAAAACAAGTGGAGTATTTGTAAAGAATAAATGTGGATTCTTTTCCAGGTCCCGAAGGCTGGAATTCTCAAAATAGAGTAGTCTTATCTGATGAGATACTTCCTGCAGGTGGGGACTCCTTACACCTATAATGTACCTAAAGTAACAAGGCATGTTATGCAGTGGGATAAAATGTTCTATCTCTGGTCTTACTATTTTTACTTATAAGACCACAATCCCCCTGAGTTACTGCCCCACACTTATGGCTTCACTTATCAGAGATTGCTCTACACAGACATACTCTGCATTTAAATGCTGTAGTGGGATTAATTACCAGTCTCCTCATACCACACAATGGGGATTCTATTTTAACATGGGTCTCTAATATTTTTATTTATATGTATGCACATATTTATGTACATACGTCATATATGCTCAGGTCATAAAAAGGCTAGAAGGGGATATCAGATAATGGAGCTGGAGTTATAGGTAATTAAAAGCCACTTAATGTCAGTCCTAGGAGTCATGATTCTGTCCTCTGGTAGAATAGCAAATAATTTTAACAGCTATAGCCCCTCAATATGAGTCTTGGAGAGAACGTTCAAGTATTAACAAAGACGTAGATGTATGAAAAGATATATTTCAATTTTAATAGATTCATAAACTATTGATGACAATGACTTTTCTGGGGTTTATTTTCATTTATATATGGTGATTATTATAGAGTAGTGTACCTCAAAAAATGAGTGTTGATGCCCTAATCTACAGGGTCTGTGAGTGTGACCTTATTTGGAAATAAGGGATCCTTATGGATATAATCACATCAAGATGAGGGCATACTAGTTCTGGGTGGGCCAGACATTTAAAACTGGTGTCCTTCCAAGGACAGAAAACAGCTTGAATATCACCTACAGGGAAGACCTCATGAAAATGGAAGTAGATTTTGGCATTGACCCAGTGTAAACCAAGGAGCTAATTGGCTACCACTAGAGCTGGGGAAAAACATCGACTGGACTGTCTCTCAGATCCTCTGGAAGGAACCACACCTGTCAGCACTAGCAATGGGAATTTCTAACTCCAGTGCTATTTAAGGAATAGATGTGTGTTCGTTTGAACCATTAGTATTTCATTTGTGTTTCTTTATTAAAACCACCCTATGAAGTACATCCAGTGACAACCCATTCTGAGGGAAATGGAGGCACAACTGAGAAGTCTTATGAAGCCCAAGAGGGACATGCACTCAGAGAGCTGAGAGCTGCTGAGAGAATAAAGATAAGAGTAACCCAACCCTTTAACAACAGTACCTCTGAGAGGAGTGAATCCTCACCACAGGAGAGCCCTGGAGCCATACACTCTCCTGTGGGTCCTAGTGAAGGGTTTGGCCTTCACCATGGCTTAGATGTGGGTTTTCCACAAATGTGTGTATGTTGAAAGTCTGACTGTGTCTATATAGCAACGACAGAAGATATAAAACTTCTAGGAAGTAGACTATTGGATATTAGAAAAGGGGACTTTTCATACTTTGTTGATGGGAATGAAAATTGATCTGTCCTTTGTGGAAAATAAGATGCAGTATCCTCAAAACTAAAAATACATACGATATAGCTACCTTACTTCTAGGTACACATTTATTTTTCATAATTTATTCATAATTGTGAATAGTTAGAATCAGTATACAAATGTATTATAAACATGTATTTGGAACTCAGAGGACAAGTTGCAGTAGTCAGTTCTATCCTTCCACCACGTGGGTTCCAAAAGTCGAACTGACGGCATTGAGCCTTCTTGCCTATATTTCTAGGTATATAGTTCATGGAAATTAAAACAGAACACTAAAGGGATTATCTGTGTTCCTGTGTTTGCAACAGAAATATATTTATAATAGGTAGTATGTACAATTAAGCCATGTGTAAAGATGTATGCCTTTAATCTCAGAGAGGCGTAACAGGTGGACCACTGTGAGTTTGAGGCTAGCCTGGTCTACATGGTAAATTTCAGGACAGCCAGAGCTATATAGTGAAACCCTATCTTGATAACCCCAATTTTAAAAAAGTGTGTGTGTGTGTGTGTGTGTGTGTGTGTGTGTGTGTGTGCAACTGCAGTATATTTACACAGTAGTAAATAGTATTCAGCCAAAAAAGAGTTCTGAAACCCTGTCATTTATAGTCACATTAATAGAACTAGAAAATAATGTGTTAAAGTGGCAAATTAGTCATCAAAAATACTACCTGCTTGCTCTTATGTGTGGAAGCTAAGAATATCTACTGGAATGTAGGATAGTGATTGACAGAGGTGGAGAAGGATATGCTGGAGTGGGAGGGATAAAGGAAGGCTTGAATGCATATGTAGAAATATCCCAATGAATCCCACTAATATGTACAATTAATCTATTTTATTTCTTTATTGAAAATATTCTCTTCTCATACAATACATCCTGACCACAATTTCCCCTCCTTCCATTCCTCCCAGCTTCTCCCAACATCTTTCCCCTCCTTTAGATCTACTCTCCCTCCATTTCCTTTCAAAAAAGAGCAGGCCTCCAAGAGACAACCACCACTCGTGACAAAACAAAAAACAGTAAGACAAGCAAACACACTCATATCAAGCTAGACAAGGAAGCCCAATTATAGGAAGAATTCCGAGAACAGACAAAAACACTGAACTAATAGACATAACACATGCAGAGGACCTGGTGTGGACCCATGCAGGCCCTACGCTTGCTACTTCAGTCTCTGTAAGCCCATGTTAGGCCTACTTAGTTGATTCAGTGGATCATGTTCTCCTGATGTCCCCGATCCCCTCTGACTCCTACAATGTTTTCTTCCTCTCTTCTATGGGGTTCCCCAAGCTCCAAGGAAAAGGACCCATTAGAGACCTCAAATGTAGACACCCTCTCTGCATAATGTCTTGCTGTGGGTCCCTGCACCCATTCCCATCTGTTGCTGGAGGAAGTCTCTCTGATGACAACTAGACAAGGTACCGATCAATATATGAGTATAGCAGAATATCATTGATAATCATCTCACTGATTTGGGAGGGGCAGTTGTGTTCTACCCTAGTTGTCGGGGCTGTCTGATCTTTGGCTCCTGCCCATCTGGACAGCTTAGGGCACGGTTTCCCTCTTGTGGCTTAGGCCTCAAGTTAAACTATGCATTCATTAGGCACTCCTACAATTTCTGCAGCACCGTTACCCAGACTCTTTCAAGCAGGACAACTTTGTCTTGTTTCTTATTTTATGGAATTTCCTTGAGTTTCTCTCCATTTAATTTGATGTTGGCTATAGGCTTGCTGTAAATTGCTTTTGCTCTGTTTTGGTCGGTCCCTTGCATCCCTAATCTCTCCAAGACGTTTTTTCGTGAAGGGGTGTTAGATTTTGTCAGAGGCTTTTTCAGTATCGAATGAGATAATCATGTGGTTTTGATTTTTTTAAATTAATGTTTGTTTGTATAGTAGATTATAATGACAGACTTTTGTGTGTTGAACCATCCGTGCTTCTCTGAGATGAAGCCTTCTTGATCAAGGTGGATGATCTTTTTATGTGTTCCTGGATTAGATTTTTAAGTAGTTTACTGGATATTTTTACATCAACACTCATGAGTAAAGCTGGTCTTGGAGAAGGAAAGACCAGAGAGAGATGGTTTGCAGTACAAGAGATGACCCTGGGGGTTTTGTCTGGGGGAAAAACAAGGAGTGGAGAAGGTCTGTGGGTAGCCTATTTGGTCTTTTGGCAAGCTTGAGCTGTGGTTGAGCAGGAGGTGTTCGCTCACGTTGGAGGCTAGACACAAGTGAAGGGGAAAGGGGAGGTTACGGGGGGGATGGTCAGTTGGATTCACAGGAGGCTTGGACAAGGGGAAGGGGAGCTGCAGCTGGTATTCTGTTGCAGTGCCAGGGATGACCCTGAGGATTTGGTCTGAGGGAACAAAGAGAGTCCAGCTAACTCATTTCAATCAAAAATAAAATTAACAAAAGGAATCTTGGCATTGTAGCTTACAATACTAGTACTCAGGAGACAAAGACAAAAGGATCAGGATTTCAAAGTTATTCTCTGTAGCAAGCTTAGAAGCTAGCCTGTGTTACATGAGACCTTGTCTCAAAATGACCATAAGTAAAAAATTATGTTGAAAAATAAAGGAAGGTAAGAGATGTTAAAAAAAAAAAAAAGAGGTGGAAGTAGGGGCTATTGCAGTGACATCTGCAAGTTGCTAGGGACAGTTATCCTGGCCTTGGAACTGGTGGAGTTCTCCTGGACATCTTGATTATTTCTCACAAGTGGTTATCATGAAGAAGAAACATTATCTACTCTCCTTGTTCTGGGTTTCTGTCCCTTTGAATAATCTTCTTCTCATGATCTTCCCTTCTCCTGCTGTTAATTCTACCTACCTCTTAGCCTTCATCATATCAAAGTATGCCCTTTTAATTTCTACAATTGTGAGTGACATAAACCAGTTTTCTTTATAAATTACCCATTCTGGAGTAGGTCATTAGAGTAATAAGAAAAATAAAGAAAGAAAGATAAATATGGCTATCTGTGCCTGCCCACCCCAAGGGAAAAAGTCACTGTGGTGAGGTACTGGAAAGATGATAACAGTATTCTATACAGAGAGTCCTATGACAGTGATTAGAGGTAACATCTGTGTCATATCTATGTGTGTCATGTGTAGTTAAGCACTCCACAGATTAATTAATTTAGTCCTCATGAGTATTCTAAGGAGATAATGGTGTTATCTTTAGTATGTAGATGAGAAAACTGAGACAGATGTAGTAATTTTCTCCATCATGTGCTAAGTGACAGAGCTGGACTCTAACCCAACTCGGACTCCAGGGCCAACACTCTCAGCCTTCCGAGTTTAACAGAGCTACTTAGCACAGCAAAGGCTTCCTGGCTGCATACCAGCAGATTCCTGAGCCTATAGTCCTGTGGACAAACTTGTGGTGCCAGAAACCCAACTAGAGATGCTGTCATGTCTCCAGCCTAATAATGAATTCATTGCTTGAATTCATGTTTTAGACTTTTGTGATCAATGTGCTTTGAATTATAATAGAACTTTATCATTAATGTCACAATTGCAGTGTAGTGGCTAATTAAAGAATGACATGAGAGCCTTGGTCGGTAAAGGACTTGCCATTCAAGCTTGAAGATATGAGTTGGGAACTCTAGCATCCATGGAAATAGACACAATGACATGTGCTTGTACCCCAGCGTTGGATAGCTGGAGACAGATTTTTGGAGCTTACCAACAGCCAGCCTAGACAGTTAGTAAGCTCCAGGTTCATAAGAGACTCTTTCTCAAAAAGTAATATGAAGAATGATAAAGATACTGGATTTTGATCTTTGGCCTCTGTATGTATATACACATGTGCACGTGCACACACACACACATGCATACATGCACTTGCACATGTGTACCATAAATGCAACAATGTATCACACAGACATGCACACTTGGGTACGCATGAATGGAAAAAAATGACATAAAAGAACTAGAGCAGTATTGCTGAAGCTGATATAAATATATATATGTGTGTGTGTGTGTGTGTGTGTGTGTGTGTGTGTGTGTGTGTGTGTAATCATGCGTATTCACTCAGGTTGAAAAAAAGCTGTATTTTAACACATTTAAATATATAATGATAAGCTATAGATTTATTTATCTATCTAGTTATAGACTAGACAGCGAATTTTAACATAGGTTAGGAGAATTATATAGAAGGATTACAAAAGCACTTGTGTATGTTTCCCTGGTATATCTCCTTCAAGCTGATCCCCTTTAACATTTCAGCGGGTAAATGAGGTTCATCAACGAGCAGCATTCACAAATAGGCTTCATTCTTCATCAACTCGCGCTCACCTTGTATTTCACGGCTCTCCAAATGTCTGTACATTTCTTTTATTAAACGTAAGCCGTTTTATGCCTACAGAGTCTATTCCTGAAGAAAAATTATCTTGCTTCTAAAAACGACCATTAAGTTCACAGATTCTCTCTCTCTGTGGCTTGATGCTATCTGGCAGTATAATTAGCTTCATGTATGGTTAAATATTATGAGGAAAGCCGAGTACCTCCAAATTCTCCAAGATGTT
Organism: Rhabdomys pumilio; assembly: GCA_030674055.1. Lineage (NCBI taxonomy): Eukaryota > Metazoa > Chordata > Mammalia > Rodentia > Muridae > Rhabdomys > Rhabdomys pumilio. The sequence goes on from JANHMN010000016.1 coordinate 52,122,798, forward strand.
TATAATTTGATGATTTAATTGCTTTCTTCCCCATCAGTTCCTACACCTACCCCAGCCCTGTCTTTTCGTTTTGGAAGATGATAGCCATATGCTATTCAAGCTGACAGCAACTGCTCATCAAGAATTGCCATGAAGTTTTAACGGACTGAATACAGATTTAACACAAGCTGCTCAGTGTCTCCTCACCTTTTCTTGAGCTGTAACTTCAACCTTACTTATGATCCCCATTGCTATAAAAATATGTATTTTCGTGTAAACACAAAATTTTGCATATAATTTTGGAGATTCTAAAACTGAGATTGTCCTATGTAATCTCCGGGCTAAAGCTCATTATTTAAATTATGCACTTTATCCCTCATCCCGTTTTTATTATTATTATTATTATTATTATTATTATTATTATTATTATTATTTTATCTTTAGAGCCTAACACAGTTGAGGACAAGAATGAGTCTTAATTTTTTTCATCAATTTTATTATATATTTCCTTTCTCTTAGCCAACTTTGTGACTTATAAAGAAGAAAAACTATGACATGTGTGTAATGACTTTAACTTATTAATAATTTCTTACACACATGTAATACATGTTAACCATATTCACCCCACTTCCTTTTTCCAATTCCAGATCCCCCTTCATATTCCCTTTTCAAATTCATGCTCTCTTTTTCTCTCATACACACTCCCTCTTGCCTACTAAATCCAGTTAGTGCTGCAACTATACACGTGGGTGGGAGCCATCCACTGGAGCATGGCCATCCACTGGGTACCATAGTACCCTAAGGAAAACGGATTCCTCCTCCTCTAAAAGCACAGCTGTTGACAGCTGTGTCACTAGCTCTTCAGATATAAGTGAGGGTTTGTTTTGTATGTTCCTCCTCTACTGTTCTTGAGTGTTGACTGGCTCCATCTTGTGTAGACAATCACAATTCCCTGAGCACAGGAGTGCAGTGGGGGCTGCTATGCCCCAAAGATAATACCTTTCCCGAGTCCTCTCTGTTCTTTATTTGATGAGCACTTTGTCTTCTCGAGGAGCTCATTAGATCTCTCGCCTACTTTACGTGTTACCAGATGCATATAAACAGGTTTTTAACCACAATGAAACAGATATTTCAGCATTCTGAATTCTTCGATCATCGTCTCAGCCCTAAGACATGATTTCCAAGATGTGATTGTATCTTGTATTTTTAAAGTGCACGCCGCAGTTGATCAGATTGCTTAAGTTACATAGTTGTAAAGTTGACTTATTACTACTGTGGCAAGTTTTCTTCGGCTTATGATCACAATTAGAATAGTCTTTGAAACCTTAAGAAAATTAACAAGTGCAATTGTATGAATACAGTTCACAGTCCTCTGTGTTTGTTCTGCCAGGCATTGTGTAAAGCTTTCAATGAACAGGATCACCTTTTAGAAAACACTAGCAGCTTTGTTCTTGTGCCTTCAAAGGCAGTTCTCTTAGCTCCCTGCAACTGCTGTTCATTCTTATCATTTGCAGCAAGCTTTTATAAGACAATGAATGACTCAGTGGAGGATCTGTCTAAACCGTTAGGAACAACCGGAGCTTCAGTCTTAGCCCTTGTTCTTGGTATTTAATTAAAATGCTCCATCTTTCATTACAGAAATGTTTTATGTTCTGACCTCTTAGCCTCATTATTTGTCATAGTTTGGTTAGATTTTTAAATAGAATTCATATTGTTCCCCCTCAGTGCTTCAAACAGGAAGAAAGTACCTGTCAGCCTGGCCCCCAAAAAAGAACTTTCAACTGAATATCTATCTCCTCTTGGTTAGCTGAGCCAGGTAGCTGATGAAGCAAGTCCATGGAACTTCAAGATAAATCAAGGTTCTGAATTCCACAGGTTCGGCCTAGGAAAAAAGTGTTAAATGAATGGCATTTTCTCTCCCTCAGGCACTGTTCTGGTTAACAGCTGTAGATTTTCTTAGTAGCTTTTTATCTCCATCATCTGGGGACTGCAATAGCAAAATGTCATCTAGCAAGTAACTTATAAACAGCAAGTCTTATATCCCATAGTTCTAGTGGCTGGATGTGAGAGCGCAAGTGGTGAGATAGTAGGGTTCTGCTGAGGACACGGGCACAAAGAAGGAGTTCTCTCGTTGGGCCTTCTTTTTTTGGAAGGGCGCTAATCACACTGTATGGGCAGCATCCTCGTGACCTAATCACCTCTCACATGCCCCGCTTCCCTATTGTCTTCCTGTAGCATGAAATAACGAAAAACGCACCCACTCTGTCGCTGACAAGGTCCTGGCCTGTTCTCATCTAGTGGACACTCATTGACCCAGAGCTCCACCTAGCTCACTAAGTTCCCACTGGCAGGTGGCTATCATGCAAGCCCCACGCTTCCAAATTCCCACAGCCTTTGGGATTCACTTCTTCCAAACCCACACTTTGCCGGCATACCTTTCTCTCTGAAACCCAATTGAAGCACGGCTTGAAGGAAAACACCGCAAGCTTAGTTCAGAATCAACAGATAACTCAATCGCTGGACACAGCAACTAGCATCCTAATTTGTAAGCCATTCTAAGTTAAATCCTCTGGGAGCGGATCCCTATACATGCACCACCTGAACTAGTCTGGGATACCTACATCTTGACCTCCACCTATCTCCCCTCCCCCCCCCAAAAAAACAGTATCTTTTGCCTGCCTCCCCTCTTCCTCTCTCTGACTGAGAAATCCTTCCTACTCCTCACCCAGTGGCTGGTTCCTAGAAATCTTTATTCACTAGGGGAAGGTTCACAGGAAGTACGTGATTCACTCCTCATCCCAGGCTGTCCATCTTGGGAAAGCAGAATTAGTATCACAATACAAACAGCACCAGGGCTATCCACAACACTTCCCCCTTTCTGTCCAATTAAAAGGCTCTTTATCTCAGATATAAATTGAGCACAACTATTACCATTCTGAAATGTATAACGTACAAAATACACCTAACACCCAATCCATCATTTTTGTCAATTAAATAGAACACTTTGTTATTAGGAGCTCCATGTCAGAGAATCTGCTGAGATGAAAACAAGGTTCCTGGGTGCCTTGCCTGCAATAGCGTGGCTTACTTTTTTACATTTCCCACTACATCTTCCCACTGGGAACTGAGGTTAAGAAAGAGGCACAGACTCTGTCGACTGTCAGGAGCATGAGGGCTCCTGCTTTTAAGTCACAGACTTCCTCTTGTTGGAGTGGCATCTGTAAAGCACAGGTGAAAAGCACTGTTCTGACTTCCCAAAGCATTGCTTGCTGACCTTGCGTCCACGCTGACAGGAGCTTTATTAGCTGAATAATGTGAAGAAGGATGTGCAGATGTCGTGAACTGCAAAACTGGGGCAAAAGTGAAGCCACAGCATCTAAGAGCCTTGCTTAGGAAGGGCAATCTCGCTTTAGGAATATCTGCTGTATAGAAGAGGCTTTATTACACATTGATCTATATAAGCCAATAGCTGCTGTGGGTGGTTTTCCAATGGGTATGTCATTCAGTAATCCAGAATGTCTCAGAAGTGCTACTGCTCGGTTACCAAAAAGACCTTTCTTTTGATTCAGTTGCCAGTGTTCTCGACAGGGCTGAGTTTGAGCACCTACGGTAGCTTAGTCCTCCTGGGGTTCATTGTCTATGGAAAACCGCTCCTATCAATAAGGCTTTAAGGGAATCTACGATTCTTCCAAATCTTTAAAAAAAACCTTCATATATATATCAGAACCTATAAGAGCTCAGGTTGATTTAAGATAGACAATAGTGTTTACCAACCTCAGAAAACAGGACTGTGATTGGTACAGCCAGAGAGCAAGCATAAATTGCAGAAGGAAAATAGAAAAAGATAAAAACCACCTATGAAATAGCCTCTACATTGTGCCAGTAAATTTAATAGTCACTCTCATGTCTTAGAGGAAAAAGGCTGAGTTAGTTGATACAGAGAAGCTAATGATAATGATCCCCCCCATACACACATTTTGTCTTTGATTTGTTTGTTTTAACATGAACACAAGAGGAGAGAAAAAGGGATTGACAGAAGAAATCTTGAAATCACACTCTGTTCTTTTACAAAAGTGGGCAATTCAAATAATTTCACTCAATTTTCTATGAAGATGTTCACAGTAATTGGTACATCAAGTGAGGGCTAAGCTCCATTGACCAGCTGATCCCCAGCCCCACAGGAATGTTTAGAACAACCCAACAAATGTTTCCTGAGCAATTATAATTTTTTGCTGACATGGTCAAGGTTTGCTCATACCTCTGACTTGCCTCATATGAACTGAAGGGATAGTCATTTCTGAAAGCAGTTTTTACAGGAAAACATATTTGGACAAATCTAAGAATAACCACACACATCTGCTCTCTCAGCATTGATGGAGCCCACAATGTACAACACTCGAGCCCCCAAGCACTTCATTACGACATCTCTCTACTCCTTGTGAGTTTATTGATGGAAAATGGCACATTTTCTTTTGTCAAATAAACACATATCAAAAGCTATCCAAGTGCTATCCACAAAACTGTAAATTCACAAAATACAGGGCTTGTGGGATTTCATGAATTGCCTCCGTAGTGTTCCACAGTAGAAGTATCATATTCTTTAAAGTTCAGATAAATGCATTGTGCAGCTTAGATAGGAGGCATGGTGGTCTCCACGGTGAACAGTCTTTTACATTAACAGTGTGGAAACAGTCTGTCTCATTATCCACTAGACTGCATCTAAAGCCCTGAAACGGCAGATTTATGTGCAGCTTTGTCTGAAAATAGCATTGAAATGTGAAAATGAAATCTCTCTCCGCATCTTTGGAAACATAGGTTGGAAACTGGCGTTGGTGATGCAGAAACTTCATTCTTCCCTCAGAATAAACTAAATGCTATCAGAACAGACCAGGCAGGACACATGGCTGAGTTTGTGCTCTAAGTTGAAGATACTGGGGGTAAAAGTGTGGTCATATTGAGTGTCCTTTATTTTAGTCTAGGATTCCAATTTGTTTTGTTTCTTCACTCAAAAGCCAACAAAAAGTTTGCATAAGTGATTCCCAGCCTGGACTTATCTTGAATTCCACAATCTACAAATATAATAAAATATGTGGGGCTTATGATAGGATTTTTAATCATGAGCAGTCTGGAGCCAGTAAGGATATCTTAGAAGGCAGAATAATATCCTCCACCTGAAAATGTCCACTTCCTAATCTTTAGAACCTGGGAACCTCTAACCTGTTTGCATAGCAAACAGGATTTAGCAGACAGGATTCAAATGTATCTACATTCTCTAAGTAGGTCAAATCTAATCAAACGGAGCCTTGGAGTAGAGGAGTCAGGGGATGTGATGTGTATTAACCCAGCTACTCAGTGTGAAGACAGAACAAGGGGAACACACAATAGTGACCCAGGTGACCTGCAAGAAGAGAAAGGCAAGGAAAGGGACTCCACCTAAGAGGCCCCAGAGCACGCTGCTCTGTCAACACAGCCATTTGAGACTCATGTGAGATTTCTGACCTACAGATAAATTTGCACTCCATTAAGCCACTAACTACATTTATAGTAATTTGCAACAGCGGCCATAAGAAGGATCACTGCATGCATGTTTTACCAGATCCACAAGAAGAAGCCATGAGAAAAAAAGCCATGCAAAAATGTGTCTTAGGAGAAAAGGAGAAGGAAGTTGGCAGGGCTGGTACAGAAATTGAGATGTTTTAAAAGCCAGATAGGCCTGGTTACTCTGTCACAGCAGAAATTCCTTTATGACTGTGACAACTACAGGGTCCTAAAACCCCGCCCACATCCACAGAGAATTCCTTTGTGGCACATACATTTGAGACGTTTAAAATGTGATGCAATTTGTGAATGCTTCCAAGTTCAACAAAATTTCATTTTCAAAAATCACATAACAGACAAGAAATTCAATAGAAGGGGTTCATTGAACATGTACACTTTTATTTCCTTGCTATTAATGACTTACAATCAAAAAAAAAAAAACCATGAGCTGTCTAGACACTTATATTTTTCTTTCTTAAGATTTTGACAGACAGCCAATGACAAGGGGAGACTTACATTTTCCAGACTTCTTGTTGCCACTTTCATGATCTAGAAAAGCAGCTTCTTTTTTGACGTGGTTATATATTTTCCTTCTAAAAAGCTAGTTTACACTTTTATAAACAAAAAATCATAAAGTAATAAAATATTTGGGGGAGGGCTTGCTACAACCTGATAATTGAAAGCATCGTTAATAAATGGTAAAACACTGCATACCTTACCCATATCTCTCTAGTATATTTAAAGCAGTTGTTCTCAACCTGAGGGTTGCAACCCCACAGCAGTTTCCTAAGCCTATTGCGAAATACAGATTTTTATATTATAATTCATAACAGTAGCAAAATTATATTTATGAAATAGCAATAAAAATAGCTTATGGTTGGGGGTCACCACCTGAGGAACTGTATTAAAGGGTCACAACATTAGGAAGGTTAAAAACCACTGTTTTAAAAGAATATAACCTGCTGAAGACATTCCTTAGAATTAATTTGTAAACATTTATATTATATTTATCATACATGTACATGCACACATACACATAAAAGAGCAGACTGAAACACTTCCCTTTGCTTGATTAGTGTGACTTAAAAACAGGTATGTGTGCCAATACCATCTGGAGCACCATGAATAACCAGTAGCAAAGGTAAATAATTCCATGATCTCTGAGGTTTTTGTCAAAATATTGAAAGGTCTTATTTGTTTAAGTGTATAAGAGAACATTGTAAAATTTGTATGTATTTATAGAACTATATTCCAAGGCATCAGAAACACTGAGAATATCTTATTTATCTGTATGAACCTCTGAAACAATCTAAACAGCCTTTCTGTGCCTCTTACGTGACTTACAGTGTGCTAACATCAGGGAGATATTTCTGATGTTGGGCTCTGCAGTGGTTTGAATGAAAATGTCCTGTACTGTTCGGGTATCTGAACATTTGGTTGCAGTTGGTTATACTATTGGGGAAGGTTTGGGTAGTCTGATCTTGCTAGAAGTGTGCTACTGGGGTCAGGCTCTCTGAAAAAAATTCTCACTGCCTGTATCCTCTCTCTGCTTCCTACTTATCACTGGAGATGTGAGCTCTTGGCTTCCTGCTCCTTTCTGTCTCCACAGCTGCAAGTACTGTCATACCTTCCCACCATTATGAAATATTATCCCATTTACAACTGTAAGAATAAAACGAACTCCTTTCCCTTAAGTTGCCCTTGCTCATGGTGTTTTATCCCAGCAGTAGAAAAGTAGGCTCCCGAAGACTTTTCATCTACTTTGTGTTTGGTCCTCTGCTCCTCCAATGTCACAAGACTTCTTTTCTGTGAAATGTCCTAGTGTCTCTTCCCTGGGACACTGTCACTTTTTTCATTATAACCACTTTCTTCGTCTGACCTGACCAGCTCACTGTGTTCTTCTGCCCACAAATGCAGTTTCCAGCAGTGGTGTGGTGGCCTGCTCCTTCTACAGTGCCATCTGTATTCCATCCAGCTCTTACTGCCTCCAACATCCTTCTCTCTTCCTTAATCATTTACCTCTCGGTTGGCCAAAGTCTTCTTTTCCAGGTCTGTTTGTATCATTTTTCACAAAGCCTGTCACTGGGAAACAGGGGGACAATACAACCAAAAGCTTTCTGACAGTGCCAGGAGACAATAACAGCCATGCAACAGACAATCGTTAACAGACTGAAAAATACAAAATCTTGTCACTCATCTTGAGTAACATTTATCATATATGTAGTATTTGTGGACAGAAGAGCTAGCAATAAAACTTAAGCATCACATTTATGCATAAAAAAATTTATATGCATTTATCCACCTTAACACATCTTACTATGCCCTTCAGTTAAGAAAATATTTGAATCATGTTGTGAGGCTAGAGTATTTAACTAACATAAAAAACTGAATCTGTGTGCATTAGGACTGTAAAAAGCAAGGATCATCTGCGTGTGTGTGTGTGTGTGTGTGTGTGTGTGTGTGTGTGTGTGTGTAAGTGATCTGTATATTTTTGCAATTTAAATAAATACCATATAATACACTTCCTTCCAGAAAATTGTTTTTTATACTCAAAAACTCTTATATTTCAAGAGTTACTCATATTGGTGTATATAGGTATTGTTTATTGCCTTTTCTGTTTTACAGTATTCTGTTCACATGACTGCACTTCAAGTTATTTATATCTTCTTTTGTGAAGATTTATATTGTTTCCAGTTCTTTTTATTATTGAGAATACTATTCCTCTGAGATTTTGTGTATTGCTTCCATAGAGTTTTAGGCAAGAATTTCTCTAAGGTATTAATAGCTCGCACTGGATGGTCTTATGCCTTACTGGGTATTTTTTAAATCATTCTATTACTTTATGCATCTAAGTAATGTTTTAGAAGTAGTTTTGCCACAGTTCCCTTTATAACAGTTAGCACCAATGTGATCATAAAACTTGATGAAGATAAACTGACTTCATTTGTAATTTTTATTAATGGAGAGATAGGATACTTTAGTGTTTCCTTAGAAATGAACTCTTTATGTGTGCTCTCAATAATACTGTATGTTACCTTGTACAGAGCAGACATTGAAAGGTTATCATTTATAGGCAAAGCCACAATTCTCTTTTAGTCTCTGATTTTCCCTTTGGGTCATCTTGTATTTTAATGCATCAGAGATGTGAACTTGAATATAACAGAATTTTCTATTTTATTCTTTAGTTTATATTTTCTGTCTTGTATTACTAACTATTCTGTTTTGTGCTTCATACCCTAAAGATAGTGTATTTTACATTTGTCAAAGTCTTAAGCTGTTTTCTATATTTATACCATTATATGTACATGCTTTCTATGTAGCTACCATAGTTCCTTGGTTTTGATGTAATTTTACATCATTAAATTCAGAAGATAAATCCTATCTGTACTGACCTATAAAGCCAGCTCTCTCATAGCTCAAGGTTTGTTTTTGTTTGTTTGTTTGTTTGTTACTTTAGACTTTATCTTTAGATTAGCTTGATGTTCAAGCAAAATGATCAGAATACAGAGAGTTACAGTTTTCCCCCTTCCTCCCATGCATACGGTCCCCTCCTCAGTCACCAACATTCACCAAGTTTTTACATACACTGATCTTCTTAGAATCCTAGATTTTGGTCACTGATGCTCAAACCTCACACTATGACACTGATATGTCATTATTATGGTGTTTGATATCTGACAGTGCCCTACATTATTGATTTAATAAAGTTCTTAAACTTCTTGTTCAAATTCATCTATCTTTTGGTGTGGCAAATAGTAACAAATCATAATGAATTTGATAAGTTAACGAAGAATTACAATTTAATCAATTATGATTAATTTTTGATAAATGACTATTTCTAATGACTGCTGATATAAAAATGCAGTTTTGATGGCCTGAGCTGTAACTTGAATGCACATTATCCATCCATTTAAAGAGTTCTAAAGTCTGCACACGGCCCTGTGCCTTCACTTTTCACTTTTCACTTATTTCCTGGGAAGATAGAGATAATTTTGATGTTCACGCCACAAATTTTTTCAGGAAACTGAATACTAACCTATGTGTGGTGACACACACCTATAGTCTCAGTACACAGAATCCTAAAACACGCTGCTCGTTTCCCCATTCACTCATACACGTTCCTTATTTTTGACAGCATTATTGAAGGAAAGTAGTATTTTGATGTATTTAAAATCTGATTTTCTGTCATTGTGTGTGAGTGACAAACCCTAACTGTTGTTAAATGGACAAACAGCTGTTTACCTGAGAGTATGTGGTATAAATGAGCTTCAAGAGAAACTTGAAAAATATACTTTGGTTTTTCTCCACCCTCAACACACATGTTGATGATGTACACCCACTCACAAGTTGACCTTATTCAAGGTAAGAGAGGCATTGTTCCAGTGTGTTGGTTTCAAGGACTGTCCTCAATACAGAACAAACAGTGGAGCTAAAACATCAGCAAAGCTCTAAGTAAGCAGATTATGTGCTGTCAACAGCAAATGCATGGTAGACTCACAATACAAGAACTTGAATAGATAGCAGTATTAACTGTCATTATACTTGAAAGAAGGCAAAACTCTTGTTGTGGTCACAGTGTAGTTATGAGATCTCCATTCTGCCAAAATGACTGCAATTAAGTTCCTAGATACCACACAGAGATGGAGACAAATATCTAGGAGAAGAAATGAAATTTACTTATTGTTTCTCTGTATTTAAAGGGAAAATACTTCATCCAAAAGACCCCTTTTGCATATCACTGGCTAGACAATAGTTTTCTCATATGTCAGCTTCACTATCCACTGATTTTTGGTATGACAAATAGAATTCCCCTGATTGTCTTATCTCATCCGTTTGTATTTATGACTTACATGGTCTGCAGTAAAGGAAAATGCGGAAACAGCGGAAATAGCTGTTGGTGAGACAGTCAAAAGTACGTTATGCAAGCAAGAAATATGTTGGTGGTATTGTTTCTGATAATGTCAAGAGTCATCGTGAGTTGGGCTTGTGTAGAACGTCTTCATTCCACTTCCTGAAATAAAATTTAAATTTGTATAAAGTGAAGCGTGATTATCGTAAAACAAATGGTGTCTGCTGAGGCAGGTTGAGAGAGTAAATTAACCATCACTTAATTTATGATCATGTAGACATATATAGATATGATAATACTCATAGATGTATGTATTTAAACAAATTTCCTCAGACTAAGGAGTCTTCAAGATAAAAGCATTTATTGAGTCATTGTAGGTGTTTTTCAGAAAAGGCTAGACTATCTAGTGTTCACTGATAGAGCTTGGTAAAGGAAAATAACTGATTTACTTTATAGTTATGTACTTAACAATATGTATGTACATATAAGTGCATTAAAGAAAGGTTTGGAGACCCAGGGCTCTCTAAAATAAAAGGGATTCATTGAGTTATTATAGTTGTTTTCCAGAAGAGGACCAGGCTTTAGGACAAGATTATGCAATCATTTGCCATAAGGCCAAGTAACAGTTATAAAACTGTTCCTTGAATCTAAGAGCCAATAGTGTTTTTATAAGGAACACCTGGGAAGACAAATTCAGACAATTTACATGGAACATGCACCAGTGATAGGTAAGAGAGCCAGGCTATCTTGAATCAGGGGACTTCGGGTGTGGAAGGAGTCCATAGGAAAAGTAACTGTTGATTTTGGATTAGTTGGGCTTAGGTTATACATATCAGAGGTTTGAAATAAAAGTTTTAACATACTCAAGTATATGGAACATAAGCTGGAGAGATAGCTCAGTGGTTAGAAGCACGTACTACCCTTGCAGAGGGTATATCATGTGACTCAAAACTAGCAATAACTTCACCTCCAGGGGATCTGATGCTCTCATCTAGCTCCCATGGCGCCTGTACCAGTGGGATACACATAACTCCTGCAAGCACACGCACATAAGTTAAATAAAATGAATTCTTAAAATTCTTTAAAAAATCATTTGGAGGAGTCTCATAGTAGGTTCGGACCATAGCTGTTCACTGACTCTCTTTCCTTATCCCTGTCTGCTGCTCTTTGTAATTAAATTTAGAATGTCTTAGAATTCTACTTTTCTCAAATGCAAGCTTCCTAAATGATTGCAGCCCTCAATCCTCTGCATAAATTATCTCATTCTCTCTCCCTTGGTAGGAAAGCTCTCATTTATAACTCAATCACTTAGCATTTATGGGGAAATGGGTTCTGAATTATAAAGAACTACTGCTCAAGTAGACTATAGGAGGAGAACCCACGTATCACCTAGGGACTTAACCAGTATTCCTTGGTTTTTAAACTCAATACTTGGAATGTGAATTTTAAATACAAACAGAAGCAAGTTGAGAAGAAAGCATCCCAACTACCTGAAGTGGCCAAGCAGCATCCTCTGCTTAAGAATGAAATTGTGTCCTCATACATTAGCAACAATTACCCAAAGGCCCAACTTTTGATGAATGCAACTTTATCCATTGAAAGGTCTTTACTAGGCAGCTCGAAGAGCCTAATCACTGCCATCATAATTTTTGCCAAGTGTCTAAGTCCATACAGAACTCAATAGAATACTTGACTGAAAAGGAGACCACTGTTATTCCCCAATGTCACAAAAGCACAGAGGTGGCCATCCACAATTATTCTTTAAACTTGAGATGCCTACAAGGATATGAAGAGAGATTGCAAAGTAGGAAGTTTTGAAATCCATTAGTGAAACACTAAGAATCCCCCAGCGTGCCCTTAGCTTGGGGATCTAGACAAAGGCCCTAATTAAAGAAAGAAAATCTCTCCTGCTTAAATTAAAGCAAGCAACTGAACAGGAAATAGCATTCAATTCTAGGCCAAGAGGTTGTGTTGGAATTAGGGTAGACCACAGGCTGATGTCTGCTCCTGGATTGATAGAAGCCCAACTGAGAGAGGAGGTTTCAGTAAAGAAAATTAGGGCTGATTTTCTATCTTCATGACATTCTCATGAAGAAGATGTTAGGACTAAAGATTATTTGTTATTATTTATTAATGCTGAGCACCAAGAGTATGCCCTTGAGTTACACAAGCAAGCATGGGTAGCAATTTTGTTTTATTTTTTGTTTGTTTTCCCACCTTAGAGTAAATACTTATTTATCACAGTAGCTCACAGTGCTGCTTAGATACTGGATAGAAAAATCTGTGTCCATTAGCATGAAAGAAATTCACAGATCTTACCCCTTTAATTTGCAGAACCTCAGATGCTGTTTTGATTTTGAGATGCAAATAGCAGCCTTGTTCTTTGGTAGGAAGGAGCTTTAATGGAATTTTAGGCATCAGCTGTGTAAGGGCTAACTTCCCTAACTTAGCTGGCTCTACTCTTTCTCTGGGACTTGCTTTGTGTCACTTTCAGCTCAATAAACACAGGAACTTCACTCCTGGAAGGAAAGTGACACAGTGAGCTCTGCTTTGATATCCAAGGACACAGATTTGCTCCTGAGTAAGAATGGCTTGAAGCAGAAGGATAGCTATCAGTGGGACCAAGATCACAGAGAAGTCACCTTTTTCTATTGCTCTGTGAAAGATGATCACAGGCTCATTTAAAGCAGGAATTTGAACCTTAGTGTGAATTGTTATGGCTCCATTTGTAGCCAAGCTATTAACTAGCCAGGAATCATTAGACTCCCGTTTCCAAGTTGCTCCCCGTATCCTGAGATCCACTCATTCTCCACTTCTATCTCTCCACAATGAGCTTTTCTCTTTGCAGGTACAGCCTTCTGAGAGCGTTTTATATCCATGTGTTAAGAAAAACATATTAATATTGCTATCATCATCATCATCATCATTATTATTGCAATTCATAATGCTAATTAATAAGCAACTTTCAAACAAAAGCTTTGGGATATAGATTCCAGAGTAATTTTACAAATTAAAATATGTATGTTCTGTATTTTAGGAGGTCAAGTTTCTAGTTCTTTCTAATTCCCTGGTTCACTATGTCTAAAACCTTGACATTTGACAAGTTTCATAAAGAGTCCATTAGCTTCTGATCCAAAACTTTTCTTATAACTACGTCATTATAAGAAAGCTTTCTTGCTTGCTTTTTTTCTATTTTTTTCTATTTTTTATTTCTATTTTTGTGTGGTTTCTGTATGTGTTGTTTGGTTGTTCTTTTGGGAGAGCTGAGTGTAGGATTCAGGGCATTGCCTATAATAGGCAAGTGTTCTATCACTAATCTTTTGTTTGTTTGTTTGTTCTTTTTTTATTGTATATTTTATTTAATTACATTTCAGATCTTTTTTCCAATTTCCCCTCCCCAGAAACTTCCTATCTCATCCCCCTCCTCCTGCTTCTATTGGGGTGTGCCTCCATTGCACCCACCCACTCCCACTTCCCCACCCTCAAATTTCCCCACACTGAGGCATCCAGCCTTCAGGACCTTCTCTCTCACCTATGGCTGACAAGGCCATCCTCTCCTACATATACAGCTGGAGCCATGAGTCCCTCCCTATGTGCTCCCAGGCTAGTGGTTTAGACCCTGAGAGCTCTGGTTGGTTGGTATTGTTGCTCTCCTCATGGGGCTGCAAACCCCTTCAGTTTCTTCAGTTTTCTCTCTAACTCCTCCATTGGGAACTCCTTGATCAGTTCAATGGGTAGCTGTGAGCATCTGCCTCTGTATATGTCAGGATCTTGCAGAGCCTATAAAAAAAATAGCTATATCAGGGTTCTGTCAGCATGCACTTCCTGACATCCACAACAGCGTCTGCCTTTGGTGACTGCACATGGGATGGATACCCTGGTGGGGCAGTCTCCGGATGGACCCTCCTTCAGTTACTGTCCCATACTTTGTCTTTATATTTGTTCCCATGAGTATTTTGTTACTCCTTCTAAGAAGGACCTAAGAATCCACACTTTGGTCTTCCTTCTTCATGAGATTCATGTAGTCTGTGAGTTGTGTCTTGGGTATTTTGAGCTTTTGGGCTAATATTCATTTATCAGTGAGTGCATACCATGTGTGTTCTTTTGTGATTGTGTTACCTCATTCAGGATGATATTTTCTAGTTCCATCCATTTACTACTCCCTTTCCGTCCCTTGATTGGTCTATCACTAATCTTATGACCACTGTTGTGTGGCTTTTCCTTTGGAGACTTTAACAGATATCTACTCACTCAAGATGATGCACTAGCTTGGTGAACTAACCACTGAATTGATTGAGGTTACTTGCAGGAGAATAGGTAAGGCTTTACTCAGCTGCATTACCAAAAAAACCTACCCCAGCATAACAGTGCATCCCTTGTGCTCCCTATACAACTTGCATGCAGCTCTACAGCTCAGAGAATCTTTACTCCCAAGCAATAGTTGCTGCAGATTTAAGTTAGGGAAGAGGGAAGGACATTGTGAATTTCCTATGTTTCAGGAGCTTACTAAGCCTTGTAAATTTCATTTACTTCCTTTTCACATACATATTCCAGGAAGGAATGTTTCAGTTCAAAGGAGATAGCCATATAACATCAGCCCAAGAGAGCTCTCTAGAGACAAGAAATTTAGCAAGCCCTATGACTGATCTTTGTAGTTTATTTTGAGCCCCAAGTAAAAAATTAGACAAACACACACATTTTATAATTCAAGCATTAGCTTTCATTAAATTGCACCTATTTAGACCTTCATATTCTCCACAGAGGAGCCTGAAAGAGACCTTAGCTCTTCCTAAAGAAGACTGCTTATGCTACAGACACTCAACATGGCAAGGACACTGCACTGACTAGGACACCTCTGCTGCTTTTGTCTGCTTTAGTGCATGATTTGTGTTGTTTGACAACTTCTGATGGCTTTGATAGGACCTTCTCACAAAGTGTGCTACTTCCCTCTGTGGCTACTATGTGCTTTCCTTCTAAGCCAATATCACATGAGTGCTCCATGGAGCCCAGCTCACGCATACAGCATCCTGCAGCAGTGCTAACCCCACTGCCTAGAAAGACATTCTTCTTTTTCTTAAGAAATCATAATATTCATTATTAGCTGTTTGAAAAACAGAGCAGTGTTAAAGAAAGAAAAGTTACACTGATCGTAGAACCAGGTATTTGTTGTGGGGAAATAGCTGAGAGTCAAGGTGTTGGGTTTTTCTTCTAATTTCATAGCTATTAAGTGTGTGTGTGTGTGTGTGTGTGTGTGTGTGTGTGTGTGTGTGTGTG
>JANHMN010000016.1:52138447-52267456 GCA_030674055.1 Rhabdomys pumilio
GTGTGTGTGTGTGTGTGTGTGTGTGTGTGTGTGTGTGTGTGTGTGTGTTTTGCTTGTTTTGGTTGGTTTGTTTGAGATAGTCTCCCTCTATAGCCCAAATTGACCTCACTAGAGATGCTCATGCCTCAGCCCCAATACTATATTTACAGGGTGGAGCAGCAAAACCAGCTAATCATAGATTTTTTTTTTAAAGAGTTAGGTCCTAAGTTCCAGCATTTAAATAGGAGATTTCTACCAATGGCAGTGTCTTTCTCTGCAGGTTTATTGTCATTCAGTTTTCTTGACATGCTGAGAAAAAGGCATCCCCTTTTATAGCCCTTAATCCCGATGATAAGGACAACTATGACAAGTCTTGCTCATTGTGAATTTGAAGAACATAATCAGGAATGATACTTCCTCAGACTGAATTCATTTCATCATGTATTATAAGGCTATGGGACGCAAATACAAGATCTTCTGATAGATGGTCAGAATACATTACAACAGCAACTCCGGGGTGCTTCTCATCCACTAAGATTGCCCAGAATGCCACTGAAACATACAGAAGTGAAATTAAGGTTTATTTTCCCCTAAGCAATCTATCAATACATTGTGACACCAACTACTCTTATCACAGTTCATCTGGCACACAAGGAAACCTAGATTCCAGTAAATCTTTCACCGTAAAAGAGCTATTCTAGAGACAATAAAATTATATATATTTTCGTGGGACTTCGAATTGCTAAAATGTTTCCATGCTATTATATAAAACTGCTACTTGTGTTAAAAATTGATAGCAGTTAAATGGGAAAGACCAAAACAATATTCATAATATAGATTACAATGAAATCCTTAATTGGTTCCACAAACTGTCAAAATTGGCTCAAGTTTTTACTATAAATATATTCTAGTTGTGGAATCTGACTAGAATGTAACTGGTAGCCAACATCTGACAGGAATCTAAACAAGTGGAGGTGCAACAACCAAGGAGACACTACTCAATTTGCAAAGTGTGTTGCCAAGAACTTAATAAGAAGTGTCCATCTGTGCTAGAGAGATTTACAAACTGATCATGGCAGAGCCTACCACTGAAGAGCACGTTGTAGTCCTTTGTACTCACTTTCAAATATACATGGTGGCTTAGGGAAAATATTACTTCTATAGAGGAAAAGGGCCTCCTGGCTAAAGAAGCACATGTGTTAGCCATGATTCTGCAGGCCTTAAGTTTGTTGGGTTTTATTTTGTTAAGGCAATTAGCAGCATTTTTAATCTTCTAGTACAAGGTTTGTTTGTTTGGTTGGTTGGTTGGTTGGTTTTTAAGTCCCAAATGCGTCTTCCTGGAAAGTCAAAAAGAGTTGCACACAGATTCCCAAGAACACTTGGGCTTGCCCGGATAACTCTCTGCTCTCTAGAAACCCTGTTTTCTCATATTTTCTTATAGGGAAGAAATAACATGATGGCTACCTGCAATTTCTGACACCAATTTCATAGCTAATCTCTGTGGCTTTATGAAAATCTACAAGACATTCAGACTAATTGAAACTCTGCTAAGTATTGATTTATTGAGCCGTTCGTAGCAGTAGTTTATGTAGCAAATACAGGCTGATGACAGCGATGGTCAACTCTTCATAATTTCTCATTATCTGTTTATTTTTTATTTTTTTGTAATATTTATGATTGTGAGATAGAATGGGGTGATTATATGCACTGGGGCACAGAATATATTTCTAAAGGGAGACAGTAAATATAAGCATGCTATTGGTTAGGTTTAGTTAAAAATGTGTTTCAAGAAAGAGATAAGCCTAAGGGTGAATATTCACACAATGATTTAAAACCAATGAATCAAAGAGTGGAAGAAGAAAGGCTGACGTTATAGAGAGGGAGGGGCCTGAGGGAGGGGATTACTTCTGAGAAAAGAGTGATCTGATGGAGTTCAGGGATTTCAAGGTGGTTTTCAGTACAGATTCTTGCCACATGAATATGTGTTACACTTGTTCATTTGAGGCATGAAGAGATGCTGGCTCACATCACAAAACCTTAAATAATGTCATAGTCTGGGCTTCCATGTGATGAACCATATATGTTTCATCTCACTTTCCTAAGCCAGAGAGTTGTAAAGGAACTAGAATGTAGAACCCTTTACTTCTAAGTGGACACTAAACTCATCAAGTGATGACCTGGGCACTCAGGGCATCTTTCAAATTTATAACTTTGTGCTGTTATTAATGGAATTTTTTAGTATTTGTATTTACGTTAGTTAGTTTTCTACTGCTGTGATAAAACACAATGACCAGGGAAACTTATAGAAGAGTTTATTTGGCTTATACTTTCAGAGGGATAGGAGTCCCTCTTAGTGGCAGGCGACAGACATGGCAGAAAGAGCAGAGGCTGGGGGCTTATATTTTGAAATGAAAGCCTGAAGCACAGAGAGCAATCTAAAAAAAATGTCCTTTATCTTTAATCTCTCAAAGTTTGCTCCTGATGCCCCTACTTCAGCAAGGCCACACCTTCTCAACCTAACCAAACCACACTACCAACTGAAGGCCAAATATTTAATTGCCTGCAGCTCTGAGGGATGTCTTACTCACACCACTGTAGTATTAGATGGCTTCACACATCACTGTACCCACATACCAAACTACTTTTAGGTAGGAATTAGTTTGGCTTACAGTTTCAGTGGAATCAATCCACTGTGGTAGGGTAGGCATATGGTGATACAATGCAGTTGATATAACGATGGACCAGAAAACACAGGGGAATGGAAGCAGAAGAAGCACCAGGACAAGACAGAGCCCCACAGACACACTCCTACTGACCCACTTCCTACACCTCAGTTTGTCTCCTACTTTCACCAACTCACAATAACACCACCATATTCCATCCAGAGAAAAATACACTAACTTTGTATTTTTTAGAATCTGGTTGTCTCTATAATTTCATCGAAGACACACTTAGATGCTCGCTTCACACATCCCCTAGGTGTCTCTTAATCCAATCAAATCAATAACTAAAATTAACCATCACAGTACTATTCAGGCGGCAATCATCTGTTCCTTGGTTGGCTTTCTTCCTTACCTTCCTAACCCCATAGTGTTCTGGGAGGCATCTGAGTGGGGCACTCGATACATGCTGTGTTTAAATGTGTCAGTGCCAGGTCTATCTCTTACTGGTGGGAGAATAATTTTATGAAGAACCCCACTGTTTTTTCATTAGCACTGTATCCACTTTTCTCTGCAGTGGGTCCCAGTCATCCTGGGTCATCTTCCAGGTTCCTCAGAATGAGGCCTTGTATTACTCTCAGTATCCCTTCTCTTTGTCATGACCTACACCTGAGCTCCCCCCCAATGCAGCATCCTCCCACTAGTTAGGAATAATTAGAAGACTGTAGTTCCCCTTCATTTAAAGTCTTCCTTAGTTCTTGAAAAACCAGAAGGTGAGACTTATGACATAATCAACAGTGCATCTGACAGTTTTCTGTATAGATTATAACCACACCTTTTGAAGGTGGAAGCTGCTTTGATTTTTCTTTACATAGTTACCAATAACTACTCTCTCTCTGAAAGAAGAAAAAGAAATATAGTCTATACTAAAAACAAAGAAAAGAAGAGCCATTCATCTTGTTTTTATCACTAGTCTCAGATTAACTACATTTCCAGGTTTGCTCAATATCTATGTGGTTCAGCAAGCGTATTTTCCTCTAGATACATACAAAAGAGCAAAAACAGAAGTGCATGCTGTGGTTTGTGAAAACAAGGGACTGCACTTTTGAACTTTTACTATCATATTCTCATTGCACTGATAAATTACCTTTAGGAATTTATATTAATTTTAGTCAAGAAATGTACTGGTTAATGCCACTTAGCTAATCTTGCTTATAGCTTTTTTTTTTTTCTAACATTGGAAGGACTAGGTGGATAAAGGAACAAGTTTATAACTGTGTGCCCCAACAATTTCAACTAAACAGTATTTTTCTCTCAGTATATTTATTATCTCCCTTTATGCCATGGAATCTGAATTAAGATAGAGAAACTATATTTTCCTTTATTATCATAAGCACCTTTAATTACCTCCCTTTGAAGTACTTTGTTGTAACCCAGAATATATCTCTCCCCTGGGATGAGTGTGAAAATGACACCCAGCATGGCTAAATGCCACTATAATTAAAGAAAACTCAAAAGGTCAAAGACAAGAATGGGGTAAAAGTGTGGCAGCACCTGTAAACAGTTGCCACCTGCTCCCCTGCCCAGAGACTGTCAATCACTTAGCTGGTTCTGGGGGAAAATTTTACCTGCATTACTCTCCTCTTCCTGGTGCCCACATTAATCAAGAATGCATTAAGCTCTAGTCAGCCTTTTTTTTTTTCTATTTCTCCATCTTTTGTAGGCAAAATAAATGTCTAACAAGAAAACAAAGAGTGGCAATAATGTCAATATAGCTGGACAAACATTTTTTTTTAAATCTCCTATATGTCGTATCAGTGAAATTTATTAAACACACACATGGAGCACTTGTTTGGTACCAGTGAGTCAGCTATGTATTAATAACACAAATGAATAATAAGGCAAGTTCTGTGCCCTGAGAGGGTTGATAATACATAAGAATGACATGGACTTGTAAATAAGTAGATGAACTAAGGCATGAACAGTGTTGCGTTAGAAGTAAGTCTAGGGCACCAGGTGACATGGGATCCATCTAGGTGACTACAGAGGCACCAGGAATAGCCTCCCAAACCTCTGATTCCAAAACCTATAAGAAGTAAAGGAATTCTAGATGGCTAATGGGAAAGAAACACCAAACTCAAGGAGAACTGAGTGTCCCATACCTATTCCTTAGCTAAGTGTAAAACAGTGAGGTGGAGCAGGGAACTGGGAAGTCACCTTCATCCTCAGATGAGAAAGGCAAGTATCATGGGTTGATGAGGGCGCCATTGAGAGTTACCAAGAAAACACAATCTTCCCAAGGACAAGGAGGATTGTTTCAAACTATCCATATATGGGAGTAGAAGCCAAGCAAGGACAGGATGCAACTGGTGCCCACCCTAGCCTTTTCCTACTGAGTGACCCTTGTTCCATCTCTGCTCCCTTGTAGCCTGTTGGGAAACATGCAAGCACAGCTCACTATGGCCCAGGGGTTGAGCCCCATACCTTCTGTTCACTTCTGCAGCTTCTTGGGAGGCAATAAACATAAAACCACTGCCCTCTAGGGCCATAGGAGAAGCTTACTCCTGCAGCTTCTCCCTTCTCTTCAGGAGTCTGTTCCCCAGACAGACATAGGCTTCTATGAGATCTTCTCATTCAATCTCTTTAGGCCTTTGAGGAATTTCTTTTTACAGATGACAGATTTGAACTAAGAAATACATCTTAGTATTAATTACTAATTGTACAGTTGCACATAGAATCTATAAAAGGGGTCCAGTGTTTCTTCTCCCTACAGAATGTGGAACAAACCTAATAGCTGTGGCTATAGAGATACCATGAGTTGTCTGTGGGTACCATGTTTTTTCAGTCTGGTATGTATTGGGGTGTTTACTTTTATTAAACCCTTACTAATACTTGTATACACTCTGCTAATGGCTATCCAAAGTTCTGCTATCGTTGTCTTGAACCTCAAAGTTGGCAGTCTGTCTTGAAATCACAGTCTGCTAGATGTCCATGTTACAGACAGCTGTGAGGAACAGCATCTCTGATCTCTCCCATGAACATAAAGCAAACCTTGCCTGAGGTTACACTAGGACCCTAGCTAGAAAACCCCATTAAACATCCAGAGATAGGCAATCTCCAAAACTACTGTGTTCAGTCACTTCCTTGGATATTTCTCTTATAGCCAACCCTACTTCTTTCTTCAGCATCAATTTCATACAGCTCATCCATCTTGACTATTATAAACATATTGAAAACCAAGGCACACCGTTTTCACTCAAATCACAGCTCACATTCTCAAGATTCTTCTCACTCCTCCATCCCAAAGTAAAGAAAAGAGATAAACATCTGTTGCAAAAGGTACATAATACATCTTAGACTGAGAATAATCAACATTCACCATGTTCAGTTTAGAGACACACTGGGACTAAGATTTCTAACGGTGTAATTTTTATCCCAAAGAACATGCTCATATGTCCCAATGATAAATGATACAACGTATGCAGCTCATTGGCCATACTGAAAACTGTTTAAATATTCATCCATTCTTTGGGTTTGATGAATCTCTACACTTCTTGTTCTCAATTCCCATGAGTACTTTCTATTGTCTAGTATGTAGATACTTACCTGAATTTGAAAAGAAATACCAAACAGCACATTCAAGCCATGTAAGACAGAGAAATAGACAACACATTTCACAGTACAATGTGTGTACCTCACCATATGGCTCTTCTTGGGGAGCTATATTCTGCATTCAGAAGATGTCACATAAGATGGTCAATATGTGTTTTGAACAAAATATTTGAACAAAAGTTCTTTGTTCAAATGAAACCAGGGAATGTTGTCAGATGTGTTTACTATCTGAAGTTTTCTCCAAAATATATGCATAAATCATTCCATTTAAGCCCCATAAGTCTTCTCTCCTTTATCTGCATTTGAAATTTAATTTTTTAGTTGGGAATTCCATAATTCTAACTTAAGGAATATTAGTTATGTTTCTCCCAAACAAGAAACATTCCAGACATTGAAATTACATTTCTGGTAAAGGAAGGAAAGTTCTGGGAACAACTTAACTAGAACTTTTACTAAGAGAACTCTACAACTTTCAAATTTAAATAAAAGGATGCCTCTACTAGGTATTATCCTGTCTAAGACCCAGATGTAGATAATGCTGCTTTTTAAAGCTGTGCCCTTAAAAAAACATAATTCCAAATGTTCTACACTATATTTCTTCAATGGTGAATCATTCATACACACCAACTCTTAACATATAACAAATGATGGGATTGAAGAGGTGACTCAGCCATAAACAGTGTACTGCCTTCCTGTCTAGAAGCTCACCTGTAACTCCAGCTCCAGAGGATCTGACTCCCTAGTCTGGCCTCACACACATACAAGCACATACACGTACATACATACATACATACATACATACATACATACATACAGAGAGAGAGAGAGAGAGAGAGAGAGAGAGAAACATTTTTTTAAAATGTACCAGACACTCCAACTTTGGGGTAGCCCTCCCTATTAATATCTGAATAAAGCACTACAATCCTCCCCAAAACCAAGCTGTAAGAAATACAACTTGTTTCACAATATTATCAGTGACTTTCTCAGAGTATCTCATGAAGGTATATATTTTCTCAGAGGTTACATCTCTCCTACTCCCAATGCTTTAGCAGTCACCCCCTGAAACAATGTTATTCTGCTTCTGACACAGTTCTCTGTGCTATTGTCCTCAAACATGGCAACCCAATTAATATTATCTAGCATATCGTACTACACACTTTCTCTGAAGGTAAAATTACCAACTACCCTATGGTATACTAATTAAGGTTATCATCCATTGAGATGTGAGAGTTGTCATAAGTGGCAACATTTCCTTTAACCACAATACCAGTACTTCCCTTAAAAGTCACTTTCCTGCCTTTCCCTCTCCCTCAGCTCCATGGGATCTTGGGAAAGCCAAAAAAATGGGAGCAAAGTTTCCTATTCCATTACTAAGTAAGCAGTGTGCCCTGGACCCACCCCCTCTTCTCTCTACACTTTCAGTTTTGCACCCACTTCTCACTTGCTTCCATTTCCCTGCAGGTCAGAATTGAATTGTGAGTAACCTTCCCCCCAGGTCCATTCTACCTCATTTCACTGCTAATGAATAAGGGTTGGTAATTAGCCATAATGAGAGAAAACAGCAGCATCCTTTTCATAAAGGGATGTTTGAAAGCAAACATTTTTGGAAATTATATTAAAATTCCTATGCAGCAATATGACAGAGTCTACGCGTTTAGGGCCTTGCTAGCCTGTTATTATGTGGCAATCTCCTTGTGAGAGGTACTATGTTGTGTTGTTTATTCTACACAGACGATAAGGCTTCAGGGCTTGGGAAAAAGGTAAGAAGAGAGCAACTAGAAGGAGTCCAAGACCTTGGAAAAAGCACAGAGTGAAAGGCTATGAACCCCCCCCCCTAGAAAGGGACTCCACTCGAGTCTCAGGATGGCACCCACCCAAAGGACACACGAGAGACCAACTTGCTGCAAGAACATGAGGTAGTTTAATGGTGGAGCGCTCCAGGCCAACACGTGTCTAAATGTAGAAGACAGGGGCATCGACCCTGTGGCTCAGGGATTTAGGGTTAATATAAGCTCGGAGTGGGTAAAAGGAGAAACTTTCACGAGGGTGCACACGATTGGGAGAAACTTTTGTGCGGGTGCACATGATTGGTTGTTTTGCAATTTTTGAACATCAGCAGGCCTAACCGGTCTATGGGGGCGGGGTACAGTTCCTGCCTGCGGATGTTTATCTCTCTTATCTTCAGGGCAGGCCCATTCCTGGGATGACTCAGCAGCTCTTTGTCCTGTAACTCTGCATTCTTTGTTAACTGATTAACTGGGCCTCTGGTTAGCAAACCCTGAAGGCAGCGGCTTCAGCTACTCAGGTTAGAGAAAAAGAATCTACAGGGCCCTGTTATTATTATTAGTTTGGGCCTATTTCAAAAATTCTCTTTTAATAGGAGCCCACCACGGGCTTCCAGGAAACATTAGTTAATTTTTTTTTTTTAAATTGGGTTTTTCTTGTTTTGTTTTTGTTTTTTAGTGTAGGAAGAAACTGAACATTTTCTTTGTTCAGAGAATAACAGCCTGTATAGTGGTAAGATAAGTATTGAATTTGAAGTAAAAAAAGTCCACAGGCTCTCATCTGGGATCTGATAATCTTTGTACTTTGGGAAAGTTATTTCTATTCTTTGGGCTTTGGGGTCTCTGATTTTTGGTTTGGAGTCAAAGCTAGATACCCTGCCACCAGTTAAACAACTCAGTGGGCAACCAGAGCTGTAAGCAGAGTGTCAGTGGGAAAGTGCACCCTCCTCTAAGCAGAAGCAACTCCACTTGCTTGCATATTAATGCAGACCTAAATGCAGAGCAAGGGGCTTGGGGCAGATCTCTCTCTAGTTCAGCCTCCCTCCACAAAGGTTTTCCATGTGACTGAGGGAAGGAAGAGATTTTAGAACCTACAGAGGCCATAAGAACTGATTAAAGCATTAGATATGTAGGCCACAAAACAGCCGGAGTCAGCAATTCTGTCAGAAAGGTCTCATTCTCCAAAGGCCTATCCAGGTTAATATCCAATTTTCTTCCCACTGTGGGGAGCGTATATGAAGACTGTCATGGAATCTGGGTGAGAAGCTTAACCAGTGGGACACAGGTAGCATGCTTATGCTTCCTTTGCTACTGTGTTTCTTAGTTCTTACTCTTCTCAGTGAGGTCTACCAAAGATTTTGATTCTTAGTCTTCAAGATTAAGGTTCTTAGTCTTCACCTCCAAAAACTGAATAAAAATCTTATCAGACATGAAAGAACATGTCTTTTAACAAACCTCCTGATCAATCTAATCATTACAGAAATTAGAGGAATCCAAATCTAATTCCCCAGTTTCCTTTTGTTTCCTTTTTGGAAAAGATAAACATTACAGAAAAAATAAAATATCTCATAACTTGATAAAGATTATGACTTAAAGGAATTGGTTGTAGCATAGTAATTATAAAATAAATACTGAAAACTATTTTTGAGGCAAAAGCATTCAGCTTGGGCCTCTTTTCTTGAAAACTCTTGAAGTAGTTATTTTCTATTAATCCAAAAGCCATTGTTTGTATTCTCTGAAATCTAGGAAACAGAGACCTTGGGCCATCAACTATATAAGAAGGTAGGATTCCAGGAGCCAAGAAGACAGTTTAATCAGTAAAGTGCTTGACACAGGTGGGAGGGGCTGTGAATCCAATCTCCAGAGCCCATCAAGAAAGCTGGACAGAACTGCAGACTCAAAATCCCAGTGCTGAAGTTTACTGGCTACATAGTTTAGGCTATTTGGTAATTTCCTGATCAGTGAGATACCCTCTCAAAAAAAAAAAAAAAAAAAAAAAAAAGGAGGGGGGAATGGTGTCTGAGGAATAACCTCCAAGGTTGAGTTCTGTCTTAAAAAAAAAAAAAAAAAAAAATATATATATATATATATATATATATATATAGAGAGAGAGAGAGAGAGAGAGAGAGACAGAGACAGAGAGAGAGACAGAGAGAGAGACAGAGACAGAGACAGAGAGAGAGACAGAGAGACAGAGAAACAGAGACAGAGAGACAGGCAGACAGAGAGAAGCAGGGAATATAGGATTCCTTCACATTCATGAACACTTTCTTAATCATAAAAAGATGGAATAATCTCCAACTCAACTAGACCTTTGGTACCCTTAAAACATTCCAACATAACTGTACTCTGTTCTTTTCAGATAGACATCACATCAGCTGTGAAGGGACAGAAACATGGCTCCACACTGCCACCTCAGCATCCAGCCTTCCTAATGCTGGGACCTTTAATACAGTTCTCCATGTTGTGGTGACCCTCAACCATAAAATCACTTTATTGATACTTTATAACTGTAATTTTGCTACTGCTATGAATCATAAGCTAAATATTTGATATGTAGTATATCTGATATGTGACCCACTGCCCTGGACTGTTATGGACCATTACTCAGGCCAAACCAGGACTCATGGCTTCAGCACTGAAATGAATCTCAGGACTCTTTGTCATCAAGCAGAGTTGGAGAATTTATTAAAGATATTTTAATATAGGGTTAAGCCCAAGACAGGGATGGTGGGAAGCACTCAGTAAAGCAAAGCACATCCAAGAGCATGCGTGTGGACTTCTTAGAGACACAGGAAGTAAGACACACCTAAGTGTCAGCATGGGCGTCTTAAGAAAGAATTTCTGTCAGCTGTCTTCGCATTAGCCATATAAATCCTTTTGATGGCTCTCAGGTGTTATCTCAAAATATCAATGAGGAATCTTTGGATGGTGATAGTTATTTTGTTGGTGGTGGTAATGGTTGTGGTTTTTTACTCTTTTTTTCTTTTTGATATGTGAGATAAGTGAGGCAGCTCCAGAGGTGCATTGGATGGGGTTATATTCTGAAACTGAGAGCCACTGGGGCTGCACAATGGTTTAGTACCTGTCCTGTTTGCAATAGGGTGTCGGAGGTGGGATTCTTAGAAAGTTGCAGGTTTCCAGGTGGGAAGCAGGAAAGAATGAAAGCAGCTGCTCGTTGGACTGCAATTCTTGTTTCACTCCCAGCAAGAACTTCATGGATTCCTTTCTAAGGAACTTTTCTTCCCATATTTCCCTGCTTCTCAACCCCGCCTCAATCAGCTGTCTTCAATCAGAATCACAAAATTACAATGGCTAGTGATGTATAGTTTCTAAAAATGATTCCCACCAACAGGAACCTTTTGGTTCTTCACACACCAAAATAAAATGATCCAGTCCAAAGAATCCAGGATCATGTTGACTTGTGACACCTCAGGACAGAAAATGCTTGGAAAAATTAACCACCTTCCAAGAGCAAATCTCTGTCTGAGGTTATGAAACTCTTGATGTTTCCCTAGTTACACTAGATAGCAAACTTTCTCTTTAAAGGTAAGGGAAAAGGAATCACAGTAGTGTGACTATTAAGAAAGATAGACGCTTTTGCTTTCAGACTGACTTTTCCAGGAGACTTGAACAAACATATCCTACCCCAGATAGGGAATCAACAATAAGCCAAAGTCCAACTTGGTGAACCAATGTGTTTATTGGGGTTATTAAGAGGAAGATGGATGACTTCACCAAATAGCATAACACTGTGTAAAGATTCAACTAAACTGTAAACCTGGAGCTCCCCATAGAACTTAATAGACAGATTAGCTGGTCAGAAAGCCTCCTCTCCCCATTAACTGTTGCTTTATATCTATTCTTTCAGAGGATCACTGTGGTTCTTATAAATTTTAGGAACTTCCAAAGATTTGTGAATTGTACATTTTCTGAATCATTTCAGCTTTGTTTCTTTCCTGAGTGTTGGGGAGCCTTCCCCCAAAGTTTTAATTCAGAAGGAATATCTACACAGCACATATTTCCCCCTAAAATTCTCAATCATACTTTTTATAATTTCTAGTTCCTACTTATTAAAATTTTATTCTTTCAAGAGCCATTAGATAAACAAATTGTGCCTTTTCAGGAAGTTTGAAATATCTTTTCAAACCATATATTTCTTTTAAGGGACATTAATTTGAATAGGACTTTGTCCTCCTATTTACTGTATTGGTAATTTGGCCTTTGTAATTATTCTAGTCAGGTAATGAGGAGCTCAGCAGTGTAAACAAGTGTGCAACACAAAGTTCTGTGCTTAATGTCACTTATAACTTTCACTAAGGAGCTAGAAAGTCAACTATAATAAAAATATTCTAATTAGTCTTTGAGGTATTATGTTACAGAAAATATAGGACATTTTTTCAGTTATAGAACTTGCTAATTGCCAACCAACAATAGTGTGAGTCATCCTTGTTATGCTTATAGAAAATATATCCTCTGACTTGCAGCTGGGAATTTCTAGAGAAATAGAGGAAAGTTTAAATGTTTATATGAACAGCCATACTTACATAACTACTAAAATTAAAGTACATGACAGTCTTCTCTCCATATACCTTTCTAAAACACCTTGCAGTTAATGAAGATACTGACATCATTCTGCAATAGGTATTTTTACCTATGGTTCAGGACAGCATCTGTATTGTATATTAATTAGAATTTTAAATCTAAAAATACAATATCCTGTATTGACTATAGCTTCAGGGACTATGAGTCCATATTTTATTTTACCAAGGATAAATGTTTAAGGAAAATACTGAGTAGATAGTGCTATGGAGAATACCTATCTGTTTGATAAGAAATAGTGGCATTGTTCCCTTGATTAAATGTAAAAATAAGATTGATTATTTGCAACTCCAAGGAATAATCTTTATGATTGGCAAAGTATAAAGATTGTGATGAGGCATTAAGAAGGTGATGTCCCAGGTATTGAAAATTACATTTATATCTTAGGCCCAGTGTCTAGATAATATAATATTTTTGCATTGACAATGTCCAGAGGATGACCACTGAGGTGCCTGTGTGTGACTTCTACCATTTGTGTATGACAGGAAAACAGTACCATTCAAGTTCTAGCCTAGGGCCTCCCATTTGTCTGTTGCTTTTCAGCTGTAGAGACCAGCCCAATTAGCGAGTAGTGCTGGTCCTTCTGGAGCTTTTGTTAATCCTCTTTGACCTCTCTAATTTAAATTATTCTGTGTCATCTGCAAAGCTTTGACAGCTGGGCCTCAGTGAAATCAGAAACCAGAGTTGCAATTAGAGTCTCTTAATCATTGTGCACACTGTATGTTGCAAAGGGAAAATATTAGAATCTAATTAAAAGGTTGGGGAGTTGTTAATGTGTTTAATATGATGTCATTATTTTTTCTTTGAAAATACAGAGCTAAAGAAAAGTTTGATTATCTTCAATAGTTGCAGTTGTCTCCAAGTGGGGATAATGACTATAAATAATGCAAAATTCAATGTCAACAATGCAATCTGCTTGAGGAATGCATCATCACACCGGGATTAGGAGTTCCTTAGATTTGATTTTTACTTGCCTTTCATCTTCCTGGCCTGTGTGCTACTCTTTTATGAATACATTTATAAAAAACCCAGATTCCTTTGGTGAGGATTTTCTTTAGCAACACCTTTTTGCAGCAGATGACAAAGTTTGTTCTTTTAGTTTAATATAATAGATCCTATACATATTCGTTTTATAAGAACCTCAAAGACAACTGAATAGATTAGAACTACCACGTGTGGTCCACTATAAAGACAATTAAGGGAATCATAAACCCCAAATTCACTTAGAGGACATTTTCCAAAAGGAAAATTACTCCAGACCATCATTAAAACTGAAGGCAATGATTATTCTAGGCTATTGTGAGATGGTAAAGAGTTTTGCACTATGGCAGAGAGACTGAACTCAATTTCATCCATTAATACATATGGCTCTGGATTGTTCATGCTTTTCACAAACATGTCCTGGAAAATGTTAGGACATCACGATGAGGTCACTTATTGACACACATGTTAAATTTCTACCTACAAATAGAATCTGAGAAACAGTTCTGTCTTTCCTCTTTTGTTTTTAATTCTTTGAGAAGTCCAGACTACATTTTGTTCACATTTATTCCCAACTTCCCTCTTTAACTCCTGACATATCTTCCTCAGCTCCTTACCCTACTCCTGCTATGTGTATTCTTTTTTTTTAACTGAATAACTTATAGACTCCAATTTGTGCTAGCCATATCATTCCGGGTGTTGGGTCCTCCACTGGAATAGTCAACTTATCAGCAACCACACTCTTAAGAAAACTGATTCTACCTCCCCAAGAAGCCATCAACTAGCCATAGCTCCTTACTTAGAGATAAGGATTCATGACTCTTTTATTCCTTTTTACTCATCCATGCAAGAATGTTGACTGGATTAAGCATTTGGTGGCAACGTTAGTTTCTGTGAATTCCATGAGAGCAGAAGGCTTGTCATGTCCAGAGGACACTGGTCTTTCCCTATCTTTGGCTCTCACACAGTACTTCTTCCCCATTTTCTACCTGGTCCCTTAGCCATGAGGAGAGGGAATGTGATATAAGTACTCCGTTTGTGACTGAGCACTCCACAAGCACTTATTTTCTGCATTTTCACCAGCTGTGGGCTTCTGCATTAACCACCATCTACAGATAAACTTCTACATCTTCATCTACAAATAAATTTCTACATCAACAAAAAATATACAAATAAACTGTACCAATAAACTTCTGTGATAATGTCTGAGATCTGTACTAAGCTATGGGAATAGAGATGGACATATTTGGAGAACGGTTTGATTCTATAATCATTTAGCAGAGTGATAATACAGTTCCTCAACTGTGAGTTCTTGGCCAGATTTTTAGTATTAATCATGTGGGGTGGGGGGCTGTTGTTGTTGTTGTTGTTCATCTTATTGTTGTTGTTGTTGTTTGGTTTAGTTTGTTTGTTTGTTTGTTTGTTTGTTTTAGGGGGAATCAAACCTTAAATCTAATCAGAAAGTGGCTACACCATAGTAGTCATGCTACTATTGCACCCGTGGGCATATTGTGTCTTCCAAATCATCATTGCAATTCACAGGATTCACAACTGAGTGAGACATTGATTTTATTCTCCTTAGCAGCCTATACCATGTTTCAGTACTATAAAAACCAGATTACATGAAGAAAGCTTCCTAGTCCAATATGATTTCTCCATGTCCTTTGGCCATTGTGTATGGTGTCTTCAGGACCATGTCTTTCTTGATGTTTATACTTCAGAGATGGCTTGAAGTCCTTAAACAAAACAATCCTAAATTAGAAAAGATTTACATCTGAACAGGCAAAGAGACAATTTATAACTGTACATTTTCTAAAAGCAGATGATCTAAGAAAAGAGAAGGTTCTGGTTTAGGAAGAAATCTATCTAAAATTTAGTCAAACTCCAGACAACATGAAGGCCCTGCTGGCCAATAGAAACTTCAGAAGTAACACTACAGTTCTTTCTCTAAGACAATAAGGGGAGGGAAGTGGTCAATGTATCATCATAGCCTATATATGCTTTACAAATTGTATTTAGTAAAAGTATACATAGTTATAGCATTGAGGTACATTAATGGCATACAGCAAAAACAGAAATAGTATTTACAATGGTTCATCCTGATTGCCAACTTGCTAGGCTTTAGAACCACCTAGATGACAAACCTCTAGCTATGTGTGTAAGGGCATTTTCAAAGAGATTTACCAGAGGTAGGAAGACCCAGCCTGAATGTGTGAGGCAGTACCATACTGAGTAAAAAGGGAAAAGCAAATGAAACAACAACATTCATCACTCTCTCCTTTCTGACTGCTGACAAATGCAATGTGACCCGCCTTACATTCCTGACATGCCATGCTCAAACTGTAAACCCAATAGTCCTTTTTTCCCCATAATTTGCTTTTATCAGATATTTTGACACATCAATGGGAAACATAGCTAAAACAATACTTAATGGAAATGTTAATAGCATCAACTAGAAGCTTGGATGGCAGCATGCTCTGCCTGAGGTCAATAGTGTCACCCAAAGAGATAACCTGTATAACACATGCTGAGGCTGCTGGCTGGATGATGTATCTCTAAGCACTTTGTTGGCAGGGTGCTTTCCTATAATTTCTCTAGGCTAGACTCAGTCTCTGAAGTAAAGGAGTATTTTTATCCTTGATTTATTGACAAGGGGACTTAGGCAAAAGGGGCATTAATTGTCTCTTTCTAATATCACAGTAAAACTGCGTTCCCTTGAGCTAAGTCGCTCCCCAGATCTTAGTTAGCTACTTAGGGTAGATCATTCAACACTTGCAGGTCCCCAGGGTAACATTGCTGACTTTATTGTTGCAAATAGACAAATCACCTCCCATCTGTCTGTGCTGACTGTGTGACTATAGCAGCTCAGCCTCAGATGCTTCCCTAGGGGTCTGAAAGAATTAATGTAACTCCCTATGCATCTGACTTAACGGTAAGGAGGAGTTCAGGCAAAAGGAGTGTCAGCCTCATAATGGCAATCTAGAATGTACAGTACATTGTACTTTCCTGGCAGTGTTCATATTCTATCTAGGGAGTCACTGACAGTCCATCTAAATCTTACCATAAAGTCTTAAAGAAATCCACAGTGGCCACTGGGAAATTAATGTTTAGAGATAAGAACCAAGGTAGCAGGCATAAATGATGCCTTAGACAAGCTTGGTGCCTTCCATAAAGCTCAAAGTCACAACCTCAGTATTTGTACAGTGCCACATGTGGTCATTAAGGAAAAGACAAGAGATAGTGGGAGGGACTAGCCAGAGGGAGCTTCAATGGTGGAGCCTAGTGAAGGTACTAGGAGAATTCACAGCCTCTGCTTTATCCAAGGAAATGCAGAACAGCTTCACATCTGGGAGGAAATACCCAAGAGAAACATGCAGGGTCCCACACAGCTTTGATTTGCAGAAACACCTCCAAAGGCAGTCTTTGCATTTCTTCTGGACTTCAAAATAGCCCACAGATGAAATGGTATATGAGCTTTGACTGGAAGAGATCTTATGGGGAGCTGTTCTCCATTGCTGATGCAGGCTCCCCTACAGTTTTAAGATAGCCACTTCCTTTGGTTATTCTGAGAAATTGCACCTTTACCTGAAACTTAACTCTTAACCTGTTTCCCCCTGCATGCTGAGTGCAAAGTTCATCATTATCTTTTTAAATGATTTTCATTTATTTTTGAACGTTACATATATTAGTATTGTATTTACACCATTATCCCTTCCTTCTCCACTTCTTCCCATTCTTTCCCATTCCTTCTCAATTCCATGGCCTCCTCCTCTTGAATTATCTACATATTTTCATATCTACATACATGTAAATACAACTCATTGAGTTCATCTGGCATTTCTCACGTATCTTATTGGGGCCAGTAACCTACCAGGGAGCAAATCCCTAGAACAGTGGTATCTCCTCTCTCAGCAACCATCAATTGCCTCTTCATCTAGGTTCAACACTTGTGAGATTTCCTACATTCATGTTGGCATGTTAATTGGTATAATAATTTTTCAGGTCTTGCTAAATGTTGTGTTTTATAAAAAAATAAGGAAAGACAGGCATATGTTTAGTGGATGTGTAGTCAGGTATGGGGGAAGGTGGTGCCTCTGTGGACCATGCTGAGGCATCCCTTTCCCCTGAGGGACTAGCCACACAATGGTATAGTATAGAATAGAGTTTATTCAGGGCATGGGGAGAGTAGTTGAGAGGGTAGTGGAGACAGAGAAAGGGAGAGAGAGAGAGAGAGACAGAGAGAGAGACAGAGAGAGAGACAGAGAGAGACAGAGAGAGACAGAGAGAGACAGAGACAGAGAGACAGAGAGAGACAGAGAGAGACAGAGACAGAGAGACAGACAGAGACAGAGACAGAGAGACAGAGAGAAAGTAGAGGTCTAAAGGCTAGCCATGAGCACATAGAGAGAGGGGGGAGGAGAATGTGGAGAGAGGGGGAGCAGGAAAAAGAAGACAGAGCAAGATCAAGAAGGTGTATATGGAGGGTGTCAAACAGCCCTTTACAGTAATTCAGGCACACCTGGATATTGCCAGGTAACTGCGTGGCACAGCCTAGACAAAATGCCAGCAATCATACTGCTGAGATTTTCTCGGTGCAGCTTCTCTGGCATATTAACCCAGAGCAGACATCATTGTTTTTGTCTTTTACAATCTTCCTATCCTGTCATCCCCAGCGTTACTTGAGCCTTAGGCATAGATTGTATTGTAGATATATCAGTTGGGGCTGGATATCTCGTAACCATTGTTCTTTGAATTTTGACCAGTTGTAGATCTCTGTAATATTTTCTGTCTATTCTTTGAAAAGATGTAAGAACTAGATTTATCTTCTCTTCTATTGAGTGTGTCCTAAGTCCAATTAGATGGCTATTACCCCAAAGATATAAGTGCAGCTGTTGGCCTTTCATGATACTATGCCATTCTATGAAGTGTAATCTTTAATAGATAGATCTTATATCATGTTTGTAAGCATGTGATCCTTGTATTCCAGTCACTTTACTCCATTCTGGCCCACAGATTCATGGTTTCATAGGGTGGCCCAGTTACAGATGTTAGCCAAGTTCTATGCAACAGTGACAAATAAGAATGCTAAATCCCAATGCTTATATGTCTTCATTTACCATCCTTCCTGGTGGTGTAATCACCTAGGTGCAAACATGGTAGGGACTCATACATTAGGTGTACCTTCTATAGTACAGACATAATGCGACTAGCTATGTCAAGTTTCTGCCACCTTGAATTCCCCACAATGATGGACTGAAACCTGAAATTGTGGGCCAAATAAACCTTTTCCTTCTTACTTTGCCTTGGTGGGGTATTTTATGATAGCAACAGAAAATAAATTAATAAGGTCTGACACCCATCACCCAGACTGTATCAATCACAAATCATCCAAAATGATTCTCTTTGGGTACAGAATCACAGAAAAGAAAGTAGTAATGTACTTCTCACTTAATATGGTAGGAGGAAGCTCTAAGGTCAATTCTTAACTTACATCTATAGATACTGGGTCTTATTTAGTCTTTGAGTTCTCCACTAAACTATGACCCATAAAAAAAAAAGTCTCTACATCGGATGACTAGAAGGCCATATTGTGGACAGGAAAGCTGTCATGATGACACTGTGGAGTGCTACACTGGTACACTTTTATTTATGTACTAACACCCTAAATGCTGCTTATCCCTCCCAGAGTTTCTCCCCCCATTCTGCCCCCTTTTATCCTCTGAGATTAAGGCCCTGGAGTTGAGTGCTGTACTTCTTATGGAGGGCACTTCTGGGACTGGCCATTTTAGTGTGTCCATTCGACTGAGCTGTAGAGTGCTTAGATATTTGGTAATATGATATTCTTAATGTATCCACCAAAAAAAAAAAATGTTTCTGGTGAAATTCACACCTGAGTTTGTTGCCCAGCCAAAGCAGATTATTCACCCTTATTTGGTAGTCTCCATGTTACCAAGAGGGGGATTGTGGAGAACACAAAGGCTGTATGTTGGTCTATTTGTATCTTTAGATGTTAATATAAGAAAACTGACTCCTGTCTTAGTTATACAATGGCTAAGAAAACTTATAGAAGAAAAACTATCAGGGCCTACAGTTTTCGAAGATGAGTCCATGACCATCATGGCAGGAAACAGGCAACATGTAGGTATGTCACTGGAGCAGTAGCTGAGAGCTCATATCTTGAGACACAGCTTCCAGGCAGAAAAAGCTAATTGGAAAAGGCATAGCTTTTCAAACATCAAAGCCCATGCCCAGTGACAAACCTCCAATAAGGCCATACTTTTTAAACTTCCCAAACCATTCATTCTATCAACTGGGACCAAGAATTCAAATGTATGAGCCCATGGGAGCCCTTCTCACACATCCATCCTAAATCTGGTGTTTTGCATTTATGTGGGGCTTTCCTGAATCAGCATTTCCTCCATAACAAATTTTCTAAACTCAAATTTATCTGAACTCACGTGCACCCTCGTAACCAAAATCTTTATGACACAACCTGCTGTTTCTTTGCGATTATGATAAACTTTAATGTCTTACTTCTAGGTCAGTAATAAAAATTTACATAATTATCATGCAGTTTGTTAAGCTCTAGGCCTAACACCCCGTGTCCCATCTCTTATAAAACCTGGGTTGATGTATAAATATAATTTTATGTCTTAAAAATGTTAGGAAAAGAAGAAAATAAAAATTAGTATATTCTCAGAAGTCTAAAAATCATTATAACTAATGCAAAGAATCATGTAAAGATTTAATCTTAGAACTTTGCTGTCAAAGCCTTTCCATGTCTTTGTGTTAGTTATGAAATATAGTCCATATAGCATGATCTTCATGTCAACTCACAGTCTGATGGTTGAAGCCATCCTTCCAGACCTACCAACTGCTTTATTGCAAACCCACTGCCAGTCACTCTGAAACTCCTCAATTCACTGGGTACATTTCATGCATATGATCCTCTTCTAACTTTCCTCTGTATGTTAAAATTCTCCTCCAGTTCAAAAATCTTGGATACCTCTTTAATGTGTTCCTTTGCCTCTCAAAGTCACAGTAGGATCCATTCTTTCATCTTCATTAAAGTTTCCATTGTAAGTTATTCATTCATTTATTAAAGAAATTTCTCACTATAACACTTTCTTTGGCATATCTGCCTCTTCCCCTCTCCAAATGGTAAACTTGTACAAGATGGCATATGTCATCTCATAGGAAACACGAGTGTTTAACAAACTCTTCCACATGCTTGATACGCATTAAATGTATCTTGACTTATAGTTATATAAGAGTTTTAGAATATTTTTATGGTTTCATTTGTGCCTATAATAACCTTAGTAAGTAGGATAAATAAGCATTTGTGATTGGTTCTATAAGAACAAATAAAGTAAGGACATAGTTATGTTCTCCAAAAAGACAGAGCCAAAAGAACGTATTGATCATAGATGAGTGATGATAGTCGATAGATAGATAGATAGATAGATAGATAGATAGATAGATATGATTGATAGAGATAGATAATAGGAGAGAGAGAGAGAGAGAGAGAGAGAGAGAGAGAGAGAGAGAGAGAAGGGGGAAAGAAAGAGATTTACTGGGAGAATTGGCTCACATGTTTATACTTAGTTAACCAACTCACATGCCAGTCTCTCAAAGTAACGCTTTATCAAATATCTCTTTCTGAATACCCCCTAATCTGGTCAAATTGACACCAAAGAGGAGACCATTATTTGCCTTATGCTGTGGGCCAGTCAGTGGCTGACCCAGAACTATTCTATGTGTTTCCCAATCACAAGGTCATGTTCTTCACTGCCATTTTGTGACACTCACCAAAAAAGCAGAGACATGACAAAAAAAGAAAAATACATGGAGCCACAATTGACAAGCTGCAGTTTCAGCAGCTCATGTGCACACATGGCCTCCAACAGTCATTTGAGTGCATTTGCTGACTCGTGTATCTTTAAGAGTCTCCACAATGACAACACAATGAAACAGAGGCGGGAAGATGGCTTTCATTTCTGACATGTTTCCTCAAAACTCAACTCAAAACATTTTTTCCTGTAGTGGCTGCCTCCTGAGTCACTAAGCAGAGAGTTCATTAGGAAGAATTGTCTGTTCTTTCCACCAAAGCAGCTTTGTTCCTTAGGCATAAACAGACTGATAGCTTCACTCTCTAAATTGGCCAGAGAGCCAGCCTTGTATAAATAAGGCTTTCTTAGCTTTGGCTTCAGACATTGGCTCTTCCTCTTGAGATTTTTACCTACTTAAAATTCACTTGTTGCTCCTTAAATTCACATGTAGCTTCAGGCAAATGTTTGAATTTCAAAAATGAAACAGTGCCCAAACTAAGCTCAGGGAAAAAAAAACAGTCAAGTAAGTAGAAAATCTTCCAAAACAAGCAAAAGCATGAGAGTGATCACACTTTAAGTTTATGAGCTCATTTTAAAAATAACGTATGTGCCACATAAGCCACCAACCATGGGGAGGCTCATCTGGAAAATCTTAAAGAAAAAGAAGGAAATTTCCCCTTCTGCAACTTCATTATACAGCATTGCTGTTTCAGAATCCCAACTTCAGATATCCATAACCTGACCTCAGATATTCAGAATCCCAACCTTGAATGTCCAGAAGCTAGCTCAGATTTCCAGGATTCACCCTCAGATATCTAGAATCTACCCTCAAATATCCAGAAGCCAACGTTGGATTGCCAGGGACCACACTCAGGTGTTTTAATTGCTTTGGAATTGAGCCCCAGCTTCAGTATTTCCTCTCTAGGTAATTCTAACCTGTAGACAGAATTAAGAGATCTACATGAATAATACTTAGAATATGTTCAAATAGGTTTTAGCCACAAGACTTTCTGTCTACAAACTCTATTTATCCTACCCCCACTTCATAATACAGATACACCAATATTCAGAGCCAGTCTTACCGGCATATAAGACGCAATACATCTGTTTACGTACATAATTAGAAAATCTAACTTTGGCCAAAGAAACATGGCCATAAACACAAATAGTAAAATCTCTCTGACCAAGAAGTCTACATTCCTTGCGTGCAGAATATGGAGATGAAAATGGGGTCAACCATTGAGGGGAAATGGGAGGCATGAACTTTTAAATAGAGATAATTTCACCATTTGCTCACCACCATTTTGACATTTCATGACAATGCCTTTATGTAACAAGATTGGCGCAGATAGATAGATGATAGATAGATAGATAGATAGATAGATAGATAGATAGATAGATAGAAAGAAAGAAACATGCATATGTAGTTCAGGATATGTAATACCATCTACTCTACTTTCTACCATGACTTCTACTCCCAGTTAGCAAATGTATAATCTAAATAAATAGAAATCACTCATTCTTAAGGATGAGTGGCTCCTCTGAGAACCTAGTGTGACTCTACTACCCTGCTTTTCTGTCTAAATACCTGTCATAAAACAACATTGATGCTACTGTGGTCACTCACTAGTTGGAAGAGGCATTTGTACTTATTTGACTACTGTGCTTACAGGTAAATTAGCTCTCTGCAAAACTAGGCAATCAAAAGGAAGATTTGATTTAAAAAAAGAAAGAAAGAAAGAAAAAGGCATTGTTCAAAGATATTGAGCTTACAAGTGCAGTTAAAAAGAAGCGTCTGCTACGGTTTAACAGCAGATCCCTGATCCTGAAACGGAAGGGTTGACCTCTATGTGTACATAGAAGTGGCTAGATAGCAAGTAACACCAAGCTTTGCTGAAACCTTCTGTTGATTCTTTTCTGTTGCTGTGATAAAATACCATGACAAAGAACAACTTTAGGAAGAGTTTATTTTGGCTTACAGTTTCAGAGGGAGACTGCCATCATGATGGAGAAAGCACAGCAGCAGGAACAGGAGCATGGTGCATCCAGACACCAAAAGCAGAGCAGGAAACAAAAGTGGAGCCAGACTGCAAAGCCTCATACCTCACCCAAAGTAATACCCTTCCTCCAACTTCTGAAGGTTCTACCACCTTCTCTAGTACCAGCTAGAGACCAACTGTTCAAAGACATAAGTCTATAAGGGACATTTTATTATATTTAAACCACAAGAAGCATCACCTATAAAGTCAAAAGAAAGCTGCAGTGAACATCTATATGCCATTTAGATCAGAGAGATCTAACACTACCCACCATCTTCTCTTTCCTCTTCTCTTGTATTGCATTATTATTTTACAAAGTCCAGGTAAAACCGTAACTAAGTCTAGATTGTAAGCAGTCAGAATTCAGTCTGTTAGGGGAGGAATATAGTTAGTTCAGTTTAATGTAATTCCAAATTATCACAATGTTCAAATAGTCATACTTACATCTGCAAGCCTCTACTGAGTATTCAATTTCCAGCAAGTTTACGATTCTTACCAAGGTTACAAAGGTAGAACCAGAAACAACCTGGGTTATTAAATATGTACAATTGAAACTTTTATATTTAAAAGTCTAAAAGAAAGTAACTTGGGAACCTCTTCTGTCTGAAAATTCAGGAGTGAGCTGCAATCTATCCTGAATTCAGAAATGTATTCATGTGGCTGAGAAATGACTCAGTGTTTAAGAGCACTTGCTATGCAATCATGAAGGTCGGAGTTCTGATAATCGCACTCATGGAACAAGCTAGTTATTCTGCAAATACCTATAATTCCAGCTCCAGGGTTCTGATATCCTCTACTGGCCTTTGTAGCACACACACACACACACAAATAGAAAAGAAAGTAATATATTCAAGCAGTAACCCTTGGCCCGTGTTGGGTCTAGAAATGTCAAAAGATCGACTCAATCATTCAATGATAACAGGCCAAGATATTCTCATAGCCTCTCTTTCTGTGTTGCCTAATTTCTTACCTTTCAAATGCATGAATGTGAAGGTGGAGCAGAACACATGATAAGATTTACTGTACCATTTTATGTCCGCAATCCAGCAGCACTGACTATTGTCACTTTGTTGTGCAACTGATACCCACAACATTTCTCCCTTATTTAGTCGAGAACATTCATTAAACCACAGCTACTAATGTGAAGTGTCTCCAGTAGCCATAATCAGGAGCACAGACATAAGATAGTATTGCCAGCAGCTGTAAGGGACTTGAGTGGTGGGAAATGAGGATATCTCAGAATCTTCTTTTGGTTTCTAGTTTCTTGTATGCCTGCCTTTCATGTCTGTTATCTTCCCCCAAAGGAACCACAGTTCTTGCCTGCACGCTGCTTCTTCTGACTTCAATCTAACATCCAATCTCCATGTTTCCTTCTGCTTTAATATCTACTTTTAGCTATTTAGCCAAGCTTACCCCCTTCCCACTTTTCCTGGGCATAGAGCATATTGCCTCTTAGATGTGTATTTCCCACGTTACACCCAGCTGCTGCTCTCTTAATCCTACCTGGAAGCTGTTTATCTTGTCCTGTTTGCAGTGCCCTCAATATGATTGTGTAAATAGATAGCTTTTTCTCCCAAACTGACAGCTACGGTCAGTATATTTTAAAAGCAGCCTTTACATTCTGGGATGTAATGCAGGAGGCAACAAGTGCCTTTCACCCAAGAATCATCTCGAATATGTCAGAGTTTCCTATTCAGTCTGCTAGAGACCTTGGTCTGCAGAACATTGCTGATCATGTATCACACAAATGTTCCATAAAGTGTTATTGAGAATAATGTGCAAATTTAAACACTCTCTAGATAATTGTAAATATCTGCACTGAGGCAGCCGTTCACCTGCTAAAAGCATCTATTTACAGTGTGACATTACGTCTCTGTCATTTTGATGTG
This sequence comes from Rhabdomys pumilio, assembly GCA_030674055.1. Lineage (NCBI taxonomy): Eukaryota > Metazoa > Chordata > Mammalia > Rodentia > Muridae > Rhabdomys > Rhabdomys pumilio. The sequence continues at coordinate 52,163,823 of JANHMN010000016.1, forward strand.
ATGCATATTCCATCAGCCTGATACACTGCCACCTCCCAGTGAGTCTAAGTGTCACCAACTCAGAATTAAGTGTGTTGCTAAACCAGCTAACAGTCCTTACAAAGCACAGTAAGCCTGTTTGACAATTACCCCCACATAGGCAAATAGTCAACACACCTCTGATTCCCATGTTATTAACTGTGATAAAACCGTGTACTATGATAATGAATGTAACAAAGACATTGATTTTTACAAGACTTTCAAGAAGCAAACACATATACTCATGCAGGAAGCCCACAGGGAGCCTCCCCATTGCTGCTGTGCCTTCTGTAGGAGCTGCTCCTTACAAGGCTCTGGCTTTCCCTTGTCAAGCAGAACTTTGATTTCTGATTGTAAAAATCACTCATTGTTCCCCGACTTCTCTACAATGCTAACAGGTGTTTTAGGAAGGAAATTTTTCTTGTAAGTGAAAGACCAGCTTGAACCCTGTTTCTGTTTCTCTCTCAATCTTTCCCTTTCTTCCTGGTTAATTGCTGGATACATGAAGAAGCAGACACCTCACCTGAGCCAGAATGTGCCTAGGGAAATCCTGCATGTTGCTGTTTTGCTTTGTTTCCGAGTGACACCGAGGCTGTTGTGCTAATTGGTTTTGTTCCTACCCAAAGAATCTTAGGTAACCTTCTTCATCAGTAGCCCTTTGAACCAGCCAAATACTTATCCCACTGTTGATTTTCTAAATATTTCCAAAGCCCTTCTCATCCCTTTACCCTACTTTCCTACATTGCCTCTGGGTGTTCAAAAGGATACATGTGAATATTCAGTGCTAAGACTGACTTTGTAATGAGTAGGCTATTTTTCATGTTCAAAGGGATTCAAACTGTGTTTCACTTGAACATGCAACACCTGAAAATGGCCCATAGTGAATCTGTATTTTAAAAAAGTTGATCCTGTATTCTAAAACATCAGGAAGTGGAAGCAGATAGATGAAAAGTTCAAGGTCATCTGTACAACACAGTGAGGTCAGGGCCAGCCTAGGCTACATGACATTTAAAACACATTTTTTTTTTTAATCTTGAAAAGGCTATGGGAATGCTTGAGGCTAGGGATGGGAGGAACAGGTCTGGAACAAGAGTGAGGTCTAGGTATGTCTAAACCCCAGAAGTCTCATCCTGAGAGGGGCAGGAATAGGATTGCTCCCAACTGCCCCAGGCCTCCATGTCCTGGAGCTCATAGCCCTACACACCCACCTTTGCCCCAGTAAAGGAGGTAGCCAGGTTAAACTTCCTCTTCCTTTTTAAGGTCACATCCAGCAGCACTTAGAATTCCTCATATGCAAATGAGGACTTTCACTCCAAAAGCCCCTATTCTAAAAGTTTGAGTAGACTTTGGTTTCCCCCATTAAATAAGCTGTCTCACTGAAGCTGCCTCTCTAGATTCTGTTCTTACTGCACTCACTGTGCTCACTCCCACCTTTGGTCTCTTCTGCTCCTCAGTGACCAGGCTCACTTCCCCATCTCAGGACCCATGGGTTACAACTGCAAGCTGATCATGCCGTTAAGGGTGGAGAAGTGGAGCTTGAATGTGCATTGCTTTTGATAATGCATATCCCATGATGTGTAAGGAAAGCATTCTTATCAGAATGACCTAAGACAGGCTCAGTCATCTTTATGAAACAAAAAAGGGGGAGATGTGGAGAGCTTTTGGGGCTGCTTGACAGGAGTCTGACATTGGCCAAGGGCAAGGAAATGGGCTGTTTGGCAAGAATCTGACATTAGGCTAGAACAAAGAAGTAATTTCAGGCAGGAATATAAATCTTAGGTTAGAACAAAGAAGTGGGCTTCAGGCATGAAAATGACTTTGGGCTAGAACAGGGAAGTAGGCTCAGATATTTTGATCATCCTGATAAGCCCTTAGAAGCACTGATCAAGGGAATGATCATAAGACTTTATTGCCTTGCTTGTTCCTTGACTAATTGCATCTATTGCATTGCTAGTTCCTCAACCTAGAACTGACATGTAATTAAAATGGTATAAAAGCAAAAAAAAAAAAAAAAAAAAAAAAAAAAAAAAAAAGGGATTGTAAGTTCAAGACTCATGTAATTGAGCTCATAACTAGCCATAGTTATGGCGTGCTATATGTTTTTCTTAGACTTTAGTATTTCCCTCCAGAGCAGCCATTACTTCCAACCTTGAACTGACAGTGCTCCAGAAAATATGGCTGTGTTTACAATGTGCCTCTCACAAGATAATCCTTTCAGTCTGGCAGGTATCCTCATGCCTAAGTGTCTGATGTAAGACCAGTTTCATGCTCATAGCAGACATCCTTTTTTTAGTTTGTTGGAATCCAGGGTACACTCAAACAGGTTTTCACAGGGAGTCCTAGATGGTAAGTTCTGTGCAGTGGTCACATGACATATCTCTGCAATTCTAATGAGCAAGGAGTGGGGACATCTGATGAGTTCTAGAAGTGGGAGCTGGCTATCTCTAGGGAAGGTCGCTCTAGGAGATGATTGTACAGGAAAGATTTCTGGTCCACTAATCTTGAGGAAATTGGAGAAGTTAAAGAAGTGACTGAGTCTGCTCCTGGTATGTTTAAGTCCAGCATAAGAATGGATCTAAGATAGAGTATAATTACCAGAACTCACTCACAACACTGGAGCAAGGAAACTCAGGTTCAGTGTTCCTAATTATAAAAAGTGGAATAGTAGTTATCTTTGTCAATAAGGGACACTATAATAAAATACTATAGAATGTAAACAAAAGAAATTTACTTCTTATGGCTCTGAAGACCAGAAATTAGAGAGCTGAGGGTCATTGTGTTTGGTTCTGAGGAAAGCTCTCTTCTGAGTTGCAAATGACTGACTTTTGTTGCATCTTCACATGGCAGAAAGACAGACAGACCTCTGAGACCTCCATAAAGGTACACTTATTCTCCCCTCAAAGGCCTCACTTCATGATGCCATACCATCAAGAGTTAGGATTTCAACCTGACAATATGGAAAACCCAAGGAGAAATGCCTAAGAGTAGTTAACATTTATCAGGTGTCCACCAAGCCATTCTGGTGAGTAGCTTGCAGATTGCATATTTACTCCTTGGGTTTAGAACACTCCCTGTGTAATAGGTTCAATTCTCATCAACATCTTACAGACACAGAACACAAAGCCTCAGAGAAGTTAAGCAACATCTTTGAAGGTATACAGCAATTGGTGAGGCTAGGATAAATGTATGTAAACAATGTATCTTTTTTATGAGCACTAGGCAAATTGTCTAATATCCCTTCCTTGAATATATGACCATCTATGTCACTATGACAGAAAAATTTTTGTACATAAAATTTTCCTTCCTAAATTACTCTATAAGAATATTGATTTTTGTATGATTCAAAAATATTCACAAGGGTACAGAAATATTAATTTAATTGTTAATGCTACTTCTCATATAATCTTATGTATTTTTTAGCAGTATTCCATCAAGCAGGTGCCATAATTGTGATTATGGGACACTGAGACTCTGACTGAGCCCCATGGCAAGCAAGTAACACATACCAATGCCCATGATCATTCACTGTGTGGTATTATGGTAGAGAATCAAACAGGACTGTAAGAAATGTCATTCTCATATTCATTCTATCCAAAAATGATTAATAGCATTATAAAATTTATGAAGAATGAGTAATTGGTAAATTCTTATTTGATAGCCACTTGGGTTTCTATAGCTTATTCATTTTGAAGCCACCAGGGAAGTCATCCTTACCCTTTGAACATCAAACTTCCTCTGTAGATGGCATCGCTTTGTTCCATTCATAATAAAATGTCACTATAGAGTAATATGGCTTATTTTTATACATGTACCAATGGAATAATGGGACTAATTTTATAGAAAATATAAAGAACCAATACATCTGGGAGACAGCTCAGTGGGTAGAACACTTGTCTTGAAAACAGAGGACTTAAGTTTCATGCCCAGAACCCATGTTTTAAAAAAGTTAAGTACGATGGTATGCAGGTTTAATCTCAACACTGGGAATAGAGTCAGAGAGATCCCTTCTGGTTGCTAGCCAGCTCAGCCTTACTGGGAGTTCAAGACAATAAAAAACTTTGTCTCTAAAAATGTAGACATTGCCTGAAAAACAATACCCAAACTTTCCCCCGGCCTTCATACACACACACACACATGTGCTTACACATACATAAACACATACATATATATGTGACATGTATGCTTATACATTCATACATGTGTGGATGTACATATGTTTTTACACATAAACATACATACATGTTTATACAGATACACATAAAATAACAAAAGAATACTCTTCACATTAGATTTGTTTAGTAAATAAAGTAGTTAATTCTCCACTGAGAACTTTGAATTCTATTATAATAAATATGAATCTCAGACCTGAAAGTGTATGAATACTTTATTGGGTATTTTCATTGCCACAGGGCTGGATAAGAGATGTGGCATTATTTCAGGATTGTTTCCTTATCTAATTGATTATTACCCCATACTTAGTCTTTAATACTTCAAGCTGACTGTTCTCACAGGGGTTACTTGATTATCCTAGTGTATAAATAGAAGGACCTTCCTCACTAATGTCAGGGTCTCTATTGCTTCCTAATGTACACACTTTGCTGCTATTGTTCATGTAGTCTATAGTAAAATTTCCTTTTCTGTTCCTGGTAGTGTATTACTGGTAGGCCTAAATTGTGAAGTATTAAGTAGATTTCTAAATCTGTCTTTTAGCTACCTCCCTAAAGTTCTGTGGCTTGTGACATTTCTTGACTTGTAAATTCTTTCACTAGAGCTGCACATAATCCGCTTATTTGGTTAAGAGCTTGAAAGAGACATAACTAAGAGCCCAGGGGTTGTCACTGTCACTGCTCCTCACACATGTGGGGTGTGTGGGAAACAAGTACATGAAACTATACTTGTACTACAGTATACTACATTTTTAGTGTTTTCACACCCATCTGCTGAGAATACATGATTCTCTTCCTATGGACCACACAGATAAAACACTTTGCTGGTCTGAGAAGAAAATATGATCACTCTCACTGAGCTAAGAAAGATCAAGAAAAGTTGTGAGACATGTGTCACACAGTATATCCCAGTAGAATATTGAGTAAGTATGGACTGTGAAGGTGAAAACACCATCCCTTCATGAGGCTCAGGTGAAACCACTGTCTTAGGCTGTCATGATCCTTAAAGATGCTAAGGACAAAGACATGAGACTTAAGTGGGAGATCAAAGACATTTTCTTTTAGTTGGACAGAAACATCTGGCATAATAAGTTCAAGTGACAATAAAAGAAAGTGACAATAAAAGAATGTAAACTAAAATTTACATTGTCCAAAATGTGCATAATTTGGATGTCACTGATATAATGTACAGAAAAAAAAATGTACCATGAAATAGATTGTGAAAAAGGATACTTGTCTTCTGCATGACCTGAAACAAGAAGCCAGGGTGCCATCTTGTTCTTCTTCAGTTAGGGCTATATGGGTCATGTGTCAGGCAGCCCAAATGTTTTACCACTCTGTACATGTACATGTTCACAAGTGACTAAAACCCAATATTGATTTGGGGATTACAGATACATTTTAGCAAGTTAATGAGTTCAACAACATGGAATCCACAAATAATGACAACTAGCTATCATCTTTTTAAACAAAATAGAAGCCGCAAGACAGCTTTGGATCTCTGGTAGATAGTAAAACTTCAGTTACCTCCGGCTGTGAACTCTCTTGGTACCCAACATTTAACACTCTACTGACCAAGAGCATGGACAGCTCAAGAGACAGAGCCCTGACCTGCCTTCCCTAGACCTGTAAGATTGTGTTTTTTTCATATGTACCTTTGGTAAATGTTTATTATAAAATGATGAATGGAGCTGAAAGTATAGCTCAGTTGGTAGACTGCTTTCCTGGGATAAGAGAATACTGGGTTAGATCCCCAGCACCTTGCATAAACTGGATGTAATTGCATATGCCTATAATTTCAACAATGAGGAGGAAGACTCAGGAGGATCAGGAGTTCAAAGACATCTCACAATAACATATTTGAAATATTGTCAAAAAAAGAAGGAAAGAGAGAAGTGATACACATGATTACCTTCATAGAGACAATTTAAATCAAGCCCTATGTCAAGCTAATTTGAAAATGTAATGAGAGAGAGAGAGAGAGAGAGAGAGAGAGAGAGAGACTTATTGCCACCTCCACTTCCTCCTTTATCCCTGTTTGAACCATCTGTGGGAAAATGAGTGTCTTTATGTCCCTCACATACCTCCTTCCCTATTTCCCATTCTTCTTTTTTTTCTACTTTCTACCACCCATCATCTTCCCTTCTTTCCTCTTCCTTACCCTTCTCCCTCCCTGCTTTCCTTTTCTTCCCTCCTTCATTCCCCTTCTCTTTTACTTCTTCCTCCCTGTGTCCCTCTCAACCCTTCTCTCCATTGCTCTTCTCCATTCCTTCTCATCTCTTCTTTCCTTTTTCTTTTTCATTTTCATTCCTTTCTTCCTTCTTTTAGTCTCAAAAATTCCATCAAGATAAAAAAAATCACAAAAGTCTCTAGAGCTGCTGGCATAATTATATATATTGACGTCATGACAGCTCCAAGGTATGAATAAGAGGAAGGTTTTAAATGTGGATATGAGGGAGAATATAGCCAGGGTCATCTGAAAGAGTACAGAGTAGAGAGAGGAAGTCATAGGTTGAACAAAGTCAGCAGAATGGACTTAGCCATGAAGGAGGGTGGGGCAAGAGGAAGAGAAAGAGATGACCAAGAGAGAGCAATCCAATAGAGGAAGGTAAAAGAGAGTTTCATGGCTGAAATGGCAGAGTTATATTGGAATGAGAAGCTGAGGAAGAGAAGCCCATGAGTTGAAGAAGTTTGGAGTAACATAGGGTGAAAAGAGCCACAGGAAGTTGTGGTACTGAGGAAAACTGGAGGCCAGCAAGTGATTTGGTATGCTAATAGGCACTAAGGATAGCCATTTGCCCCTTCTGATGTTGATGAGGAAGTGGTTTCTTTAGTAGAAGGAATGGGCCAGAATTTTGCAAAAATGGGGTTTCTTTTGGACCTGACAATAATAATGATGATGATGATGATGATGATGATGATGATGATGATAAAGTTCTACTTCATTCTAGATGCTAACATAAGTTAAAAGAAATTAAAGACTTCGATGTTTCATAATACACTGAAAAGGCAGGGTGAAAACAATGAACTATTCTTGTTTGTAGGTGCCAGGAAGCCCTAGCGAACATTTAGAAAAGGTGATAGATATCGACAGCATACATGTAGTGAGATCCTATCTCAAGAAAAGAAACCAGTGACACAACAAGTAAATTTGTCATTAAGAAGCACCAGTAGACTAAAATAAAAAACTCGAAAAATGTTTACATATACTGAAATGAAAGTCTAATATGCTACATAGTTTTTAAAAACTTAAAATTTACAACAAAACATAAAAGGTAATGAAAAATAAGTTCACAAAAGAGGATACAGAATTGTTAAAGAAATGAGGAAAAAGGTGTTAAGTTCTTTCCTATCAGATACACACACAAAATGATAACATTTTATTTGTTTTGTTTTCATTGAGTAAAAACAAAAAGAGAGGGTTATTTCTGAGAACTTTGCAAGACAAAACAATGATCTTTAAAATGTTTCCCTTCTAAAACTCCATTTCAGGCTGGGGAGGTGGCCCTGTTTAAAGCACCTGCCACAGAAGTGTGGAGAGGAGAGTTCAGATGCCCGTGCATGTGTAAAATCCCCTGAAGTACTGCTGCTCTGAAGGCAGACACAGGGGATACCCAAAGCAAGCTGGCTAGTGAAACCAGCCATCTTAGCAAGCTCTGGGTCCAGGTCAGAGACCCTACTTCAATTAACAAGGTGAATAGTGATTAAGGGAAACTCCAGATGACAACCTCAGGCTTACTCATATACATATATGTATTTATATGCATGCATATGTATGCTAACTTGTATTACACATGTATACCATATATACACATTACATAGTTAGATGGTTAAATAGATGATTGATAGATAACTATATTCCTAGAAAATGTTTATTGTTATAGGTGCCAGGCAAGCTATAAATAAGATACTATATTGTGTGTCTAAGCCAGTTGGACAATCAAGTTGGACCCTTAGACCCTGTGAAGAGGACTGAGATGTGCAAGAAAATAAGGAGGCACAGCAAGTAAAGAAGTCTGATCAAGCTGACAAAAATTTTTATTGTTCCCACAGGTTATAAGGTTATATACTCTGAAAACAGGATATGGGAAGGGGTAGGAAAGGAAAGAGGGCTTTGCAGGTGGGAGAAGCTAGCTGCAGCTGTGGGGTCTAACTGTTATTCTCACAAAGCTTTTCCATTACCAGGGGTTCTAAAAACATCTATCTAGCAGGATGTTGGTTAAATCTAAAGATCAGGAGGAAGGGTTACTAAGGTGGGTTGCTATGAGGCCTTGTTTGAAGTTCTGAGAACTGACAAGTGAATCATGGAAGGTAAGCAGAAAGAAGAATAGTAGATAGGAGAGCCAAGGGTGAGTGATTGTCAAGAGTAAGGCCTTGCCATGGCTTCCCACAAATGTATATCTTTAAGTTATCAGATATAAAATGTGAAAAGTATAAATAAATAATATTTATCTACCCTAAAGAAATTAGTTGAAAACATTTAAGTCTAGCCACATAATATTATTCCCTAAAAATAAATTTTCTTTTTCCCCTTTTTTTATTACTACTAATCATTTCATTCATTTACATCTCAAATGATATCCCACTTCCCGGTTACCCTCCTACACCAACCCCCATCCCATGTTACCTCACTTCCTGGTTACCCCTCTACACTAGCCCCCCATTCCATGTTACCCCACTTCCTGGTTACCCCCCTATACAAGCCCTCCATCCCATGATATCCAACTTCCTGGTTACCCCACTACACAAATCCCCCATCGCATGATATTCCACTTTCTGGTTACCACCTACACCAATCCCCCATCACATGTTATCTCACTTCCTGGTTACCCCCCTATACCAACCCCCCATCCCATGTTATCCCACTTCCTGGTTACCCCCCTACACCATCCCCCCCTCCCATGTTATCCCACTTCCTGGTTACCACCTACACCAGTCCCCATCCCATGTTATATTATCCCACTTCCTGGTTACACCTCAAAAAAAAAATAAACTTTCTAATAATGTTTAGAAGTCTCTTAGCATAAAAACATAATAGTATAATTTTAATGGCAAAAAGTAATATATTATCAGTTTTATGCATATGTATTTTACATATTTAAGTGTAAACAAAAATACAAGTAATATAATATAAAAATATTGAAATATTATCTCACTATTTCTTGTCATTAACTTTATGAAAAATTTGTAATTTTTTATTTTCTAAATATTATATAATATATATTACTTACATATTTAAAAATGTTAACCTTAGCTACTTCTTTTTTTTAGAGTACCATTTGACATTTTTGATGCAGTAAATTCTAAATTTCTCAAGACAGTGATGTGATCATTTATCACTATATAATAGATCAATGTCTTATAAATTTTAAGTATCTTCCTAGTCATTCTGTCTTCCTGTTAATCTCGTTGGGAGGAGAAAGACCACAGGCTCAAATCATCATGGCCAGCTTAATTAAAGCAAGCAATTAATTTAAAAACGCAGGTTTTTTTTTTTTTTCTTGTGTACATGGGCTGCCTCCCCTAAGGCTGGGCTCCAGAGGTCAGCATTGGTTATGAGGGTAATTTTGTAGCTCAGGGATAAGGGGTTTCCAAATGAGGGATTTGGTGAGCCAAACAGGCAGAGTTACAGAAGCAGAAAATAAGTGTTAAAAAGTTAGGTAAGGATCTCCTGACACGAAGACATAACTGGTTGCTTGGTGGGCATAACAACAGGTAGGCATAATAAGGTAACCATAACAACCCTTCAAAATAAAGGTAGGGTTTCAAGATGCTTATAAACAACTTGTTGAAACAAAGACATGATTGCCATTTCCTGGAACAGACAAGGCAGAATCATTTGTAGTTAATGTTGCAGGCGGGGGCATAGTCAAATATTCTTGATAAACAGAGCTTTAATCGTAAATAGGAATGAACCTAGGTTATCTTTAGTATAAGATGGCTTTTAAGCCTAAAATGGAGGCAGGGTGGTTCATTGCTTCAAACCCTGCCACATCCTCAGCCGTGCTTGTGCCTATTCAAAACCAAAGGCCACTTCCTAATTTTGTCAAAACTTAAACTGTTTTCTGGATTTTTGTTTATGGCATGATGGATAAATATTTTTACTGCACTTCATATGCCTTGGCTAAAGATAGATGACAGAGAAAGGGGACTGATTAAATTACCAATAAATAAAGGAGGCAACCTGGGACATTTTTTGCCTCTATTATTACTTTTTATAACCATTATGCTTGTGAATTATTTATAACGTTGCTGTAAAGAATATTTTAAGTTAGATCGCAGGTCTTGCTTGTTTTGTTGATATCACTCAAACTCGGTAATTACGTTGGAATTACAGAACAAACAAGAGTAGAGTTTATGGGTTGTCAGATAATAATGATAATGACTCTGAATTTTCTTTTAAAATCATGAAAGCTGAAATCTCAGCCAGCAAAGGCATTTTTTTTCCTGCTGCTTTGTGATGTTTCCATGATGCAGGGAGAGTGATGGGAAAGGCTGAGGCGGGAGGCAGGAGCCAGGAAGGCTAGACGTGAGCCTTTAATGCCTCATCTTATTAACTCAGAGATTGGAGATCGTTTCTCTGAGGCAGAGCTCCCTTCTCTATAACAGAGTCCAGTAGGTAGGCACCTAAGTCATCAGATTTAATCACAAAAGGGGTTGCACTGTATTGTCCTAAAAGAATCCATCAGTACACCTGTTCTCATTGGCCAAAGTGGTAGGTAGAGAGCTTAGGATTTTATCCTAAGAAAAAATCTGAGCACCGTTGTTGTTGTTGTTCAAAGTTGCTTGTGAATGCTGAACATTCCAATTTTTGTGAACACTAGGAACTCTGTACAAATTAACACTTCCAAACTGACTTCCAGAGTGGGAAGGTGAATACTTTTGTTTCAAGAGTTGGACAAGGATCTGCCTAAGCACTTAATGGTTAACACTATAGGACTATGTTCATGATTTTCTCAATAAATATATTTTTGTTTCTCTCTCTCTCTCTCTCTCTCTCTCTCTCTCTCTCTCTCTCTCTCTGTATTTTGTATATGTGTCTCTGATTTTGTCTCTCTGAGTGTGTGTCTGTGTGCGCATGTGTGCAAATGCATGCACACGCATCCACACCAGATATCTTCCTCAATCATTCTCCACTTTATTTTTTGAGACAGTATAGGGTTGTGGGTCCCTGGTCTGCTCTGCCACAGGGCTCCACCACTTCCCAGGCTCTTGGACACCCAGACTGCACTGTAGGTCCACGAAATGCTGAGAACAGAGTCTGGGCCAGCGAACTGGGTCTAGCCCGGGGCCTGGGGTTGGGGGATAGCTCTGCCTGATCCCACAGTGAGAGTCCTTGGCTTGACTGTAGGCTTGGGCTTGGTGGCAATCTGGTCGTGGCTGGGAGTAGAGCAAGGCCTTCTATGGGAGATTAGACAGCAGCTCTGGAGGCAAAGGCCTTCTCCATGGCTCGCCACAGCAGATCCCAGTGAAAAGAGACAGTCTGTGGTTCCAAATCATTTATTACCACAGTGGAAAGTGGATGTGTAAAACCACACCCCACTTCACAGGGGAGGCTTGCAATTAAATACCTTTAGCAGGGAAAATGTCTGGGAAGGAAAGCTTATTGGCTAAACCCTCCAGGCCTCTAGGTACCTCATTAGAATGGCGATCTCTGTCTTGAGCCTAGTGACCACAGGTCATGTCCTTTTCCTCATCTACGTGTGGAGGGGCCTGGGGCATTGCCCTTATGTGACTGATGGCCACAAATCTACAGGGGGCTGGGGCTGGGGCTGGGGCTAGTGAGAGGAGCCTGGTGCCCTGGAGCAGGTGAAACTCCTAAAATCTCTTCAGGGTCTCTGGGGCTTTTAGCCTTAGCTCAACCAAGGACCAGGCTACCTCTCGTGGTCCACAAGACAGGATCTCACACTGGGTTGGAGCTCACCAGTAGAGTGGATGACAGGTTAAGAAGCCCCTGGAATCTGCTTGTCTCTGTCTTCCCACAGATCTTGAGTTACTCACCTACGTTTTTGTTTTTACATGGATTCTAGAGATGACACTCAAATCCGTGATTACATGGCAAACATTTTACTAATCAAGCTGTCTCCCAGACCCATCCTCAGTTTTCTCAAAGAATGAAAGCAACAAAATAGTGGATGGCAGAATCACATTTATTAATAAGGTCCTGCTGAGAAGTGCTTTTTAAAAAAAAAGTTAGCCTTTCCTAAAGCAATCCAATAAACACGTTCTAGAGGATGTTGACAACACATTTTAATATTGCATAAGTTAGGACAAGTGTACTGTTTGGGTGAAAGGGGATTTTCAATGCTTCATTTCAAGCAGCAAATTTCATTAAAAAAAAAAAAAAAAAAAAAAGTCCTGTATGTTACTGAGGTCCAATCTGTCCCAGAACAGAGCAAACAAGTGCTGTCCTGCTCCCACTGTGTGCAAGTTGATGCCAACAGGGGGAGACCATCCTTCCACACATGGTCACACACTGCTGAGCCGCTTTACTTCATGGAGTTGTCTTCTTTCCTGGAAACTTTCTGGTAGTTTGTAGGGGATGATGACACAACCTGAAGCCACAAATCCATGAGCAATGCAGAGACTGGTTACCTGGCCATGCCTGGCTCTTTGTGTCCCTGACCATTCCCACCTACCATTCTCTTTACACAGAAAAGCATGTGCACCACACCAGGTCTACACAGCTGAGAAAGCAGTCACTTTCTTCCAAATGATACCATCTAGAAAAAAGAATACTAGGGAGATGCGTGCAGAGGGACTGTTTGGTTTCCAGCATTTGATACAGAAATTGTACAAATCAATATAAAATGGAAAAATGTCTAAGACTTCAGCCACATCCTTCAGTAATCATATGCCCAAGAACATAAACTGTATCCTCGAGACAGCCCAGTGGTTAGACAACAAGAGGATGGGCCCCCAAAGATTACGTTATAATTGGTTCAAGCTATCTGTTGGGGTACATGATATGAAAATTCTTTAAGTTTCCTAGGAGCTTTTGTTTCATGCGATTTATCTTTCCTTTAAATGTAACAGAAAGGCTGGGGAGATGATATAGAAGGCTTCAGAGCCCCTGGAACAAGAGTTACACTAAATGCTTTTTGCAGAGGACCTGGGATCAGTTCTCAATGCCCACATTGCCCATCTCACAGCCAGTTGGAGTTCCTGAAGACCCAATGCCTTCTTCTGGTCTCTGAAGACATGAACACACATCTGGCTCACATAATACATGCAAACACATGCATAGGCTCATAAAGTCAACAAGTAAAGGCAATACTATGGAAAGAAAGTTCAAAATACTGCTCGGGTAAGGAAACAAATGATTACAACTTCGTACAAAGTCTGCCAAGCCATGATACGTTTAATAAAAATATTTGTCTGCTTCTTTTACTATGTTAAATTTCAGGTACGGATTGTGAATGTTAATTTGGGGCTGGAAATTAACATTTGGATAATTAATTTATTAAAAATAAATCAGTTTGGATCCTGAGAATTCTGGAAAATCCAGACACAGTGGTTGTGTTTGTAAACACAAACACCTGTGCAGTGAGATGGGAGACAGACAGAGAACCCTTTCCTACTGTATTGTATACAGTATAGAAGCAAGAAAAATGCAATCTCAGACAAGGTAAAAGATGAGGACTGACACTAATGTCCTCTATATCACGTGTGTTCACACTCACACACTCTTACACACACACACACACACACACACCATACACACATGAAAGTAATCTTATTCTTCAATTAAAATGATATTTGGTATGAAATGAGTATTTTCAGTTTCTATTTTCTAAGAACCCAGGAACGCTAACCAGATGTTGATTACAGTCTTTTAGTATCATGGGCACTTAACCATGTAAGCTGAAACCACACCGAATTTCTATGACATCCACTCATTCCAGCAGAGTATCTCGGCTAACACATTGATTAGATCCACAGTTTTATCAGGTAAAAAAAAAAATCTATCATTTATTTTATAAAAGTGGTTATGATGAGTTTTAAAAATAAGCTTTGGTAAGCTTGTTATTCAGTAAAAATGAGTCTAATCTCAAGCCAGCATTAAATGAGTCTGAATATGTGTTTGCTATTCATGCCTGAAGCATAGGCATAATTTTCCTGTAAAATATTTGCTAGTTGTTTCTAAGTGATTACTTAACATAAATAGGCTTGAGGCAAGGGGAAATGAAGAGTTAAACAGTAATCTAGATTGTTTATCGATTCTGACAAAACAGACGATTGCAATTTACCATTCATTGTCTCTCAGAAAGCTGAACGGGTCTCACTTACTCAGTGATATTTATAATTCATATCTCACATTCCATCATCTTATAGTAATACAAGTTTCCAAGTACCAGATTGGTATTGAGAAGTTGCAAATGATGGCTTTCTCTTCACAAAAGCACTTTAAAGTTAAAATAAATTATTTGGCTAACATATGTAAATATATTCATTGGTTAATAGGCAGGTTAAAATCAGGTCACTCTGACACTTATTGATTAAAACTTAAGCCTTGGAAATTGGCATATGCCAATTCATCATTTACCATTTGCTGATGGCTTAGAGTGCTTACATGGAGGCTGTGTGCCATGACTTACATGGCTAGGCTGTTAGTCAGCCCTGCAAGTCTCAGGCCTGAGTACCAAAAGGGAGGGGAGAGGCTTCAGTGTAGACAGAGCAGAAAGCAACAGCAAACAAAATGAAAACAGAATTCTCAAAAGCAGAAAAAGACTACAGCTTGATAGCTCAAAGTGTAATAGAGAAAGAAAAGCAAAAGTTGATAGAACTGAGACCAAAAGCTTTTCTCTAAAGCAGGTTGTAAAAAGTTTAGCTTATATAAAAGAGGGTAATTCAGAGCAAATCCTAGGTCTGCAAAAGAGAGGCTCAAGGAATTAATGAAGACATAACTGAAAAATTTAAGAACTATATGATAAAATATAAAGATCTGAATCTATGTGTTTTAAAGAGGCAGCGAGAGAAATTGATTGAAAGAGGGGGCTAGTAAGAGCAAACATCTTCTGAGGACCTCACATTTCACAAAGATGTAAAAGAAAGTGGAAAAGCCTCAACTTCAGACACCCATAAGTGTAAGTGGTGGTATTCTAAAGGTACATACTTAGTACCTAACAATAAAAACCTTCAAAAATGGGAAAAAAAACAGACAAAATAAGAAATCCAGGAAGTGGTATGTATATATAAGGTAATGAATCATAGGAAATCAGGGAGTAGAAACAATTCTCTCTTAAATACATTTTTATATATAAAGTAAAACATGTGTACTATTCATATCAGTGAGCTAATTAAACCAGTCACATATGATGTAAAAGGAGGTAATGTTCTGTATTATCAAATAATAATATAATAATAATAATAATAATAATAATAATAATAATAATAATAATAACCACATCTAAAGTCAGAGAACTCAGAAAGGAATGATTCAAAAAGACGTAACAGGCTTGTGAAACCTAAAGGAAAGCTGGAGGAGTACAATGACATTGGATAATATGTAGATTTTAAAACAAGGCCTTTTAGAGATAAAGAGGGTCTTGGAGTTATACAAATAATTTTAATTTTCCAGGAAAGCATACTGTTTCCAAACTTGAGAACATCTAACAAATACTTTTAAAATACATAAAGCAAAATAGCTGGAAGTTCAGACACTAACATTGAAGGGAATTGTAATGCTGCTTTCAGAATTAACCATTTAAACCACACCCCCCAAAATATCAAGGTTTTCAAATACATAATTAATAAATTTGATTGACATTGATAGGGTCTGAACATGGAAATAAAGACTATACATATTCTTCTAATATTTAAATGACATGCTTAGAACAATTCATCAGTTTGTTTTGTGTTTTGTTATGTGTTTTGTTTTGTGTTTTGTTTTGTCTGGTCTGGTCTGGTCTGGTCTGGTCTGGTCTGGTCTGGTCTGGTCTGGTCTGGTCTGAGACAGGATCTCATTCTGTAACTTATACTCCAGTCGGATTTAAGTTGACAGTGTGGCCCAGACTGGCCATGAACTCATAGCAACCCTACCTCAGCCACCTAAGCATGGGGATTGCATGTGCTCGTCACCATGTTACTATGTTATCACTATGCTATCACTTCCTGGTACAGGAGTGTGGGGAGGTTGGACGATGGCTTTTAAATACCTTGCAGTAAGAAATAATAACAGTCCTATAAGTAAAATGACATGAAACACCACACAAAAATGACTACCATTTATTTTAGAGTTTAAATTCTTAAATTTAAAAAGTTAAAGCTAAAAACTAAACTGGCTAAACTCACATAAATCGAATGACTGAAATGATAGATGATCAGACTATCACCAAGTCCAAGTTCTGATGGGAAGATAAATCTGTCCAGAGCCCTGTCTGAAAAAACAGAAGACCCTCTATGCAGTTAGTTGAGAGGAAAGCCCCACAAATCGTCAAGGCTAAAGATTATAGTGGTAGTATTGTAGGCAGTGGGTGCCTGCAATGACAATAAGAAAAAATGGTCAATGAATTGGAAAATTTAGACAAAATGGACAATGGCTTTTGAAAGATATCGTCACTGAGCTCAGAATTCGAAGCTGACAGTATTGGCAGGTTTTTATTTTGCTTCCTGATTTTGAAGACATGCCCTTAGTTCTGGTTTGCCACCATCAGATCATTTACATCTTTGTTCCTTTATATGCTTCTGTGTCTTTTTTCCCTCTGGGAGTAACTCAGCCAGGATTTTACCATAGACATCATTGTGACTTCCTTCATGCCCTGACTTAATTTGGTTTGCTATCCTGGTCTTTGTTGTTCTTGACATTTGTGTAAGTTTATCGAGCTCACCAAAACTGGAGACATTAAGATGGTTCAACAAGTGAAGGTGCTTGCCTGTTGAAGATCTGATTATATTTTTTAAAAGACTTTTTAACCTTTGAATTCTCTGACATTCTAAGGGATTTGTATCCTAAAACTCCTAGAATCATTTACTGGGAGAAAATAATATTTAGTAGATAGACACTATAGATTCGTCTTATACCTCAGCAACGCTAGGCAAAAGAAATTATTTGAATTCAGAGATGTTAAACAATCCTCAGATAGTCCCAATAAGATAAAGCAGTGCATTTTTAAAACACAGAACCATTTTTTCTTTATCCTTTCTTCCTCCCTCCCTCATTCCTCCTTTGCTCTTGTCCTTTTTAACAGTTTTCCCCACAGTGACTAAATATAACATGGCCTTCTCTATTTCCAAATCAAAGGACTTCCTAATGCCATTAATGGCAAGCATCTCATGCGTCAAGTCTAGCACCCCTTCTCCTGGCTTTCATGCTCTTAAACCTATCCCATCATATAAGACCAAGAACAAATACCTCCATGCCATGTGACACAGGAGGAAAATCCTTTACAGAACAGCAACCCCATCAGGGCTTCTGAGGCGCTGGCTCCACTGATGGCTCTCCCACAAGCAGAGAAATCTCCTTAAACTGCATCTGAAGGTACAAATTGAAAATGTTGATTCTTTTCCCATAAATTCCTACCTTGTGAAACTCCCCCATGAACTCTACTATCAATAAATCTTACAGATTCTGCTCGTAAGTCTTTAATTTGTCACAACCTGTTTGAGGCTTGTTACAAAGAGGAAACTGGAGACAGTATTCTTTAAAGTACACTGCAGCTCACTCGTCAGGATGTGCTCACAGGTTACTGGAATCACTTCCAAGCTGCTGCACAGTACTCTTCTCCTCCTTACAAGTGACCCTGCCGGCTCATCCAAGGGATATGTCAGCCAAACAAGTAAACAGTTATCTTCCTTTCAGGATGGCTGTCAATGGTACATCCTCCTGGGCCCTCCACACATCTATTTATTGTCACAACTGTAACTTTGTAATGATTTTCCCAATTTCCTCAATACCCCCTAACCACCCTCAATAGTAACTTTAGAAAATAATAAATAGACTTAATAACGCCAAGTAGCGGGAGCTAAAATACATTGTATTACCTATCCACGTTAGCAATGGCTTATCTGATAGGTATCTAGCACAGGGGTCAGCAAATTTATGTTTTTCTTAAAGGACCAGATAGTCAATATTTCAGGCCTTGTATGCCATATGGTGTCTGTCACAACTGCTCAACTCTGAAGCTATGTTGTGGAAACCGACAAGGGCAATCTAGATGCTACTTTGCTCAGTAAAACTTTTTTGGTAGACACTAAAAATTGGATTTTTTGTAAATTTTATATGTTCTAAAATAATTATTTTTAGGTCTGATCTTCAGCCATCTAAACAGGGAGATGTCATATATGGATTGTGAGTCTTAAGAATTAAGAAGCTGTATTGGGTGAGAGTATTAGTTAGTAA
Source organism: Rhabdomys pumilio (assembly GCA_030674055.1). Classification (NCBI taxonomy): domain Eukaryota; kingdom Metazoa; phylum Chordata; class Mammalia; order Rodentia; family Muridae; genus Rhabdomys; species Rhabdomys pumilio. Next base: position 52,182,348 of record JANHMN010000016.1, read on the forward strand.
ACCTCTGATCTAAGAGATGAGCATGGTGGTCTGTACAGGGCCTCAGCCTTAGCCAGCTAGCACTTCACTGGTGAGAATTGGCTTGTGAAGGTTGGAGTATTTAGCTCAATAACTGGACACTCCTCCCTCTCCTTCAAACAACTAAAGTATCTCTACTGATTGGTGAATGATCCCTGGGGAGGAAACTCCCCTGATACAGTTTAATGTACTGAAAGCTTAGCAATGGGCAGAAGGGGCAGCTTCATGCATCGCCTGAGAGAGGGCCATAGGATTCTCATGCTTCTGGGATGGCAAGGACTGTACAGCTTCCAAGCTAGCCACGTGGAGAACCCATAGGCTTACCGAAGCTTACTATGTATGTATTAGGCTGGACCACGATGCTGAAACATTTATGCAAAACCATCTACCATGGATTTAAGTTAATACCTCCACTCCCACTTTTGTTTACATCTAAACTTCTTATTGCCCTGATTCCCATCTCTCCCTTGGTCCACAAACACTTGCTCTAAGTCACAAAGATAGACCTAAGGTTTGATTAACAGATTAAGTTTATTTGACCAACATTCCTGGAAGCCTTTGGTCACATCATTTATAGTAGGTTAAGAATCTAACTCAATGTGAAGAAATTCTCTTCCCACAGGAATTTCCCTTCTTGTACATTTCCTTCAAGTGGACTAATAGTAATAATAATAATAATAATAATAATAATAATAATAATAATAATAGAATCTGCTTTGGGCTTGAAATAGTTACGGTCAAGGAAGCATAGTTGGAGTTATTCTATGGTTACTTCACAAGTGCAAATGTACATTTCTTTCCTATTTTATCCTCAGTTTTCAGTTATTGTTACAGAAAAGCTTCTATTTCTCACTTTAGAATGTAACTTAATACACTCTGAAAATGTTAAGTAGAGAGTTATAGAAATAAATAACCCATACATTTTAAATTGCATGGTATTCTGAGAATAACGAAATTTTCCTGTGCCTGGAATATCCACACTGTATATACTACCTTCCCTTTAGTTACTTAGTAGCTATCTTATTTACTAAATTATCTGTCAAAGTATTTCATGTTGGGTTCAATTCATTGTTATCTTAACAATGACCCCAAAATCACAAGAATAAGCCATGATGCAAATAAAGACTCAGTTCACAAACATGGGTAGAGATTAATTATAGCTCTCTGTGACAACGTTGCCATATACTCAGGACAAAATTCAGTATACATCATTTGGTCAGATTTCAGACATTTGTTAGAGATCAAACATGTTCCTTATGGGTAATGTGTATTGCTATATTTATCTATAGTAAGTAGGAGTCACAAGAGTACATGTAAATGATTTTTGCAGCTTGATAAAATGAAAAAGTAAGTTGCTATAGATGGTTTAGAGTCAAATTAAATGTTGAAACACAGTTTCTTGCACTGGAGATGCAGCTCATCTGATAGCATGCCTAGCATGCACGCAGCCCTGCATGGTTTGCCCAGCACACAGAAAACTGGATGTGGGGGTGCATGCTTGTACTCTACTATTCAGGAAGTACAGTCAAGGAGATCAAAAGGTCAAGGCCATTCTTTGGAGCACAGAAAATTTTGAGGCTAGCCTGAGCTACATGAGACCCTGTCTCAAAAGAGAAAAAGAAAATTCTTTAAAAAATGTAGCAAAATTCACGGTGGGAAAATACTGTCAGTGTAAAACCGTAGTTCTCAACTGTAGGGTAGGTTTCCTCCTGGAAGCACTTGGCAATGACGGTAGGCATGCTTACTGCCAGGTGTATTAATACTATCTTTTGGTGAGCAGAGGCTGGGGGTACTGCTAAGAGTCTGTACTGCCCAAGACAAACCTCCATGACAAATAGTGTCAAGCGTAAAATGTCAACAATGCCAACGGAGAGAAACCTTGACGTGGAAGTTAGCCTGATCATCAACTATGCAGTCCTTTCTTCCTCTCCATCTCTGGTACTCTTTACCTCTGGCCAAATGCAGTCAGTGTAGGAACCGTTAATGATGAATCTGTAACAAGGCGATTTGACATAAATCTACCTGCACAGATAGTTTTAAAAGCACAAGCTCTATGTGCATGAGGGTGAAGAGATTGAACAGAATGGCTTGAGTCGCAATGCTTAATTTTTCTTCAAATTCTCAAGAGATTGTAATGTATGCCAGCCATCCAAAAGTTACTATCCATATTTAAAGGGTCATAGAATTCTACCTATGTGCTTATCTGCGGTTCTAAAAGGTATGTTTTAATTTTATATATTACCATTTTATATTGCTTATTTTTATGTATGTGTGGTGGTGGTTAGTGTATTGTAGTGTATTTGGACAAGTGTATATAGTATATGCATATACATGTATGGAGGTATATGTGCCTTTGTGAAGGACAGAAGGGGCATCAAGTGCCTTCTATTACTGTCTACCTTTTTTGAATTAAAAAAAAAAAAAAAAAAACAGGATCTCTTCCTGAATCTGAAGGTCATTGTTCCTTTTAAGTAAATGCTAGAAATTTGAACTCAAGTCCTCTTGCTCTCAAAATAAAATCTCTTATCCACTGAGCTATCTCCTCATTCCATGAGTTTTTATATCTGAATCTCCTTTCTTCTCCCAACGGTATCTGTTTTGCTCTCAGAACATTTCATACGCCATAAATGTCAGCTCTTCCCATTTTGAGAAGCACCTAGAAAAAAAATTCAAAATGCACTATCAGAGTTCTCCCCAAAATTGTTATACTGATTGTTCAGAGTTTTCTTTTTCTCTGGATATAAAACGATAGCTCAAGACTGAACGAGGCATCACAGTCATACTAACTGATTGAATGATCTCATCAATAAAAGTATCACCTGGCTAATTGCATCTCATTATCATTAGCCTAAAATAGAAAATAAACAAGTGTCTTTTCTAGGTGTTTGCATTTGTTGCACACACGCAAGCTCCCAATTAGTTGGCATACACTGTAATTTATTTAAAAAATAAAATTCAGCATGTTGTGGGTGATTTATTCTGACTTCTTTTTCTTCCAAGTTTTATTACCAAAATAAATTTCTTCACATATAAAACCTAAGATTATACCAGAGAGTCTTATATTGTTTGTCTAAAAACAGCGAATGCATTGAAATTTAGATTTTCAACATTTATTTGCTTTCTGTCACATTTGTTTAAGTTTCCCAGGGAAACAATAGCTTTATTTAGCAGGTGTCAGTTTGCAGAAGAAAACCTTAGAGAGCCAGTTGCTCCCACTGGTTGGTTGATGTTCTCTATGCTTTGAATATTTCTCACTATGTATTTGTTATCTTCTTTACCAGTTTCTGGGTTTCTTTCCATAATTATGAAATTGGATTCCATGTCACTCTTCCATGAGCTGAATGAGGTTCTGGCCAGATGACTTGCTTTGGTCTATGATGCTGAAGCAAAAATAACACGTTTCTCTGGGCCTAAAACCTTTAGGATCCACTTTACCAAGGTTCCTCTGCATCTGCCATCACTGAGATGCTGTCAGTTCCACCCTGCACTCCAGACTGAGGATGTAAAAGCAGCAGACGCTGTAGTACCATAGACAACAAGCGAGCTCAAGAAAAAGCACTTGTGTTAAGGCACACTGAGATGTCAGGGCTTTTTGTCCTGCATCAAACCCCAGCTCATCTTGATTGATAAACTCAACCATCCAAATTATCAGCTTTTAGTCTCATGTTCCCTAGGAATTAGGTAAAGCCTGGTATGATAATCATGAGTAACCCTATACCCATGCCTCCCTAGAGAATAGAAATAATTCCAGAGCTATTTACTTTAAACCTTCACTATGCAAAACATGTTTTACCTAGGAATGCCCTTGTTGATAATCACTGATGACAGCTATAAAATGGAAATAAAAGGGAGCAAACAACATTCAAATTTGTGGATGCTGACTGCCCCTTTCATCGGGTTTTTTCTTTACAAATATGGAAATATGTTCCCAAAGTCACGTGACTTTCCCTCATTATATAGGTGTTTTGTTGCCCTCTTCCACAAAAGAGAGTTGGTTTCAGAGGTAGGGTAGGACATTAGTGATGCAAACTATGCACACACATGGAATGTATTTAGTAATTGACCGTTTATATTGTGACCATGCTACATACTCTAAAATAAGAACAAAACAGAAGGCTTTCCTTAAAGATATGTGAGATATTCAGACCCAACAATAAACAAACGTGAAGAAGTCTGTGTCTTAATCTGAGTGTACTAGGATATTCTGGAGTGGGCTCCTAATTGGGGAAGGGGGGTGCTCTTAGGAAAGCCCCACAGAACATCTGACGTCCAAACTAAGCCTCAGAAGACAGATGTCAGGAAGAAAGATATATCAAGGAAACCTGGGAATCCCCTCAGAGGGGAGGTCATTTTTCCCAAGAATATAATAAGCAATAGAGTTTGGGAATGCTTGTAAATATTGATGCATGTGGGAAACACTGAGGGTGAATGCTATGAAACCAGTTACATACCAGTGGATGGGGTAAGCAGAGCCACAGCTGTGGGAACTGAGAGGCTCTGGGCAAGCGCTGAAGCGGTTACATTATGCTTGGTATCAATAGGTCTGGGATAGAGAGTGCTCCAGCCCATATGCCAGCTACCTGGGTGGCCTCAGTTGTGGTGTCACCAGTCTATAAGTTTCCAAAATGCCAAGTTCTCTTCTTACAAGCTAATCTGAAAGCTGAAAGTTCTCTTTTGCTGCAACAACTCACGACTGAGAAACAGTTTCGCAGTGTCACCAGTCTATAGGTTTCCAAAATGCCACATTCTCTTACAAGCTAATCTGAAAGCTGAAAGTTCTCTTTTGCTGCAACTCAAGACTGAGAAACAGGATCACAGGAGACTAGTTTCTTCACAGTTTTCCCCAAGGCTAAGGCGGTTCACGTGTGCACAAACCTGGTTTCCTACTGCCACCTGGTGGACAGCTTAGTAAAGTCCAGAGGAGGCATGCGGCTCTAAGCCTTAGAGTGTTCCTTTACCCAGATCTCCAAAAAGTAGGTCTTTCTATGAGGTTCCCAGGCACCGAATCTGCAGACACTTGGCTATTCAGTGTGTCCCTTCACCACTCAGAGTATCTACCCTCTCATCTTTAGTCTCTGGTGGCTTTGAGACCTTGAACGTCATTCTCTCCCCAGCATTCTTTAAAATAGATTTTCCCCCTCTTTAGTTTTTCTCTTTCTTTTCTTACAAGGGAGGAAAAAAGGGGGTAGTTGTCTTAATATGAAGAAAATTGCATTAAAATTATATCACTGGCTTAGTTTCGGTGTCTCAGCATTCTGTCAACTGGAGAGCTGACAAGTCTTTTACATTTTATTCATCTGAGCGCCTTGTGTGGGAGAAGAGTAAGCTGTGCCTCCAAAATGATCTGAAATGATGTACACTCGATGAGAGGGACCCACATGTATAGGGATGACAGTGTTTTGTGTAATAACGTTTCATTCGCTGGATTTGGCTGGTTCTTCCATCAAATGTGATGAGAAAACAAGCGGAGCCAGTCATGATATTAAACACCCCAATGAACCCTCCAACATTTTATACCCTAATAAGTCAGCGCTCGGCTTTCCAGCATTCCGTTACTCATGACAGTCATTTAGCTGGTCAATTTCAAGCGAGCGATAAAACTCTGAGTAATAAGAGGCCAGTGTTGGTACTCCATATTCTCTGAGAAGAGATATCTATAAATTAAAGTTCCCAGGTACACACTCAATTTATATTTAACAACCAGTACTAAATGCAAGAGCACATTATCGGCCATGTATATGAAAGACTAAAGCCACTGAGAACAGCCCATTTCTTCCTGGGTTGTTTATGTACATACTTGAAGAATGCTAAAAATTTAGCGTTTCATGTATCAGATATTTTCCCCCCGTTTAACACTATTATATAATGCTAAGAACAATTTACATGTTGCTTGCTAAGGACCAAAAATGTGAATTTTTCTATTTTTATAAGAACATAGCTTGGGTTATTAAGCATCACAGAGTCTCAAAATAACTTTATATTTTCACAAAATAAAAGACCTTGTAATGTGTGTTTGGTGGCACACATGCCTCTAATCCCAGCACCCGGAAGGCAGAGGCAAATGTTCTGGGCTAAGCTTGTCTACACAGAGACTTCAGGTCTTCCAGTGTGCCATAGAGAGATCTTGTAAACAAACAAACCAATCTCTCTGTTTTATGTGCTATCCAAAATAATTGTGTGTGTATGTGTGTGTGTCTATGTCTGTGTGAGAGAGAGAGAGAGAGAGAGAGAGAGAGAGAGAGAAAGAGAGAGAGAGAGAGTGTGTGTGTGTGTGTGTGTGTGTATGTCTGTGTCTATGTCTGTGTGAGTGTGTGGGGAGGGGAGAGAAGCATTGTGTTTCCTGCACTATCTCTTTTCACCTTATTCTTTTGAGACAGGGTCTCTCACTGAACTTGAAGCTAGACTGATAGCCAATAAGCCCCAGTGATCCTCCTGTTGCCCTCTGGCCTTACTGGTATGTGTGGCCACTCCCAGCTTTTTATGTGGGTGCTAGGATTCAAACTCTGGTCTTCATGCTTACACACCAAGCACTCTCACCTGCTGGGCTATCCTCTAAGGCCCTGAAGTAATTTGTAAAGCATACCAGTGCTTTTTTTTTTTTTTTTTTTTTTGCTTTCCAGATGAAAAATCACTCATCATTAGCAGCCCTCTTTCAAATCTTAATCAAAGGACCATTTTATGATATAAATGATTTTGGCAATCTTGGGACCTGCTAAGATTAAAAAGTTTCTATTTGGAGTGTCACCTGCCTTTACCCTGTTTGAGCAGTGTCCCCTGAAGCGCTGAGAGTGGTTATGTCTTAGGTGTCCTAGGAAGCAGATGATGGGAAGAAAATAAGTAGAAACACTCCTGATCAGTAGCAGTCAACAAATGCAGGCAGCTGGACCCAGATGGGGTTGATGAGGTGTGGTGGTGCTGTCATTCCAGTTACTGACGAGGGGCTTCCACACAGCTAGGTGAGCACCCCAACTTCCTAGGCATTATCCATTACCATGGATGCTCTGGAATAAGGGGAAAAGAAACTGAGTGACTGGACTTCAATGGGTTTCTAGTAGTTCTGAATGAATTGTAACCTGACTAGCCCCATCCACTGAGATTGGCTTAGCATCCAACAGGAAGGAAGGTTTTAGTGCTAGTGCGTTCCACAGAGGGATAGGAAAGAGGGAATTCAGAAAGAAATTAAAGTGGCCTAAGAATGAAGACTCTCCTTCCTCTGTAGTGCCCTTTGTCATTCCCTGTCATTAACTGGGCCTTGAACCTGTATAGACAAGGGAAGCACAGGGACCCAAGGTTGTTGGAAGTTTGAAGAAATGTCACTTAACTTTACCCCATGCTATCCAAGGCATGCACCATGCCCATTTGCTCCAGAACTCTAAACCCACCCTCTGTGAAGACTCCAGTGGGTGTGGCTTCTGAAAACCAAAAACTATTGGCAAAGAACCCTCCCCCCAGCAGTGAAATCACAGACTTCCACAACCCAGCGTTCCACTGGCCCTTTTAAGAAAGGAAATTACATGTCATGGATGAGCATGTTTCAATCATGTTCTGCTACATTAAATTTGCAACAAATTGCCTTTCTACTTTTGTGTTTATTTTCTCTTCCTTGCCATCAGTTCTAAGCCTGAATCTGCCCCTGTTAAAGTTATTAAATATTGACCCATCAGGTCCTGAAGCAGTCATCAGATGCAATTCTGAAAGAGTCTCATGGAGTCTCATTTGTACAAGTAGAAATCAGCAACACTGGGGGTATTAAGGATTTGAAACTATATAGGTAGAGCAATTAGTACTTTACTGTCACGAGAATTTCAGGAAGCACTTCTCTTTAGAAACACTTTTCTTGTCACTTTCTTCAATGTTCATATCTAGTTGTATGAATTAAATAATACGTTTATTTAAAAGTTGTCAATGTTTCCCAGTCACAGATCATCTTCTTATACAAGCAACAGTCAAAGCTTGAAGACATTACAAGTTAAATTTCTCAAATTAACCTTGACCTCCCAACTTATTTAGTCAAAGTTTCTATGGCTACTCCATCTTATACATTCACATCTGAGGATTTGAAGCCAACAACCATGGATAAGAAAGAACACGTGGCATTTGTCTTTCTGGGTCTGTTACCTCGCTCAATGTAATCTTTAATAGTTTCAGCCAATTACTTGTAAATTTTATGGTTTCATTTTTCTTTACAGCTGAGTAGTATTCTACTGTGCATACGAACTGTATTTTTATTATCCATTCACCTGCTGAAATTCATAAATCTTTCCATCCCCTATTCTACATGCTTCCTGGATCTTAGGTGCAAGATAGCAGTTGTGTTGTAAATGAATTCATTAGGGTAAGCACGTCAGAGACAGTTGTTTTCTGCATTTTGACTAGTTGTGGTTTTCTATAATGGTCTTCTTCAGCTGATAAAAGAGCGTCCTTGATGAGATGAGAGAGCTACATGTATTTGTGGCTATAAAAAAAATTTTTAGAGTGTAGTTAGGAGATATATAGGTATGGGAAAGTAATAGGTTCTCCTCTAAGATCTATGACCTCACTAACCATGTATAGTTGGCTATATTTATAGTACCAGACATGATTTCTCTATTAAGTTGGCCTTGAGTCCAACTGTTGATTGGTTGGCTACCACCAAGATATAAGTGCCACTATTGCACCCTTAGAATATCTTACCATACTCATCATTGTTTTGGTTCACAGACTCAATAGAACTATTAATTACTCTTCTCCCTTGGCAATTTGTATATCACCTTCAAGTACAATGAAAGCTAGCCTTCCAAAAGGAGGCCTCTGAATCATTTCCAGCTCAAATCCTCTGATTCCTATGTGTAAGGTGTATGGTATCTTCAGCAATAAGGACTGGTCTTTAACTTCAAGGAGGCAGCCGAGGACAATAGCAATAACCTATACTCTGTGTATGTGTGTGTGTGTTTGTGTGTGTGTGTGTGTGTGTGTGTGTGTGTGTGTGTGTGTGTGTGTCTCTCTCTCTCTCTCTGTGTGTGTGTGTGTGTGTGTGTGTGTGTGTGTGTGTGTGTGTGTTTCTTGGAGTCCCCTGACCAACAACTAGAAAAAAAATTTTTTTTTGGTTTTTTCGAGACAGGGTTTCTCTGTGTAGCCCTGGCTGTCCTGGAACTCACTCTGTAGACCAGGCTGGCCTCGAACTCAGAAATCTGCCTGCATCCCAAGTGCTGGGATTAAAGACGTGTGCCACCACTGCCCGGCTTAGAAAAATTTCTCATGCCTGGTGCTGAGATTTGCTTAGAGTCTATGTCTCTATAACAATTGTTGTCTCTGTATTTTTCTAGGTTATATTCCTAATGTAACAATTATTTTTGTCATTTTTCAGAGTCCAAGGACATTCCTATATCCAAATGAAAACCAAATAACCCCCTCAAGCAGTCCAAAGCCACAGAATCAGAGTAGAGACACAGGTCCTATTTGATAAGATTTAAACGTAAGTCAAGAGTCAGCAGATTAACTGTCACTTATTACATCATTTTTAGTTTTATAAATGTTTCCGTTCAACATGTCTGCCCCTGCTTATGTATGGTTTGACATTCATAGTTACAGTTACATATAGACAACTAAGTCCCAAAACATTGTAGGGACATTCCATAAACAAACATCTCCTAAGATTTAAACTGTAAACCATTCAAAGTATCACAATGAAGTGTTATGCTATCCAATGGATCCATGCTCTATATTGTACCTACCTACTGGTCACTTAATAGTCATATCACTTATCAAATTGATGGTCTTAGTATCTAGACATAATTATAATTGTCCTATTTTATTGCCAGTTACTGTAAATATACTGCTGTACCTAACTTTAAAATAAAATTCAAATAAAAGGGCTGGAGAGGTAGCTCAGTGGTTAAGAGCACTGACTGCTCTTACAGAGGTTCTGAGTTCAGTTCTCAGCAGCCACATGGTGGCTCATAACCATCTTTAATGAATGCCAATGCCTTCTTCTGGTGTGTCTAAAGATAATGACAGTATATATATATATATATATATATATATATATATATATATATATGTATATGTATATGTATATGTATATGTATATATACACACACATATATATACACATATGTATATATATATAATAAATCTTGAATAAATAAAACTTAATTAAAATAGAATTCATCATAGCTACATACAAATAGAAAGATGGTATGCACAGGAATCAATACTATGTATGGGTTTTTCTTTCTCACTACTAATGAATTAATATAAACTATGATCTTTATTGAAGTTTCTTCTGTTTTTAATAAGCATATGAATCAGCAACCTATATACAAAATTTTATACCTCTTCAACTAAGCACAAAATTGCTAGAAGAAATCAAATAATAAAAATCAAAGTAGAAATAAGTAATCAGAAGGAGGGGGACAGAGAGAAAGAGGGGAGGAAGGATGGAAGGAGAAAGAGCTCATAATCACATGGAAAAGGGAAGACGTAAGACACTACAACTGATACATATAAGGATCTGGAACAACAACCAGAGAGAAATAAATGCCATCACATTGGATACCCTGTAAGGAATAGGTAAGTACTAGATACCTACAACCTACCAAGGTCTAAAGGTGACAAAGAGAAAACCTAAATGTACTGATGATAAGTAAGACACAATTAAACCAGTAGAAAATGTCCACCAACACTTGATATTGAGGAGGAGTTGCTAGGCTGCAGATGTCGCTCATGGCTCGAGAAAGCTGGCTAGTGTGCTTACTACCTTAAGAAGCCCTTAATGTAATGAAAAAGATGAGGAGAAAAAGGAAGACAAAGAGGAAGGAGGAAGAAAAATTGCTATAAACCCTTGAAAAACTTAAAGAGGAAGAATGGTCTCATGGGTGTTATCCTGATGGTAAAGATAGACAAGAACATAAAAAAGCAAAATTATAAACCAATAATATGCCTGGTGACCACAAACACAAAACTCCTCAAAAATATTAGCAATCAAAGCTCCACAGCATATGAAAAGCAGCATTCACCATGATCAAGTGGTGAGAATATATATAACAAAACTCAGAAAGTATATAGTTACCTCAAGAGATGAGTTGAAAACATATAACAAATTTTAATTTCATTGTTAAAAACTCTTTAATAAATAAGTATAGAAAGAATGGCCCTATTAACAATAAACACCATATTTTAAAAGTTTACAGCTAACCTCATCTCACCGGCAAAAAGAAATGGCAAGATGTCCACTCTTGTAACTATTACTCACTGCAGTACTAGCCATAGGCAGAACAAGTAAACAACAAAAAGAATTAAAAAGCACTCAAAATGGAAAAGACATTTAAAATGACTATTTGCAGACAATATAATAAATCCCCATAACTCCACCAACAAATAACATTAAAAGTAAGCTAAGAATTCAATAATCTCACAACATAAAATCAAAATATAACAATCAGCAGTCTTTCTGTACACTAAAAATGAGCTATCCTGTCCCGACAAATAAAACTGAGAAAATAATCTCATTTACCTAACTACAAAACTAAAACATAAAGTCAAGAAGGGGAAAGTTTACATCTGAAAACTATAAAACATTGCTGAAATAAATTGAAGAAGATGCAAATAAATGAGGGAAATCCAGATATCTCATTTCCATGAATAGCATGAATCAATATTTTTTAAAAGTATGTGGAAAAAGCAATTTACAGATTTAATGCAACCTCCATCAGAGCTCAAATTATATTTTTAAAGAAATAGGAAAAGCAATAAGATAACTCATATGAAACCACAAAAGACCATAACTAGTTAAAGCAATATAAAAATAAAACAAAGCCAGAGATATCACATTACCAGATTTCAAAACCTACTGCAAAGGTACAGTAATCAAAACAACTTTATACTGGCATAAAAAGAGACACATGGACCATTAGAACAAAAGAAAAGACCTAGCAATAAAGCCATGAATTCACACTTGATTAGTTTTTGACAAGGGTGCCAAGGATCTGTAAGAGGGAAAGTCAGTCTCTTCCATAAATGACAATGGGATAAATGGGTAACCACATGCAAAATGATTAAATTAGACCCTCATCCCACAATGTGCACAGAATCAACACTAAGATGACTCACACATGGCCAATAGTTACATGGGGGAAAAAAAAACATTTAACACCACTAAATCACCATTAAAGAAATTAAAATCACACCTATTGTATTGGCTTTCAGGAAAAAATAATAATAAAAGGCAATTGTTATTGAGGAAATGGAGTAAAAAAAACCGTATACATTACTGAAAAAGTAAATTAGTGCAGCCACTGCAGAAAATGATATGAGGTCCCTCAAAACTTAATATATAGCTACTGTATTATGGGTACTGGCTGGGAATACAACCAAGGAAATGAAGTGACTTCATTTATATCAGAAAGAGCAAAATAGCCAGGATGTAGATTCAACCCAAGTGTCCATCAACTGATAGACAAAGAAAAAATGATACAGACACACTATGAAATATGCCTTGGTCTTAGAAAATACATCATCCTGTAATTGGCAAACACACACAAACCTTGAGAGTATTTCATTAAGTGAACTAAATTGTGTAAACAAAGACAAATCTCACTGGATCTTAAATGTCCCATGTACAAAAGTTCAACTCTGAAACAGAAAATGAAATGGTGGTTACCAGAGGCCTTGAGATGGATGTTATTTTAACAAAGGAGAAAATTCAAAAGACTACTTTTACAACACAGCGACTACAGTTGGTAGCAACACTGTATAAATGACAATTTCTGAGAGTAGATTTTAAAAGTTCTCAACACAGAGAACAATAATGTCTATTATGTATAATATATATCTATATATCTAATGTATGTGTATATGTACACATATGTATGTGTATCATACATTCAGATATATGTATATCACACAATCTATAAATGCATATATATCATGCATTACAGAAATGATAGATAGATGATAAATATAGATAGATAGATAGATAGATAGATAGATAGATAGATAGATATTCATTAATAATATAAAGAAACCCAAAGTCACAGGATTCTTTCTTAATACTTTTAGTGGTATTCCTCATTAGCAATTTTAATGTACTCCATTTATCAACTTATCTGCTATATCTTAGATTAAACAGTTTCCACTGAGTGTCATGGACACTCAAAGTCACTGCAAGCAAAGGAGAAGGCAAAAGATATTCTGCCACAACTGGTTGGCATTTGTGGCATAATGGACAATGGATATGTTGGAGTTAAATGATTAAATATAGAGGCATAAGTTCCAGATCCAACAAGTTCCCTTGAATTCCAGAGACATACAATTTATTACCAGGAGAGATAATTTGCTAAAATTCCTAACAACAGATCTCAAAATTCTAAGAATGTCTTTATACCATCAAAGTGGTCCAGGAATCAGATTTTGCTGAAAATAATCTATAGTCACATGAGGAAAAATAGAGTAGACTTGTAGATGCCCTTTTCAGGGTCTGGAGAGACAACTGGCTGCTTTACTTTCTCAGGGAAACAGATTTCCTAATTCTTTCATGATATATTGTTAAATGCTTACCACTGAAACAGATTCTATATTGTGTTTGACAAGAAAAGAATGTCCTTAGTTTCTAGTTATCCCGGTGAACTACCCACACAAGAAGCCTGGCTTAGTTGGATGAAGAAGAGTGACAGGTGAATCTTATGGGCACTACAACTCAGATTCTGGGACATAAAGAAACAAAGGGGGCAAACAAAGGCATACTACTCGGCTCCCAAACCTGATAGTTTCGAATAAGAAAGGAGCTTGCAAAACATCTACAACAGGAAATTAGAAATAGGAAATAGAAAGGATATTTAATTTGTGTGCTCTCAGTCCTCAGCCAGTTTCTCAAGAAGACAATCTAAGATTGCCTTGGCTGCCATTTCTAAAAAGGGTTTGGTTAATGTTAGTGGGGAAAGACAGGCAGGAAGCAGATACTGTCTATCTCTGACACTGGAAGATCATGTTTACAAGTACGTGAATGACGTACCAGTTACACAAAGTGAGTTGCTAACAACAGAGATCCACAGGCTCGATTTAAAACAAAAAGTAAGTTTGTTTATGTGTCCAGATTCTAACAGCACAGTTTAATTGATCATTTCCACATCATTCTGTTAAACATAGACTATTCTTCTAATTAAAATGACATCTACATAGAATAAAGCATCGTGATGGTCATGAATGGTATATGTGAAACCTACATACAAAGGAATGACAAAGTCCACATGGCTTCAGATACTAGTATAGAATGTATATGAACAGAAATGCCATGTATCTCTTTTGATATAGCAAAATACAAACACCTCATACTCTTAAACAAAAAAGGAGAAGAAGAAAGGAAGGGAGGAAGGAAGGAAGGAAGGAAGGAACAAATGAACACAAAAGGCTGGAAAGAAAGAACTCTGTAGACTCATGCAACAGTACCTGCTGCTATTCCTCCCAAGAATTATAATGCACTGTAGTTCCTAATGACAAAAACCTGGGAAACACTTTTTTTAATTAATTTTTATTGGATATTTTATTTACATTTCAAATGTTATCCCCTTTCACCATTTCCACACTCCGAAACCCCCTATTCCATCCCCTCTCCTTCTGCTTCTATGAGGATGTGCACCCACCCACTCCCACCTCCCCGCCCTCAAATTCCCCCACACTGGGGCATCCAGCCTTCACAGGAGCAAGGATCTCCTCTCCCATTGATGCCTGGCAAGACCATCCTCCCCTACATATACAACTGGAGCCATGGATCTTTCCCTATGTGCTCCCAGGCTGGTGGTTTGGACCCTGGGAGCTCTGGTTCGTTGGTATTGTTGCTCTCTTCATGGGACCACAAACCCCTTCAGCTCCTTCAGTCTTCTAACTCCTCCACTGGGACCCCCATGATCAGTTTAACGGTTACCTGTGAGCATCCGCCTCTGTATATGTCAGGCTCTGGCAAACCTCTAAGGAGACAGCATCAGGTTCCTGTCAGCCTGCACTTCCTGGCATTCACATCAGCATCTGCCTTTGGTGACTGCATATGGGATGGATACCCTGGTGAGGCAGTCTCTGGATGGCCCCTCCTTCAGTTTCTGTCCCACACTTAGTCTCCATGTTTGCTCCCATGAGTATTTTGTTACTCCTTCTAAGAAGGACCAAAGCACCCACACTTGGTCTTCCTTCATCATGAGCTTCATGTGATCCGTGAGTTGTATCTTAGATATTTGGAGCTTTTGGGCTAATACCCACTTGTCAGTGAGTGCATACCATGTGTGTTCTTTTGTGATTGGGTTGCCTCACTCAGGATGATGTTTTCTAGTTCCATCCATTTGCCTAAGAATTTCATGAATTCATTGTTTTTAATAGCTGAGTAGTACTTCATTGTGCAAATGTACCACATTTCTGTATTCATTCCTCTATTGAAGGACATCTGGGTTCCTTCCAGCTTCTGGCTATTATAAATAAGTCTGCTATGAACATAGTGGAGCATGTATCCTTGCTATATATTGGAGTATCTTCTGGGTATATGCCCAGGAGTGGTATATCTGGGTCCTCAGATAATGCTACGTCCAATTTTCTAAGGAACCGCCAGACTGATTTCCAGAGTGGTTGTACCAGCTTGCAATCCCACCAACAATGGAGAAGTGTTTCTCTTTCTCCACATCCTTGCCAGCATCTGCTATCACCTGCATTTTTGATCTTAGCCATTCTGACTGGTGTGAGGTGGTATCTCAGGGTTGTTTTGATTTGCATTTTCCTGATGACTAGGATGTTGAACATTTCTTTAGGTGCTTCTCAGCCATTTGAGTTTTCTCAGTTGAGAATTCTTTCTTTAGCTCTGTACCCCATTTTTAATTGGGTTATTTGGTTGTCTGGAATCTAATGTCTTTAATCCAGTATTCTTCATCCATTTTTATGATAAGACCTTTTAATGCATACACACATACACACACATGTATACATGTATGTACATACATATGTGTATATGAATATAATAAACGTTATGATTAGGATTCCATTGAACACATTTAGAAAATTTATAAGTAGCCAGTCTATGTCATAGTTCAAAGCCCTTCAGCATTTAGCTTCTAATATACTGGAAAACTGTTATCATAATGTGGAGATGCCGGGGCCATTGTCCTTGTCCCTTCTTTGTGCATTTATATTTTACAGGAATATAGGTGACAAGGCAACCCCCGCCCAGCAGGTTGAGTGTAGTTGACTAGCTCACACTTGTCAGAACTCTCCACTGTCCTCATAGTCTCTTAACCATGTGGAACAGAAGCACACTTCACAGGACAGGTGTTTTCACAAAGTGAGCTGTGGAGAAAAGAGACTCACAGCCACTCTGTCTTCGGATAAACCCTTTGTGCCCTGCATGGACTTGGACATGTTATCTGATCTCTTGGCTGCAGCATGCTCATTGCAAAGGGAAGCCTAACAGCCCTGTTTCTTAGAGGTTTGTAATAATGCATGTGTACCTATCACAATAAATGCTATGTCATAAATTCCCACTACTCAGTAGTTGCTTTTTTATTTTATCATCATTAGATCGCAATAACATTTTCGTTTCCCGGGAAGAAAGGAAGGAACACAAGAGTCAAATGTCTCTGCAGATAGAAAGAGTTCTAAGCATTAAAACAAGAATTGTAACATGTGTTTCTAATTTTGCCTGAGGTCAGGAGGCTGTCCTCTGTGGAGGACTAGAAGGAGCTCCATCAGGACCAAGAGACAAGGGCAATGGGAAAGAAGAGGCCAGGGCTGGTTTGAGAGCCTCTGGAGTTACAGTTGACAAAGTGTGGCATCCAACTTGTGATGGTTAATGCTGACTGTCATCTTGTAATAATATAGAACCACCTAGGAAACAAGGCTATATGCATGCCCATGAGTGAGCTTTGGGACTGGGGTAGTTGGTAGACCCTAAATGTGGTAACACCACTAAGTAGGCTTGGTGGGCCCTGAACTAAATAGAAAGGAGAAGGCAGCTGAGCACTAGCAGTCATCTTTCCCTGCTTCCTGATTGCTAGATGCCATGTGAACGAGTGCCTCACTCCCATGGTCATGATAGATTGTATCCTCAAATCATCAACAGCATCACTTAAAGTGAAACATCCAAGAGACTACAGGTGGAAAGCCTTCCTGGGATGGTGGTGGCTCACTCTGAACTCTGAGCTTCAGAACTGGGTCCAGAGGTCTATGTCAGACTCATCAGAATACAGTAAAGATAAACACAGTACAAGGACAATACAGAGAAAGGCAAAGAAGCAGATATTTTAGTGAAGCTCTCGGGCAGCAGAAGGGATCAAAAGGAACAATGAGGAAAGAGGTCACCGAGAACTGGAGAGAATAATATCCTTAGAACTAAGAGAACTTACATAAACAAGCATAGACATATCTCAAAGATAAAGGCTGCATACTAAACCCTCTGCCCACTACTGTGTGTTGATAGAATCTGGAAGTTCTGATTCTCCAGGGGCCTCAAAGAGGAGCTATCTTGGCTTTGGTTGAAGCTTGCTAGCGGAAAAGAAGTCAAAGCCAACCAGCCTGCATGGCTCAACGTCTGCATGGCTTGCCAAGGCACTCCACAGCATCCAAGCCTAAATTCAGGAGTGAAGCCAGAATCCTTGGCATCCTGTCCATGCACACTCCGTGGGAAGCCCAGATCTGGCTGCAACAACAGCAAGAGTGAATGTCATGTTTACCCTTCATGAAGTTCAAAATAACAACACTTCAAAATTAGTCAGGCTTCTAATAAGCAATATGAAAGGTGTGGAGAGTGTAAAAACAGCGTTTGCTTGTGGGGGAAGGAGCACCTGCTTCTGAAGCAACTGGTTAAAGAGGACTGATTTCTGGGCTGGGCTGAGATATTCCGAACCGCTGGGTTGTGGCTTTGGCTGCGGAGCTACATTTGCAGCAAACCCTGCAGATAATTCCGATGCTTACCAAAGTTTGTGAGCCACGTATTCCAAACGCCTAGAGTATCAGATAGGAACACAAGCACAGTGCCGCCTGGAAAAAGGGAAATACTCCGTGGTAAATAATCCTTAGCAGAACTGCGATGCTTTGTAAAAACTAATCAGATCTAGCCTCTTACCTTCCAGATGACACTAGGAGGTTTTCTCTTGCTGCAGCTCTTTCTGATGAGTGTGCAGTAAAATGATTTTGTGGGTCCTTCAAGCTTACAAAAGTAGGGCAAAATTACCCACTTATTTCCTCCTAAGAAATGTATTCTGAAATATATTAATGACATGAAAGGGAAGATTCCTAAAATGTTTTAACTTTTTTTTTTTTTTAACCAGATGTGCTGAGGGTTTTGTTTTTTTTTTTTTTTTAAAGCACTTTTCAATTAAGGCTTCATTTTCCTCAAATGTAAAAGTGGATTTTCTTTTCTTATTTAAAAAATGTCAATGGCCGAATTCACTGTCACAGATAAACTATCAAAGTTATTATTTAATTCCCATTTAGGGGGAAATTAGAGTAGTTTTATGTTCTACCATGTTGCTTTGGCATTGTATCTCCAGTTGTTAATAATTGTTTTTATCGGTGTGGCATGCGCAATAGTGGGCTGTATTGTAGCATATTCACCTCTCTACAAAAGATACCTTGATCATATTCTTCCCCAACAACCTACACTCATCAGGCCTCCTACAAATCCCGTTCCTGTTGCCCAACAGGCCACCAATCTGCTTCCATGTCTTTATGAAAGCAGCTTTAAGATTTCACAGATGGGAGAAATCCCGTGATCCTTGTCTTTGTGAGTCTGGCTTATTTTGAGGCTCTCTAGACCCAGCCCGTGTTCTGGGAACAGCGTGATCTCATTCTTCTTTGTGACAGATGAATAGTCTGTCGTGGTTTTATTTCTGTTGCTGTATAAAATACCTAATAGAAGTAACGTAGGGGATATGGGGGCTTATTTTAGCTCACAGTTGCAGAGGGATATGGGCTGCCATGGTAAAGGAGGCATGAGGGGAGAATCAGGAGGTCTTCGTGCCATATTACACAGTCAGTATAGACGCAAGAGTGGTATAAGAAGTGGGGTCAGGACAGAAAAGCCCAAGGTCCACCCCAATCACCTACTTTCTCTAGCAAGGCTCTATCTCACGAGCAGTCCAGGACTTGCACAAACAGCACCACCAAGTATTCAAATGTATGAGCCCATGGGGATAGTTTACATTCAAACTGTGACATAGTATATTGTGGGAAAAAAAAAGTTATTTTCTTCACTTATGCATTCACTGATGGACACCTAAGCTGAATCAGTGGCTTGGCTATTATGAATGATTCTGTAGTAAACATATGTGTGCAGGTATTTCTACTGTGTTCTGCCTTTGATTCCTTTGGGTATATACTTAGGAATGGTATGGTTGAACATCGCTCTGTATGTATGCCAGCAGTGTGAGCAACTACTAGATGATTATTTCTGTATATTTTTATAAGTAAAAGTGTGGGCATGAACACTGACAGAGTCACTCTACACTGTGCTGATGCCCAGAATCCTACTGCTAGCACTCAATTAACTATCATAACTGTCTTTTTATTATTCTAAGATCCTTCTTGAAAAAATGGAAGGATGTGAGCAATAGTAAAGCCCTCGTAAGCTTACTTATTAGTAGTTGGGAACATGGTGAAAAGAGATGCAGCTAGGGATGCCTGAGGAGATACGGGCTACCAGAAGCTGAACACCATGAGCTCCACCTTCCCGTCTCATGGGATCCACCCTCCATTCTTAAGGCTCTACTCTCCCCTCTAAAGGGATACACTTTCTCCTATCCCTGGCTCCACCCGGCCTTCTCATAGGTTCCAGACTCCTCTCACAGGAGATTTACTCTCCCCTCTCACATTCTATCCATCTTGTCACAGGCTGCCTCTTCCACTTACCCCACAGTACGTGATGTAAAAGCCAACTGAACTTGAAGGTTTTTATCCTCAGTCAACACAGGGGCACAATCCTCCCACTTTCCTACACTGAGTAAACAAGGTCCTGTGCCAGGAGTGACCAAGATTGCACGCGTCTTTAGTTGTACTAAATCTTTCATTAAATAGCTGGGACAACTAGACTAATGTCTTCTCCTAAGCCCACGTTAGGAAATGGGCATAAGGTTATCCACCGAAGACCATCTGTAAAGCATGGAGATTTGGACGGCTAGCCTCCTCAGCACTTCATTACATATTAACAGTACCAAACTGTTGTCCACCACCCTATGCCTTTGTGTGTGTGTGTGTATGTGTGTGTATGTGTGTGTGTGTGTATGTGTGTGTGTGTGTGTATGTGTGTGTATGTGTGTGTATGTGTGTGTGTGTGTGTGTGTGTATGTGTGGTGTGTGTGTATGTGTGTGTATGTGTGTGTATGTGTGTGTGTGAGAGAGAGAGAGAGGGAGAGAGAAAGAGAGAGAGAGAGAGAGAGAGAGAGAGAGAGAGAGAAGATACTTAAAATTCAGCTCAATGTTACTTTAAAATAGTAAATATTTTGATACGATGTATCAGAGAGTTTAGAGTGGAAAATTAGTAAGAGTAAATCTAGACACTGATCTTTAGAAACCTCCCCCAGCTGTGAGACAACAAACCCACAGTTCCAAAACTGGTAGGCCCAACATAGTATATTTCACTCAGGAAACCATTTTTAATAAGTACCTATTATGTGCTAAGAAAGGACAAGATGCCAAAAACAAAGCAGAGAAAAAAAAATAAGCAAAGGAATTTCATTCATACATCATAACTCAGTTCAAAAGAAATTAGCAAATGCATAGATAAACTTTAAAATAAATACATATCTTAGGTGGTGCTATATGGTGCCAAAATAATATCAGCTAAGAAGGACTGGGGTGAGTGTAGATTAAGGTTCTCATTTGCTTCTTTAAGTGGATGGACTTGGCACTGAAGATATGAGTGACTTGAGCACAGAAGGGAAAAGCCTGTGGATGGATCATCTACAGAAAAATTTGAAGGCACAACATGCTAGTCCTTTAAGGCACACACACAAAAATATATGTGCCTAGTGACCAAGGGGGAGAATAGAGTCCATCCTACCAAAGGCAAAGACAGAACAATGAATTACTCTGATATGTTTCCCCCATAAAGTGCAGGCCTCAACTACATGCACAGAATGAATCTTCAGAAAAGACATATGACCTTGCATGACTGTCATGCTTACTCTTCTTTGTGAATTTTATACCTTCAGACCATACAGAATGGTCTTCTGAATTGGAACTGGAAGAGAGGGGCACAACGGTTCCCACAGGTTACTGGACCTCAGAACTAAAGATATAAAAGGATGCAATTACAAAGACTGACTTCCAGTGTCCATTTGCCACCAACCTTTTAAAGATGCTTTTAAGGGTTAATACTCTCCAACATCAGCTACAAGCAATGAGGATGGATTTTTTTTTTAATGCTTTACATTAAAAGGGGCATTATTGTTTGTAGAAAGAGCACCAACATCAAAGCCATGAGACTTAGGCTTAAAATAAAACTGTAAGTGTTCACACCAAATCTTCTTGCCTCTTCTTTTTTTTTATTTTTTTTTAAGAGAAATGTAGATAGTAATAGCAATCCAAAGTGAGACTTACCCATGATAACAACTGTCCGTATCAAACATACTTCCTGGAACATGAAAAGGGTTCCATGTATTTGAGCTATGATGCATAAATGTAAAAACCAATCTGAATCTAAATGGAATGAATTTGATGGGAACAAATTTGTTTTAAAGCAGTGAGAACTCGCTATAAGAAGAAAGATTTACAGCATATGTTAGCTGGTGGCTGAAGAGTTGCTTGGCAAATTGGGATGGATGGATGGATGGATGGATGGATGGATGGATGGATGGATGGATAACTGGCAATACAGGGATGCATAAATCAATATCCTCCAGGTATCTCCTGTGCATAGTGTGGCCTCAGAAATCCTATTCTTTCTCAGTGATAGGAAGAATGGACTTTTTTCCCACTGAAGCTTGAAGGTGGGTTAGAAATGGAGCTGGTAGACATATAATCCCTAGGTAAAGGCTGAAGTCTCAGGTATTCAATCCACCATAGTTCAAGGGTAAATTTTGCTTCAAAGTTTATAGTACAATAATCAAAGGTGGTGAAAACTAGCTAACATGTCCATCTAGCTCACCAGGAGCACCGGATGCCTGTGCGCTGCGGAATGCAGCACAATGAGATTGGTTCCTCATGCTCTGATGCTCCCTGTTCACGCTCACTGAGGAGAAATCCTTCCCTATGGCCCTCCTTCTCCCTAAACACCTGCCTGGGATATTGCAGCTCCCTCTCCCCCCTCTTAGCTTTCTTCTGCTCTTCCTTCTTTCCACTGCTTAAAAACACACTTGTCTTAGATTGTGTTTCATTTGCTGTGACAAAATACTAGGATAATAAACAACTTTGGGAAGAAAAGGTTTATCTCAGCTTACAACTTTCAGGGCACATTCCATTGCTAAGGGAAATCAAAGCAGGACCTCAGACAGGGCAGGAACCTGAAAGCAGAAACTGAGGCAAAAGCCATGGAGAAATGCTGTTTGCCAGCTTTCTCATCAATGTTTTCTCAGTCTGCCTTCTTCTAGTGCCCATGACCACTAGCCTAGGGCTCTCACTGTCCACAGGCCCTCCCACACTATAAATAAAGAAAATGCACCAAGGCTTGCCTACAGACCAATCTAGTGAAGCATTTTTCCAAATTGACTGTAACTTGTGTCAAGTTGACATAAAACTAAACAGCACACATATACACAACCACCTAAAATAGAATTCCTAAGTAAACTGACCATCAAATATCATCCACAAAAGTAGATAGTATTCAAATCTGCTGTGGATCTTTTTAGATTTTTTTAACTTTACTCTGTACATAAATAATCAAACACATGAGTATATATGTGTGTGCATATGTGTGTCAGACTCAGTGACTCCCAAGGGTATCCTGAGCCACAGACTGAGAATCCCTGCCCTAGCTGTTTACATCTGATTATTATCAAAAACTCTTCAAACTTTTAAAGGTCACCCAAATAATTGAAGTCTTGACCCAGAAAAATATGTCTGTGACCATGTGCAGGTATATGTGATATGTGGTATGTGTGTGTAATGAGAGCGTGCTTGCATGTGTGTTTGTGTGTTTGTACATACACAGGCAGTGTTCTACGTGAGGTAGAAAGTGGAAGATTAAGGAGAAAGTCAAGTGGATTGAAATCAGCGATAAAACGCCATTTTCCAATACTAAATGGACCTGAAATTTATCCTCCTGCATCTGTAGGTAAATGTCCTTATGTTCTTGAAACAATAAATCCCCATGAACTCCGCATAAAGTTTTGCAGAGGCAAGATGTGAGATGGCTTCCATCAGAATCCACTCAGTGCTTTGTTTGAGCACCTTTCAGTCTGAATCTTTTTACATCCTGGTTCATGTGCTGGAGCCCTAGCCTGGAAAAGGTCAAACTGCAACGTTTCCCAGCCTCTGTACCCTGGGTGGCTGCCAGACTGTTGAAAATAATTGCTTTCAAGCCCCAGATTATGCCGCCATCTACTCAGTTTCAAATCAGCAAAACCTACAGCCGTGCTGTGGCAGTTTCAACTGAGGCCTTTGCTTTTCTTATCGTCTAAATTCACTTTTACAATTACTGAGTGACTCGGGAAAAAACTTCATTCAGAACAGGCAGTTTTCCACCATAACCTCAAAGGCAAAACAAAGAGATGCAAACCTGCACCTCACAGCCCGATCGGAGGCAGGAAATGAAAATCAAACCATAAATTGGCATGGCCTCCTGCTCTGCACTGTAGTCATCTTTCCTATTCCATTGTCCCCGTGTGTACCTTTCTACCACATTATCTTTGGGAGGGACAAAGTCCTACAGCAGAGCCTCTTTCTGCAGAGAAAACCTTCAGTGCTGCTCCAGTCAGACTCAGTGTGATCCGCATGGACCCTTGGGGCAGAAGCGAGAGGGTAACCACCCATCCTGCAGTCTCTTCTGATAAACAGGGTCCCGAGGCACTTCGAACAGCCACCTACCATTGGGCCCTCTGTACTGTGCTTGCAGACTCATTGGTAGTTCAAAAATCTTCTAAATCAACCATTAGATGCCTTCCCATCCACCTTTATTTATTCACAGAACGCCGAGAAGCTGCTCTAGATTTCATAAGCAGAGGCTGACGGGTGTCCCCTGTAATCCCTAAGCAACACCTTCCAATCTCTAACCCAGGCTCATCTCCAGAGTGCTGTGTCTAAATCCCACTGTTTCACACAAGTCAAGCAAATAGGACAACTGCAAAGTAGAACAGTGCTCTCAGAGTTCCCTCTGATTCTTAGGGTTCAAGGGCATTTCCATCTGAATGAAATTTATTAATTTTTTTTATGCTGGGAATTACTGGCTCTTAGATGTTTTCGAACTTGGTGTCCAGCTTTCTTTCAAGTCCTCTATTCTTGAGAGATGCACAGAAGCAATAGAGAATCTTCGGTGCATGATGCAATACTCCAGACTGACTGTCTCACCCTGAGGACACAGAAGTCTTCCCAATTTTTCTCTTGTCATTGCAAGTAGAGATTTCTGCTCCATCTCAGTGTTTGCTATTTCAATTTCCTTTTTTCTTTTTCTTTCTGAAGCTGTTGCCAAGACCTCTTCTTTTTTTTGCCCAATTTCTAGATAAAGAAACTGAGGCTTTCAAAGATGACCTCTTCCCCCTAGTGGTATTCTTCTGCCCGTTGCAATAATGATCCACCAAAGACATAGGGACCAGGTTATTATGTTCAGTAGGAAATGATAGCATTCATGTAACAGGATGTATGAATCTTTTTATTTCCTGTAATGAAAAGAGTGCAGAAAGGAAACTTTGATGTGTGTAACATAATTGTATGGATCCTATCCACCCATTACCCTGCATGCAGAGTGTGTTCCGATCTCCACATCCGTCACTCTGCTGAAATGGGCAGCCTTTTTCCACGTTTTTACTCACCTAATGGATTTGATATAAAATCTGTTTTTCTATGGATGTGAGGCTCTAGAGGTTTTGTGGTTCATCGATACATAAAGGCTGCCTCCTGTTATAGCACCCTTCCCTGAGCGACTGCCGAGTGGCTAAATGCATCACAGTCTTTTACAAGCCTGCTGCCACCGCTCTTCATTACAACAGAGCAGATAATAAAATGGGGAGTTAATGGCATTAAAGCATGAATCCAAATATATGAGGAGAGGAAAAGAAAAGAGGAAGCAAATAGCACAATGAGAACAGAAACTGCATTCACAGAGCTGGCCAGAGGGCACATACGATGCCCAACATTGTCAACTCACTGTGGAACTTTGAATATGAAGGTGACCATAGTAGGTCCCTAAAAAGATAAATGTCCTGCATAATCTAAAGCATGAAAGAGAATTCATCCTCAGGCTAAATAATTTTTCAGTTCTGAAACCACCAAGAATAGGTGTTGTAGATCAATGACTAGCATTAATTAATATTGGAATTAGTAATGGTTCAAATTTTTAAACACAGTATCTGGCTGTCTAACTGGGAGAAAGAAAGTAGACAATGAAATCTCTCCAACCTAAAATCTGTAGCCTTGAGGAGGAGAGAAGCACATGAAAACCATTATAATAACATAGTAAGTTATACTGTAATAATACAAGAGATACCAGATGTCCTGGGAACAGAGAGCAGAAGCAGTATCACTAGCTCAGGGAAGCATCAAGGAAGCCCTCGGGAGGAGGGATCCGTGAGACTGAACCTTAAGATGGAATAGAAACCAGGTAAGATTAGCATGCATAGGTTATAGGGATAAAGGAAGAAAAAATTATAGAAAGGGGGAAAGGTGGGGTTTTTTTCTCTACACCCTCCAAACATCCACAACTGTTTGAAGAAAAGAAGACTCGGTAGGCTAAACAGGTGGATGGCAAATTTTAATGCAGCTTAGGTTACTGAGTGAACTCAAGTCAGGAGGATCACAAATTCAAGGCGAGAGAGCCTGGGTAACTTAATGACACCCTATCTGGAAATTGTTTTTTAAGTTTGTAAAAGGGCTGCAGTGTAACCCAGTGACAGGGTGATTGCCAAGCCTATATAAGGTCTGAGTTCAATCCCAGAGTGCTGAAAAAATATACAGAGTAAGCAATGTAAATACTAAACAGAGACACACAATGAGAATATTTTGGGAGAGCTAGTGGCACAAACAGAGGCTTGAAAATGGACTTACAGTGCTGGTTCAGAGAAGCTACAATATACTCTTCAGTCATTTGAAACCATTGAGGTTTTATGCATGAGTGCAAACTTATGAGATTTCTTGGTTGGTCTTATAAAGGATGGAGAACATAGGAAGCAGAACCAAGAGAGGAGGTTGCTATAGCCTTCAGGCAAAAGTATGGTCATAGCCAAAGCCATGAAAGGAATAGAAATGAAGGGAAGGATCTCAGAAGATTGAAAGGTACAGATCTGGGGCCATTGGGGATCAACTAGTTAGATGCACAGGAATGATTCCCTGGGTCTCTAGCTTGAGAATACAGTGGAATAGGTTCTATACCATGAGGCGGAGAACACTCTAAGTTAATATGAAATAAAACTATGCTCACTTTCAGACATTAAGTGCTCATCTTCTGTTGGGTCAAGACAAAGCTGTTCAACAAGCACTTACTTTGACCTTAACTCATAGTACAGCTGTAACTGCACAGATTTGAGGAGCAATAATCTCCAGTCACGTACTAGAAATCGTGAAATGGATGAAAGTGTTCAGGAAAGGAGCAGCAAAGCACAAGTATTCATCCCCGACTTGTCCAGCATATTTGCAAGATAGGCACTACCCAGAGTTGCCCCAGTATGTCCATCAGTGGGTACTGCACCACCTGTGAGACACTACCCTGCAAATAATAGACATAAGCCTGTACCCCTCTATGGACAAGATATAATGTATGTTTCATTTTCAACTATTCCTGAATACAGGAGAATTGATCTTGAAGTCTCTCCTCTCTTAGAATCAATTCTATGGAATTATTTAGGATTTATCTAAGTCTACAATGTAAATGAAATCTATGAAGTCCCCAAAGTTTCCCTCATACCTATTCATTTCTCCACTTCTGCATGTTATTAACTGTTAGTTGCAAACCCCCAAAAGACCAAGTATAAATCATGGGGCCCATTGAAAATTTTTTAATAAGGGAGGTGTGGGACCTAAATCAAGAGACATTATGAGAAAATTTAGGTTTTTTTTTAATCTTTAAAGATCTAGTACACACAACTGTTCTAAGCACTGAAAATATAGTAAAATTACCTGTCTGCACCATTTACACTCAAATGTGTCAATCATGAGTTCAGCGTGTGACTTTGATGACTAATTGGGAACAAACCCGTTTTCTCATTCTTGTGCAGAACTGGGAATACTCTGAGCTCTGTGACCTTCAGAGTTTGAGCATCTCATGTCCTCTATAGGGCTCAGCCCAGTTGTAGCTCAAAAGAACACAATTGTAGTTGGCAGTATTACCCTTTTGGGCCTCAGCAATGGAAAGAACCTTCTGGAGAAGGTGAATGCTGAAGAATATACAGGTGACCAACCAAAGCCCAAGGGCAACATCTTCTCTTGGAGCCCTGAATTTTGAGGTTAGCTTATTCTATAAAATAATGCTTTCTCTTCAGCAAAATCTACTTTTTCAGGAAGTCATTTTTTTTCCTACTACTCAGAAGGAAACCTCTACTGACAAACCCAAATCTGCAAGCAAATGAAGTCATCTAGTTTATTGTTAACAACGTCCAGCCCATACTAAGCAATAGAAAGCTCATTGCACAATACAAAAACGACTAAAATCATAACTTCTAATAATTTTCAAGATCAGGTGTCCAGAGTCACTCAGTCAGTGAAGGCAGCAACATTGGACTGTAAACCAGACTGTGTGGTTCTAGAGGTTCACGTGGAGCCAGTACACAGTAGCTTTGCAGAGACACGAGCGGGCAAGAGCTTCCCTAAAGACTTACTCTCTACATCCCCTGCTGTCTGATCCTGTGTCCTTGGTCCTTCTCCTAAGTGGAGCACTGCTAAACAACAAACAAACAACTTGCAAGACTAAAAATAATACTGGGAGGATGCTCAAAGTAGATGACAAAGATAATTTTTTTTTAAAGATCAAAATTAAGCTTGAAAATGAGCAAGGAAAAGTGGTAGATTAAAATGAACAGGTTTAGGGTGGAAAAAATTAAGAAACTATTTAAGTCTGTGGCCCTATATAAGGAATAGGTATACACATGGTAATCAGAGAGCATCAGCTTTCTCAACAGCAACCCAGACAGCTTGACAATTGTCTTTCTGAGGTGTCTCAATTAGATGTGAAAAGAAAATAATGGCTTATCAGAAGAACAAGGATTTGGAAAGTTAACCTCAAACACCCCTTTCCTCAAGATGCTAACTGAAAATGTGATTCCAGAAAATGAGGGTGCAGACACAGAAATGGGATGTCATGACACCTCCGAATCTAAGCATAGATTCCTGAAAAGGAGAAGAGGCAGGTTTGGCCACATGGGGGAGAAAGATCACAGGACAGGAGCTAAACACTAAGACATGCTTATCCAGATAGAAACGGAGAAGTAGAGGCTGTCTCCAGAGCTCAAATCCATGACTGGTAAAAGACTGGAAATGCTTAATTGATGTTTGGAAACATTTGAGAAAAACTATAAAGTTATGATAGTGAATTTGGAATCCATGACAAGGACATGGATAGCTGAGCAAAGGGGACAAAATTGATCCCAGAGAAACAATTATACAGAGATAAAATATAACTATATTTGATTACCTGGCTTATTAGTAAAGGGATGGCCATGCCATCTTAAACATACAAATGCTAAATCTTCACAGACTCACAAATTTTGCAGTGTAACTGTCTGGAGAAAAAAATTGCAAAGGAGACTCATCCCACCTCCTAGAAAATCAATAGAAAATACCTAAGGATATAAATTAATAACTTCCACTCAAAGGTGTGCATGCATGCATTCATGTCCCTGTGCGTGTGCGTGTGCATGTGTGTCTGTGTGTGTTTAGTATGGAATGTGTTTGTGCATGTATATTTGCATATATGGAGGTCAGATGTTAACTTCAGGTGTCTTTCTTTATGCTTGACACCTTATGTTGAAGCTCCACAGCCAGCAAGACCTAGGGCCAGCTCTCTTACCCTCATGTCATCGAGGCAGATCACTGTGATCTAGCCACCAGGGCCAGCTCTATTGGCAAAGTGGAAACAGAGCTCCACTGATGCAAGGCCATGGACCCAGATATGGTCCTTAGTGGCAACATGGGCCAGGACCTCACCATGGTCTCTTGTAGAATCACCAGCTATTCACTTCAGGCTGTCCCTCACTCACTACCTGTGAGTCTCCAGTTCTACCTCTCTTCATTGTGCTGTTTTTTCTTTTTCATTTTCCCCCCACTGACTTGTTCATGTTAGTGATACATGGGGCCTTTGGGTGTCTGGGGTCATCTTAAGAATGCTATGTGCTGCCTGTACTGTATGGTACTGGGCAAGGGTCTTCTCAGGCTTGTTCTGCTCACCTAGGCCACAAGACATAAGGTAGGCTTCTCGAATAATATTTTGTAAGGAAAGAAAATTGGACTTAAAATAAAAGACTGCTACTCAGAAAATAGCTCTAGGAATTCTGAGGCTAGTATCTCACACCAAACATTCATTGATCAGGTCAAGTAAGTGGCTACTGAAGAACTTGGATGCATACCCAGACATAGTGTTTTCACCTAGTGACTTCCTGAGGGTTGTAGTGACATTGAGTGTCAGTGACACCTGGTTTGGGCTCCCAGCCCTCCCTGACATTTAGCTGGAGATGCCACCCTGCTTTCTCTGGACACATAGGATAAGCCTAGCCTGGCTTGGCATGAATTTATTTGATAAGTTTCTCCCATGATGGACTCACTTTCAAGCTTGAAGAGCTCTCAATGCTATACCAACCGTTGTGCCAAGCTTCAGAGGACAGTGGCTCCAGCCCAGGGCTGTGTCCTTAAACCTTCCACCTACCTCATTATTCTGTTACTGTTGACCGACCCTTCTAATCTCAGACACTCATTTCTATTCGGTAGCACACCTTCCCTCTTGATTTCTAACTTTCCCCCCTCTGCCTGTCCATGCTGGCTCAGTCCCTGCCACCTGCTGTCACTCAGTTCTTATCATCCAGGGACTCACTTATTTTGACTTGATAGCCTCATACAATGTGCTTTTCCCCTCCATAGCACTGACCTTGATAGCAAGTACAAATTGTAACTATTTCAATAGCCTTAAGGTTATGAGACCATTAGTCCCGCAAATGCCTGGCATTGTTCAATGAAGTCTATAGGGCATAATAGAAATAAAGTCATGAATGAAGAAAGTGATGGTGTGCTGGTGGAATCAGCGTCTGGTTATTTGTGGGTGCTAAAACAGCATTAGCCTTTATTGATATTTATTTAGCATATTTAATACTCAGGGTACACATAAACCACATTTGACCCATGAAGTATTTGCATATGGAATTAAAACTAGATATAAATGAGGAGTAAGTAATCACTTACTCGTTTCTTTAGCAATTATTTATAGAGTACTGACTATATTCTGAGGTCAAAGGTTATGGAGATGAAATAGTTTTATCTCAGCTTCCATAAGCTTATGGTCAACTAGAAGCAATATGAACAAACAGTAAGAGTGCTATCAGCTTCCTGCATGGTGGAATGCAATGCATACTGAGCAAACCTCTTGCATTATTTGTTATAACTCAGAGTCCCCAAGTCTGGGAGCAAGCGACTTTCCAGACAAGACTCAGGAAAGGTCACTGGGGTCTGAGACATCAGCATTCAAACCTTTGTCTTTATACATACTCATTGAAAGTGAGCTCAGAGGCTAGAGAGGTGGTTCCGAAGGCAAGAGCAGCACTGGTTGCTTTTCCAGGGGACCTGGGTTTGATTCCAAGCATCCACATGGCAGTTTCCAACTGTCTGTAACTCTAGTTCCAAGAAATCTCACACCTTCTTCTGCTTTAGCAGGCAAGCAGGTGGTGCATAAATCTACATGCAGGCAAAATACTCACATACATAAAATACAAATAATAGTATCTTCTTCAGAAGAAAAGAAAGGCAGCTCACATCTCACTGAGCACATTTGCTTAGTCATTCTTTTTGACACTTTATTCATATAGGGAGTGTGTGATATATTCTAACTAAAGCAGACATTTTAAAAGATGGACATTAAACCAGCGTGATGGGTGACTCAGTGGGTAAAGTGCTGCATAAGCCCCGTGAACTGAGTTCAATCCCCAGATCCCAGGATGGAAGGAAAGTAAAACAGCTCCCAAAAGCCATCTTCTCATCTCTACAGCCTTGCCATAGTGTGTGTGCACCTGTACAAACACATACACTACACATACATACACACATGCAGGCACACAAGCACAGACTTTCTCACACATACAGACACACTTATACATACATACACACACTCACGCAGACACAATGATACACATACTCATACACACACTTACACACTTTTGCACACTCAGGCATGCATGCACACACTAAACAATAACTAAAATATTTTTTTAATGTAGACAATAAAGGGAAGGACTTTTTCAAGATAAATAAATGAGTCAAAATATCCTCTGCCTGTTTCCCAGTTGATCCCCAAACCTCACCCCCCCCAACCACCACCCTGCAGCTCCAGAATAGACACAACTATGATCTTACCAGGCCAGAGCAGAGGCCTTCCTGCTGCTGATGGAGTGTGGATTTCACAAATTCATCCAAAGATTTTGGACACTCACAAGTAACAAAGGTAGCTTGTGACAATCCAGACATTTCCAGAATCCTGGTAACACCACTAGTACAAGGCATGGTTTCCCCATGAATAAGCCCATTTAAGAGACCGAATTAGATTGAAGTTGCTTAGTGAGCACAGAATTAGAACAAATGGAATTGCCGTCTGTAGAGATGTTTCATCAAATGAGAAGAACTGATTGAACTGCCTTCTCGTCTCTGGGTATATTCCTATCGGAATAACTAGACCCAGACCTCAAATAAATACTGACATGTTTTCCTTTTAGCTTTCTTTTTCCTAGAATCACTTCAGACAACTGCCCTTCTTTTAATGCATCACCACCCCAGATAATAAGAATGTACTTGATTGGATTGAAACTTGAAAACATTAATTACATTCCTGTCCTGGGGATTCAACCTAAAGAGACAGAATTGCTCTGAGTAAGGCTGGAGGACCACAGGGACCTGGATCCGGGCAGGCTCTTAGGATGTGGAAGGACTTTCCCCTAGTTAGGACCAGCAGAATCCTCCTGGTCTGGGTTATGGAATCTCCATGCACTCCAACTTGGAGGTTCCTAATGGGTGTAACAACTGTTCATTTGATTTAGGTTTTCTTAAAGAAGTACCAGATTTCCTGCTGGCAGGGACGGTACCCCTCCCTCCCCACATGGAACACCTGATGTGGGCCCAAGGAAAAGACTCAACCCTTGGGTGACAGCCTCCATGTCAGGAACAGTAATGATCCTTTCTTATTCCAATACTATCCTACCCAGCATCATACTCTTTTTCCTAGAAAGAACCGAGCCCATATTCTTCTGCTGAAAGCTATGAACGGTTAAAACACAGCAACTTAAAACTACACTAAGACTTTAAAACACCTTAAGAACAAGCAGTTTCTACCCCAATCTTTTTTTTTTTTTAATTTGAGTTAGAGTCAAGGCTCTGCTCTTTTTTGAATAGCCAAGAATGACCTTAAACTTCTGATCCTCCTGCCTCTACTTCCTGAGTTACAAGCCCATACCACACTATTGCTGGCTATGCGGAGCTAAGGATCAAACACATGTTGGATAAGCACTCTACTGACCTACTGACCGAATGACTCCCTTGACCCTCGACCCTCCAAATCTTTTAACCCCACGAAAGACACCTACAGACATATTTTCTCTGCCTTCTCAAGTGTATATTATCTACTAAGGTAGTTGAGAGAAAGACCAATATTCTGGGACAGCTCCAGAGAATAGGAAACATTAGGAAGTATTTTATGTCATCCATTCAGCACTGTATCCAAAGTGTATTCTTTTTTTTTTTAATTTATTTTTTTCCGCTTATTTTCCTACAGAACTTTTATATGTCTCATATGCCTTTGCCTTTAATGTATTCTTTTTTATTCTATATTATATTTACATTTCAGATTTTATCCCCTTACCCCATTCCCCCACCACCCAGGAACCCCCTATCCCATCCCCCTTCTCCTGATTCTATGAGGATGTGCCCCTACTTACTCCCCCCCCACTCCTACCTTCCCACCCTCGAATTTCCCTCCCCATTCCATGTTCAGCCCAAAGTATATTATTAACAAACCACAAAGTTTGACAAAACAGAAACTTAACAATCAGAAACCACCAGGCGACCTATGGCTGTGTCTACAGATTTGGCAACTGAACTACATTTCAAAAACTAATTTTTAGGAGCTGTGAATATGGCTCACTTGGAAACAGCTTTCTGTCCAAGCATGAGGACCTGAGTTAGATTCCTTAACCGATGTAAACAAAAGCCAGATATAGGGCACGATTTGTAATCTCAGTGCTCGGGGAAGCCTGGACAAGTGAATCCCTTAGGCTCACTAGCAGTTTAGCATAGATTACTCACTGATCTTCAGCCCAGTGAGACTCCTATCAAAAAGGTGGGGCCACCAGCAAGGTGACTCAGCAAGTACCATACAAGCTGGCAAATTTAATCCAGCCTTCCAGCCTTCAGAACCCACTTAAAGGTAGGAAGAAAGAGTACACTCCATGTGTAAACAAATGCAAACACTCCCCTTCTGTATTCCCTAAACAACCCAGTATGACAACTGATAACTATCAGAGCATCCCTATTGTATTAGGTATCACCAGTAATCTGGAGATGATTTAATATGCATAAATTTTATGCAACTATTTCAGCACTTTATTTAAGGGACTTCCATCCTCAGATTTTGATATTCACCAAAGTACTGAAACTAACCAAGGGATAACGTTATCTTTGTTTTGCTTCAGGAACATAAACACTTAAGTTTTTTTTTTTTTTTTTTGCCCTCCCCAACGAGCGGCACTAAGCCACTTACAGTCTGGTGTTGCTTTATTGAGAAATCATTGAGGTGGCTTACATAAACTCGTTAAAATTTTAATGTGTATATCTATAATGCATTTAACTTTAAATATTCCATGCACTTATCTGGATGTCACTATATCCTAGATGCCTACAAAAACAAATAGCTTTAGTGAGGTAGGAAGGTAATTTAATATCTGAGTGGAACAATACTACATGTTTAATTTAAAATTATGGCTTAAGTATAGCAGTGCCAACATAAAGTTACCTTCATTAAAGAATAGTAATTGGATTTAGTGTCACGTATGTACACGGATTTTATTAGAGAAAAGAAAGTGAAGTTTGTAGGTGAGTATAGACTGATGAAGTAAGCCCGGCTCACCTACTGTGCTCTTCAAAAGACAGGTACACACCATTAAGACAGATTGTGGAATTAATGTTAAAGCTCAAGGCTTTAGAAACTCCTTTAAAACACATCTAAAGATTTTTATCTTAATCAGCTTTAACCTGGGATGGTCAAATGTGCACATTAGAAAGGAGTCTCCACAGAAGATCAAGATGCAAGTCAGGTCATGGTCCCACATTAACTTCTTGATCCATTAGTCCTGATGGAATCTGAGTTAGCTGGTTTAAAGTTTTATTATGTCCTATAAATTGTTCTTCCTGATACACTGGCCACTCAGCCAGGCAGTGGTTGGGAAGGATAGATCATGCCTTTTCAGGAGTTTCATGGTACTGATTGACTAAAAGCACCTGGGTGAGTTCAGAGGGCATCTGATTCCAAGCTCTAATGTCCCAGAACGAAAGAGTTCACCAGGGACTCATGGTTAGAGACTGAAGTTGAGACCATTTATTAAGAGAAGAAAATGTGCCCCCCAAATGAGATTGGGTTAGTGAACTGATAAAAGAGCCACACGTGTTATATGGCCCTTAAAGGACATTTATAGCACCCCTCCATCTGTATTTTACAGACTTTCTCTCATACCCTGTGCATGTTCTGTTCTTTAGATGAAGCCCAAGGAAAGAAAGGCTTCCAGTCTTGCTCTGCAAAGTGATATCTGTCACATGTAAATCTTAATGTTTCTGACTCCATGCCCTTGCCACATCTATATAACTCCAGGCACAACTTGAAGACAGCTCCCCTGAAGAGTCTCTGCTCTCTCTGCAATTGTTTAGGAATACATGGCTACTGCCCATGAAGGTTTATTATACTCAAAAAATACATCATATATATATAATTGTCCTAATCAAGGTCCAGGGTAACTTGTCTTCTCTCTTCATCCCGCAGGAAATTATTGGAATGCTGCTTCCTTCCCAAACCCGTCATCCTACCTGCACTTCTCTACCTTCCAAGGGGAAACAAGTGCTGACATTTCTTTCTACTTTAAGACATTAATCCCCCGGGGAGTATTTCTGGAAAATCTAGGGAACACAGACTTCATCAAGCTGGAGCTGAAGTGTGAGTATTCATTTCTTGTCAACACGTTAGTAGTCACTCTGGTCTCAGAGATGTCTCAAGATAGCTGGCAGTGAAGACAAAAAAATCGCTGCTTTACTAGTGATGCGAGAGCATACAATAAGGTTCTTTGTTTAATGTGCTTGCTTTCCAAGGAAGTGGGTCAAGAGGAGTCAGAGGTGCGTAAACCAGCCTGAAAGACAGAAGGTAGAGAGATCAACATGAAGGAAGGTGGAGAGAACAAATAAAGATCTCAACGTGGCTGAGGCAGCCACGGAACAGCCATCTGATGAAACAAAACACTGCTGTCCAGTTCTCTCAGTGAAGTTCTGCATTCACATATTCCAAAAAGTGTAGGGTCATAATTTGGTTAGGCGAAGATGCAGATATGAAGAGTCAGGCCCAATTGGCCTTGGACCCACCAAGCATGTGGAGTTCCACATTCAGGATTGCCTTTGTGGGAAGAGAGGCCAGGCAGGTTCACAGACAAGTATTGCTTTACCAAGGTCCATGTATCCTCAGATTTAGGCATTTATAATATGCAGAACTCAAGGCTCTTCTATCTGTTGAGATAAGTCGAAACCATGCACAAGACTCTAAGCCCCGTCTTCTGCGAAATCTCAGCCCTTGCTGAGTATGTCAGACCGGCTTTCTCCCTGCATCTGTGCCTTTGAAGTTCTCTACACTGCTGTTAGCTTATGCTACTGTTCCAAGAATAATCCCAAAGCTATTTCCCAGAATGTCTAAGGTTTTTCTCTTTTTGTACTTATAAATATGCAATGCACCATTTAAAAAAGATAATCTTGGATAAACATTTTTTACGTTGAAATCCCACTGAGGTCTCATTTTAAATGGTAGATTGTAACAGAAGAACTAGGTGAAGGTGTTCCAGAAAGAGTCTCAGATTCAAATCCAAATTTAGGATTGAATTACTTAATCATATTGGATCCCAAGTTTTGAATTATATGAAATTATGATGTCGGTTTTGGGAGATTGTTCTGAAAATGGAATGCAGACTTCCATGGAGAATTTACTTCAGTATTTAGTAAGTACTAGAATTATCTTTGCAAGGTTTCCCATTGTAATGAGGGGATTTCAGTATGATCAGAATCCTTCTCAGCCCAGTAGTGCTGGAACCAGGGTCTTGAAATATTAGGCACTTGGATGTCACAAAAGTCAATCTTAGATAGTGACTCCAAATCCTTTGTCTCACACAAAAGAGGTTAAAGATGCGGGCTCTCGTGGGATTGTGTACAACAGAAGCAGATTTTACTAAGAATAATGGAATAGCAAGAAATTGAGGGAACATGACAGACACTCCCAAGGATAGAAGAGGCTTCTAGGAGAGAAAAAAGATCATTGAACTCCTTGGCCAGGGGACTTTACATGGACATGACAGATGTTAGACAGTGGCTGAAATAATGCCCATTGGTGTTGGCTAATTTTCTGGGCTATCGTGACTGAGTCAATCAGTGGGGGCCCACATGCTCTATGCCTGGACCAGCCATGGCAATGATCACATGTTATGTACTGTTCACCTCTGACTCCAAACTTGTTAGTTATTGCCCTTGACTGTCAATAGCTGTTAAGCATTTGGCCAGCATTATTACACTTGGACTCTGCAGGTACCTCAGGTGTCACTAATTATACTATGCTCTCTTTATCCTCATATTTACATAATCAGCTGTGGCTTTACCATGCCAGAGGGTGGACTCTATCCCAGTCACTAAGGTATAGCTGCAGTTTTTCTTGATTGCCTCATGTTAAGCTAGCGGTCTGAGATAGTGTCCTAAGCAGAAACTTATTGTTAGGAGCTATCCTTACCTATTGTTGAGTCTGTTACAAGCAGTTTAGAAGCAAGACTTTAAGAAAGGATGATAAACATGTCCTTCCAGAGCTTTGGGCATGGAAACAACCGGTCTGTCATCACTAGCCCTCTTCTTCCCCTTCTCTATCTAGCTTAGATATTTTCAACTCAACTGCAGGCCACCTTTTCATCTCCCTAGCTTGTCCAGACCTTCCTCGGCAAACCCTTCCCCTTTCTGGAACCCCAGCTTCTGTTCTCGCTGCAACAGACATGGGCAACTTATAGTTTTCATCATGGACAAGATCTGATTAAAAAGAAGACTGAAAGTAGTCTGGCCCTAGAATTAAAACTAATTAATTTATTGATTAAAATGCCCTCTCCACTGAATTAGGGTTCATAATTATTAAAATGGGATTTTTCATTTCCTTCAGTTAAAATTAATTTAACCAACTATGTTCTTACTTCCACATTAGTTAGAGGGCACATTAGAAATATCACATGGCCTAAAAATGGGTAGCTCTATATTTGAAAAGTTCTATATGTTTCTATAATGTTCTTTGGGTTCTCTGACTATTTAACCTGCTTGTGTTTTGTATAGTCATGTCTTGGAAGCAGGGAATAAGCCTCGTTCAGAAATTACATTGGCTTTCCTCAAGCCTTGAAGGATTTCATTTATTTCTTATTGAGGAAAATCTTCAGAGGTGCTTTCAAAGCCTACAGATCTTTGGATTGTAAACCTAGATCTTCACCTACTGCTCTAAGGGTCTTTCCTAGAAGGTCTTTCTGCAATAGCCAAAGGGTGGCAGAAAGTGAATTACAGCTTCCAACTTGTCATATACCTGACCTTTCTGTCATATTGTTTGTGTGGGGTGAAGATGTACAGGATCGTCAAGATGCAGGCTTGAAACAGTCTCTTCTAGAGCCTCCTGTACCTTCTCAAATCCACTAAAAGTGAAAATAGTTTATAAAGACCCTTGACCAGCAGACAGCAGAAAGCATCACTTTGAGCAATTTCATCAGAGTTCAAAGGTGCTTTAGTGTGTTGTGTGCAGTAGGTGATGACAGACGTGTGTACACGAGACAAACTTTTTCAAAAAAAAGTAACAAGTAGTGCTCCTGTGAAGCTGTCAATCCTTAAGAGAAACTGAGGCACAAATTAATTCATGATGTCCATTTGGAATGATTGTGTTGCAGCTTGGAAAAAAAGCTGAACTAAACGGTCTTGAATCTATAAGACAAGTTCCCAGCAATTTCATATAGCTGTTAAGACAAAGAGTAAAAGCACAAGGAAAGGTATTATTATTTTTGTGTTATCTGTGACCAAAATGTCTGAGGAAATCTTAAAAGGGTAATCATTTGTCTCAGCTTAAGAAATCATAAGGTTGAGTGTGTGGCCAGGTGACCCCACTTGGCCAGAACATCACAGCAGCAGGAATCTGTGTCTCCTGGAAGCTGCTGATTTGAATTGACCTGAAGGATGACAAGAGTCATGCAGAAAAGGATCAAGGCAAGACAGAGCCCCAAGGGCAGCCCCAGTGGCCTATTTCCTTCCATGAGTACAATCGCCTACATATTTTTACCCACCTGCCGACAGTGCCATCAAATTATGATCCGTCAAAAGATTAATGCACTCATTAGTTCAGAGCCCCCTGGATCTAATTTTTTTATTAATCATTTTATTTGTTCACATTTCAAATGTTATCCTTTTCCCTCAATGGACCCCTACCACTTCCCCTCCACTTTGCCTCTAAGAGGGTGCTCCCCCACTCTCCTACCTACTCCTGCCTTTCCCCTCTTGTATCCTCTTTCTCTGGAGTATCAAGCCTCCAAAGAACCAAGCACCTCCCTCCCACTGATGCCAGATAATTGTAGCAGAGGCTGTGGTCTAACCCATGTATACTCTTTAGTTGGAGGTTTAGTTTCTGGGAGCTCTGAGAGCTCCAGTGAGTTGATACTATTGTTCATCCTACAGGGTTGCAATCCCCCTCAGCTCCTTCAGCCCTGCCCCTAACTCTTCCACTGGGATCTCAGGACTCTGTTTAATAATTGGCTGTGAGTATTTGCATCTGTCTTAGTCAAGTGCTGGCAGAGCCTCTCAAAACACAGCCCAACTAGGCCCCTGTCTGCAAGCACTTCTTGACATCAGCGATAGTATTGGGGTTTGGTGTCTGTGGATGGAATGGATTACATAGTAGCGCAGTCTCTGAATGGCCTTTCCTTCAGTCTTTGCTTCATTTTTGTCCCTGCATTTCCTTTAGATAGGGACAATTCTGTGTTAAAAAAAAACTTTTAGAAGAGTGGGTAGCCCCAGTCTTCCACTTGGGGCCATGTCTATCTACTGGAGGTGGTCTCTTCCGGTTCTACCTCCCTGCTATTGGGAATTTTGGCTAATGTCATCCCATTGAGTCCTGGGAGCTTCTCATATACCTGGTGTCTAGGACTTTCTAGTGGTTTCCAAAGTTCCCCACCCCACACTACTATTTATTTCTACTCATCCTCCTGGCCCTCTGGACTTCTCTCCTGTCTCTTCCCATACTTGGTTCTGCCCCCCACCCCTTTTTTTCCTCTCCCTCTCTCTGCCTCCTCTGATTATTTTGTTGCCTCTTCTAAGTGGGTTTGAAGCATCCACACTTTGGCTTTCTTGTTAGGTTTCATATGGTATGTGAGGTGTATCATGGGTATTCTGAGCGTTGGGACTTATAATAGCTACTTATCAGTGAGTGCACAGCATGTATGTTCATTTGGGTGGGTTACCTCACTCAGGATGATACCTCAGTTACCTCACTCTAATTCTATCCACTTGCCTACAAAGTTTATGACGTCATTATTTTTAATAGCAGAATAGAATTCCAGTGTGTAAATATACATTTTCTCTATCCATTCTTCCATTGAGGAACTTCTGGGTTGTTTCCAGCTTCTGGCAGCATTTTGTTGCATACGGGAAACACACATCAGTGACAAAGACAGACACTACCTCGGGTTAAAAGGCTGGGAATTATTTTCCAAGCAAATGATCTCGAGGAACAATCTGGAGTAACCATTCTAATATCCAATAAAATAAATTTTCAACCAAAAGGTATCAAAAAATGGGGAAAGACACTTCATACTCATCAAAGGAAAACTACACCAAGATGAATTCTCA
Organism: Rhabdomys pumilio; assembly: GCA_030674055.1. Lineage (NCBI taxonomy): Eukaryota > Metazoa > Chordata > Mammalia > Rodentia > Muridae > Rhabdomys > Rhabdomys pumilio. Next base: position 52,222,788 of record JANHMN010000016.1, read on the forward strand.
ATTCTGAACATTTATGCTACAAATGCAATGGAACCCACATTTGTAAAAGAAATGTTACTAAAACTCAAAACACATATTGAGCTTCACACAATAATAGTTGAGAGACTTCAACACCCCACTCTCAGCAATGAATAGATCATGGAAACAGAAACTCAACAGAGACAAAGATGCAGTGAAATTAACAGAAGTTATGAACCAAATGGATTTAACAGATACCTACAAAACATTTCACCCTAAAACAAAAGGATAAAGCTTCTTCTCAGCACCTCATGGTACCTTCTCCAAAATTAACCAGACAATCAGACAAAAAAACAACCCTCAACAGATATAAAAGGATTGAAATAATCACACACATTCTATCAGATCACCACTGACTAAGGCTGGTCATCAATAACAACAACAGAAAGCCCATATTCTCACAGAAAATGAACAACTCTCTATTCAATAACTTGGTCAGGGAAGAAAGAAAGAAATTAAAGACTTTCTAGAATTTAATGAAAATGAAGGCAGAGCATACCCAAACTTATGGGACACGATGAAAGCAGCGCTAAGAGGAAAATTCATAGCACTGAGTGTCTTCACAAAGAAATTGGAGGGATCCTACACTAGCAGCTGAACAGCACATCTGAAAGCACTAGAACAAAAAGAAGCAAAGTGCTCAAGAGGAGCAGATGGCAGGAAATAATCAAGCTTAGAGCTGAAACCAACCAATTAGAAACAAAGGGAACTATACAAAGAATCAACAAAACTAAGAGCTAGTTCTTTGAGAAAATCAACAAGATAGATAAACTCTTAGCCAAACTAACTAAAAGGCACAGAGACAGTATCCAAATTAACAATATCAGAAATGAAAAGGGAGACATAACAATAGAAACTGAGGAAATTCAAAAAATCATCAGATCCTACTACAAAAGCCTATACTCAACAAAACTGAAAACATTTAGATGAAATGGGTGATTTTCTAGACAGATACCTGGTACCAAAGTTAAATCAGAACCAGATAAACTATCTAAACAGTCCCATAACCCCTAAGGAAATAGATGTTGTCATTAAAAGTCTCCCACCCAAAAAGGTCCAGGGCCAGATAGTTTTAGTGCAGAATTCTATCAGACCTTCAAAGAAGACCTAATAATATTTCTCAAACTATTCCACAAAATAAAAACAGAAAAATACTACACAATTCATTCTATGAAGCCATAGTTGTGCTGATATCTAAGCCACACAAAGACAAAACAAAGAAAGAGAACTTCAGACCACTTATGCTTATGCATATCAATGCAAAAATATCCAATAAAATTCTCAAAAACCAACTCCAAGAATACATCCAAATGATCATTTACCACAACCAAGTAGGCTTCATCCCAGGGAGGTGGGGATAGTTCAATATATGGAAACCCATCAATGTATTCTACTACGTAAACAAACTCAATGAAAAGAATCACATGATCATCTCATTAGATGCTGAAAAAGCCCTCAACAAAATACAACACCCCTTCATGTTAAGTCTTGGAAAGATCAGAAATTTAAGGCACATACCTAAATAAAATAAGACCAATATACAACAAACTAATTGTTTTTTAAAACCATAGCAGGCATACACAGGTGAACTCCACTTAATCCAGTCAAAGTAATAAAGAATAACCACTAAATGGTATCATATCAGTTGTTTGTCAAGATTATGTATTAAAATGGACAAGGTAGAAAAACATCCCCCAAGGAAAAATTTGAGTATTTTAAACAATATGTTTAAATTTTCTTGGAGGGGGCAGTTATAGGGTTGACAATTGTGGCAACTGGCTGCAGGAAAACAATAACCCTCAGCAGATAAGGGATAGGATGTAGTGACTTTGGGCTTAGTAGAGTTTGAGTATGCGCTAGGAAAATGGTGTGCGTCTGTAGGATTAAAAGATCCCTGCAGTGGATGTGACTGAAGCTGTCTGCATCCTCTTAGTCTAGTACTTTACATTGTACTTCCGTCTGTTTTTTCTATCCACTATTACTTACAACATGGAGGAAAAAACTGGTATGGTTGATACTCACTAGTAACTCCATGATCAGAATTATTCACTTCAACTTTCCTTTGTTGGATTTCTGGGGTGTAGGTGAAAAATCTTTCAGAAGAGCCTTCTGATAGCTGACTATCTAGAAGCTTAGAAAAGGTGTTTTTCTGCAGGCAAAGTTTGCTTACACTCCCTCTCCTCTTCCCCATTTCGTTTGTTAGGCTTTTTGATGGGAATTTAAATGTTGTTTCTCTGCGTGTGTCTCAGAGGGATTCCGTCACAGTGTATGCCTACATGTTGCTTTCCAGAATAGCAGTCCCGTTAATTAACTACATTGTGCCTTTCTGTCAAGAGTAGAGGATTCTTGACTCGGAGAACAGTGAGCTTGTGTACCACAAGTTAATGAGATGTCATCAGCATCCTTTGCACAAGTAGAAAAACACAAGATAAAATCAGACCGATCTTACTCATTAGCATATGTTAAGGTAAAATTTTAAGTCTCCTTCTCACTTACTATTTCATGTTTATTCACTCGTTCAGTGAGGTTTTCCTAGATGTTTACTAGGCTTCTGGTACTGTGATCAGAGCTGAGGGAACATGTTCAAAATACACTTTCTTCCCTTAACAGATGTGACCATTTGGAAAGCAGAAAAATAAATGGGTGGTTGTACATTAATAGGCCAATTCAGCCTTCTTAGGTCATTTTGTCTGAGGCCTTATGCCAGATTCTTTATACATATCACACCCCTATTTTAGCAACCCTCTGAAGCGGGCATACCATTCACACAAGCACCTAACAAATGAGGAAACTGAGGCATAAGGTGAGGATGGTCATGCAGGAAGTACAAAGCTAGGACTTGGTTTCAACTTTTTGCCCCTGAGTTATCCCTGTGGCCGTGTCAGTGCTTCACCTCTCTCCAACAGACAGCGACTGCCTGCGAGTGCTCATGGAGAATATTAAAGCCGAGTAGAGTGACAGGTTCTTCCCAGGGAATGTAATGCTTTAATTAAATTTTGATGGATGAGCAGGAGTCGATAAGGTAAAGATGAGGGGAAAGCAGGAATCTGGAAGGGAAGGGCGTTTCAGGATAACACCAATGGAAAGAAAATACTGAGTACTGAACCATGAGACCCAGGAGGGAGTGTGGCTGGGTGGGGGCAGGGTAGTGTACTAGGGAGTGGGAGAATAAGAGCTAGGAGGTTGGCAAGTTTAGTACCCAGTGTTCTCTTTTCTGGGGCATAATTTGGTTTAACTTGAAAATAAAAGTTACAGTAAGCTGGGGTGTAACATGAGCAGACTTGTATTCATCAGAATGATTAGTAGAAACGAGATATATTGGTCCGTGTTTTATAATGAAATGCCTGAGGAAGGGTGAGCTTTTGAGTACATTAGCAGCTCATATTTTGATGGAGAAAGTCCAAGTGGCACGGTTCAGGTTCTTGAAAGGGCGCCTCTGGGCTGGTTGTTCATGTTAGATGCAATGGTGACCACACTTGGGAGAGCAAATGTGATCTATCCCAACAGTGAGTCAGAGAGAGGCTCAGGGTCAGGCTCAGCCTCCTATTCCATCTTATGAAAACTCATCCCAGAGTCCCAACATGTGCCCCGCGCAATCGTCTCGCCAGCAAGAACGCACACGGGCACCAGGATCCTTCTGCAGCAAGCGTTTATTGCGATGAAAGGAGGAAGAGAGAGAGCCCCAAAATGGCACTGCTTATATACACCCTAGGGTGGCATGGACATATCTGATTGGCTGCTTGCTCATAACCCCGTATGACGCCCTGGGCTGGGCAGTGACTTGGTGCGCTTTCACCACTTGCACATGCACAATTTACTTGTTTACCCACTGGAGCACCGGATGCCAGCGCCATCTTGTAATGGCGAATGCTGTCACCGCTCGCCGCGGCTCTCTACACCAACATTCCCTTCTACTGGCACACTCTCAGTGACCTAAGGACCACCCATTAGTCTCTAGTCTTAAAGGTTTCCTTCCATCTCCCCCAACTGGGAACTAAGCCTCCAGACCATATGTTTTCAGAGAGTAAAACCAAACTATAGCTTTAGACAAGGAGTGATAGCCTGTATTAAGATCACAGAAGAATGATAGAACATGATGTAGAGAAAAGGGAATTTTGCAAACTTGGTATAGACAAGAGTACCTAAGACAAAGATATAGAGAAAGGAGGCAAGATATACAAGCATCCGAGTTCAGGGATAGAAAATAGCTTGTGTAAGACAGAGACAAAGACAACCATGTTCCAGAGATTGGATGGAGTTTTTGAGATGAATTAAAATGTAATAGATTCATTACTGCTGAGAAGCAACTAAGCCTATAATAGGAAGTGACTGTTAGACTTAACATGGACACATCAGTATCAACAAGTAACGAGATGCTGGGGAAATGTCTCAGCATGGACCACTTGCCTAGCATGGGCAAGACCGTAGGTTCTATCCCCAGGATTGCAAGAAACAAATTTATTAAGCCATCAGTGAAGTGAGTGGAAATGGTCTTGGAGCTGAAAGGAAAATTATTTTATTTATTATACTTTTGTTTGAAGATGCAAGAGACAGAAGTACCTGTCTACGTGTACTACAGGGAAATTCTTGCCACAAAGAAGAGACCAGAGACTCAAGGGGAAAGATGGAAGGACTGAGGGCCTTTGAGGAGATCAGCATGGGTGACAACTATAAGCATCCTGGTACCAGAAAGCAATGTGGAAAATGGTCAGATGAAGAGAGTGAACATAAACCAGAAACCACCAACCAGGCATTGTCCATGCAAACGAGACCTCCCATCATTGTGGCTCTTGTTAGTACTTTTGAGATGGCTAGAAGATGGTACTTTAAAAAACAAAAAAACAAAAACAAAAACAAACAAAACAAAACAACAAAACTACTAGAGCGTATTCCAGAAAGCCCAGATTGTAGATCCTTGTTCATCGCTGTCCAACACAGACATGCGTTAACTCTTCTTATAGCATTTTCCTTAAGGAAATAGCCTGACTCCTCTAAACTGCCTTTCCCCTTTTCTCACCATGGCAATAACCATAACTGTGTTCCCAGGATCACATCATCACTTAACCCAGCACCTGTTGTATGCTGGTGCTGGAGGAGATACAGAGAGAGGAACAGATACCTTCTCTAGCGAAGGAGACAAGCTTACTCATGATCACATGGATACTAAATTTGTCGGAAGCTTTCCAAGTAGCAGGACTGTTCTAAAGTTTTATGATACAATTATCTGAGATTTCATTTTTAAAAATTATTCATAATCTACAGATAAGGAAAGAGAAGCACACAGCTTAGTCAAATTATTTTAGATATGATAGTTTGGATTATTTAAATGCAATAAGTTAATGATAACAATGGGCATGAGTTATTGAAACAATTAAATCAGAATGATATTGCAACACTGAACAAAGACTCTGGAGCCATAGAAAGGGCACAAGGAAAGGAAGAGTAGTCCAACCACTTCCTGGCCCAGGATATGGACCCAGGGCTAGTCAGGCAATGCTGAGCGCTGTGCTTTAGGAGCCTGTTAGGCTGAACTAACTAGAGTGAGCAGAGGGAAGTGTTAGTTAAAAACAAATAAGTTTTTTAAGGCAAATGAAGATATTCTTTAATTTTTCACAGGAAATTCACGAAAGAGACAAGATTTTTGAATGGAATGATTATTGAACAGGAAACATCATGTGAGCAGCAATCGGAAGCTATGGTAAAACTTTAAGCTTCCATATTGGACACGTTTGAGCTTTTTCAGATACCAAGATGAGTCAGAGTCTGCCTTTAGCAGACAGATTTACTCAAAAAAAAAAAGTGTGGAGGCAGCAGTCTAATGGCCTCCTAATCTCAGGAAGGGGTATTAAAGAAAACCGCACATTTCCAGCATGCAGCCTTCTGCCGCACACACGCTCTAGGAAGTCACAGAAGAAATTACTCTGCAATATGTAGAATGTGATGAATCAGAAACAGTAAATTAATGACAATTTATCTACCACTACTTCAAAATTGGAGCAATTTTTTTTGATGTTAAAAAGAGTTTCATGCATGCAGAAGCGAAGAATGTGGAATCCCACTTAACCTGGCTGTAAGGCGATGGCACGTTATTTGGTATGCTTCTTAAAATACTATGAAGTTTTATTTTGTTTTGTTTTGTTTTGTTTTGTTTTGTTTTGTTTTGTTTTGTTTTTAAATAAAAGCCAGATGTTTGCACCTAGATTCTTTCTTTTAACTATTGGAGCCAACCCAGGCTATGGGCATGAATTTAGGATGAGCGTGAGCATTTCTATTCCTTTAAAAGTCTAGCTGTGGCTTCAGTTTGCACTCAAGATTAAAAATCTAAAGAAGAGCTCTATACAGTTACTATGTATAAGAAAAAAATGCCCATTTAATGATTTAAATATTTACTCATAACACTTGAAGATGTTTTAAAATTCTCTAATTCTTATTCTAAGTTTTTTAGTTTAGATTATGGATAAAAATCTTAGCCTAAATTAAAGATGAGATTTATGTTTTATTAAAGCTATTTGTCCATCAATATTGGGAGATGTATATATAAATAATCAGTAGATATAGATGGATTGTGTTTTTCTAGACTTTTTCACTATTTTTAAGGAAGCTCTTTGCATCTATGTTATGGACGTACCGGGACGGCAAGGATAAATTTCAAAACAAATTGTTCCCTAGATAGGAAATTTTTATTGTTACCTTAGGGCCACCCATGCCTGCTAGTCTGGAATTTTCCAGCTAAGGCTGGGGATTCATTCTAAGTTGGTCAGACAGGATTCCCTCTCTGCAGAGTCTGTGGTCTTGACTTCCCCATAGTTGCCCAAGTGAACAAGAAATGTTCGTGTTCATCCTAAATTCACACCCATAGCCTGGGTTGGCTACAATAGTTAAAAGAAAGAATCCAGGTGCAAACACCTGGCAACTTCAGAAGACAGCCTAGCTCTTTGCCAGCCTCACATGGCCACCCTCTTGCCAACCAGCAACCTCTTTTCTCCATCATGAGATAGTGAGGTTATTCTGCTTGCTTTCATAAAACAGCAATTCTTCCTTTGAAAATCAGTCACCTTCTTGGTAACAATTTCTTTGCCTCTGGCTCAGATCCTGAACTCTTTGAGTATCCAAGGGCAGGGAAGGTCTTTCTAGTCATACTCAAAGTGATAGCTTGTCCTTCTTTAATTTCTGTTCTAGAAGGTAAGGTCCAGGAAACAGACTCTCTGAGACCTTACTGCATGATGTCTTAGAATATCCCTAGTAAGTCTGTGGTTACTTACTTGGCAAAATTAAAAGTATTTTAGAAGAGTAAATATATAAATGTGAAGAAGTAGAATTTCCCCAGCTATTTTATTACACATATATTACCAAACGTATAATTGTGTGTGTGTGTGTGTGTGTGTGCGCGCGCTCATCCATGTAGTATTCAAGAATAATCCAAAATAATCAGCAGAGATCAAAGCCAAGAGAGGGGCCACCTCCAAGTATTCAATAACATTCTTTATCTTTATCCAAGAAATAAATACCTATGGAAACATGTACCCAGCTCAACCCTGACATTTACATGTTTTGTAGAACTAAAGGGAACTCTGGTATGTCATTTTCTACCTCCAACCTTCAGTGGACTCACAATTAAGGCCTTTGCTATTCATGCAGTGACTCCCTGGTCTCCTATAGAGGCATGGGGAAGGGATTTTCCAAAACTAATGGTGTATGTATAGAAATCCCAGTGGCTACCATTGATGTCTGGTTATAAATGATATTAATAGCATGCCAGCCCACCCAGAAAGGTTCATGAAGGACTTGAGCTTAGCACATCAAAGCAAAAGTCCATAGTCTCCACCCAAAGCCTTCTCCTCTGCTCATCACTCATTGACATCATCTGTGTTTTCTTCATTACCCAGATTTGAAAAGGAAAGTCCTCATTAGGTTTTACTAACCTCCTTAACATTCCTTTCTCTGTCTCCCATGATAGCTTTGTCCCTTGACATCCCTGAACTCTTGACTCAAGGTGTCTCATGATGTGTCTCCTTCCATCAAGTACCTTCCTTTAGACATCCAGTTTCTACAAATCTGACCATCATACTCCTGTTCTTGGAAATCATAATGGTTTCTCATGCCTTGTGAGACCATGTTCAAACCAGCAAGCTTGATGACCAAAGCTTTAACTTCAATCTTAGCCTTCTTCACACAGCACGCATGCTCTTTACCCATCTGCACTGGATGATTTCACCCACCTGATTTTGTCCATATCCCACTACTGGCAATCCCTGGTGCTTTCCTGAGACTTACTGTGGGTTTTCCTATTCTAGAATTCTCTCTTCTTCCCTGATTAGGCAATCCTTCCTAAGCACATAAAAAATTCCAATTTTGTTGCATCGTTATTTAAAACACAAAATAGAAATAAATAAGAGGGTCTTCATTTTCAAAAAAAATATAAAATTCTGTAAGACACTTTGGTGATTGTCTGGAAGATAGCAGGTACCTTTGTTAGTGAGTGTCTTCCTGTAGTGTCTACCTAGATAGAGTGTAAGTTGTCTGTCATTACTGTAGAGAAACAGATGCTTTCTTCTACCTCATTGGCTCTGATTTCAATGATTATTTACTACATGTGGTAGCTCATAAGAGTTTTCCCTTTGAAACAAGATGGCACATTAGAGTACACACACACACACACACACACACACACACACACACACACACTCCAAAAACATAGCTAGCGTCACCTTGCCTAAGACCAGTTAGAAGATGAGGGCTTACTAATGGATAAACCAAGCATAAATTCGCACAGTCTGAGGCAGAGGCATGAAAAAACATTGAAACATTGTGTCATTATTGATCAGTGATAAGTGTGTGAATTAGGGAAAAAAGTGGGACTGTATATGTGAATTTTAAACTGTAATAAGGTCAGTCACCTTCCATCTGCCATTCTAAGAGTCAGTAGTGTCTCCACAGGCTCAATATTTTCATGAAAACAAGAGCTTCAAGAGAAAGGTTAGTGCTATAGTCAGCCAGTGTATATTAGCAATGCCAGGAAAGCTGATGCAGCCAAGGATGACACACGGGACCAATTAATTCAAAGCTGGTTTTTAAAAAATAAAACAGAAGAAGATATAATAAATCAAGAGCCGAGCTTCATTTAAATACAGTGAGTGACTGGCATGGATCACTTGAAACAACTCAAAACCAAGAAATATCTCAAAAGGCCAAAGAGACCTAAGGATAAGTATAACGGTGTGAACCTTTTCACAAGCCCTGAGAAAAACATTGTGTCATCAAAATCATGGAAGGAAACACTAACCCATTGAGGACAACCAGAAAGATTACAAATGGCACAGCTGGAGAATTTATTTCTTTAAAGATACTTACTAATATTAAAAGATAGCTTTTAATAACAGTCCCAAGAGGAGAGAAAAAAATTAAAGTCTTACCTGGAATCTCAGATGAAAGCAGGGGCCTCTCACAGGCTAACAAGTGCTCTATCAAACTACAGCAAAAACCCTCTCTATTTTTTGAGACAGAGTATTGTACAATTTCCCAGGAAGGCCTTGAACGTCCAATTCTCTTTGTCATGGCCTCCAAAGTGGCTGAGAAAATAAGACTGTGCCCCCAGTTTCAGCTTTCTTCATAATCTGTTAGACTAAGGTCATTACTGAAACACATTCCTAATAAGAAAAGGACATCCATTTCTATCTCAACCACATTTCGTTTTATCATTTTTGTCTTTATTGTCTAGTCTAGGTACTTTCTAATTTATGAGAATGAATTCTAGAGGTTTCTGACTTGGGTATTCAGAACACAGAATTATTTTTCTACACACATAACACTATACAGCATTCAAATTCCATAATCAACCATGAAGAACACCAGCCTCCAAACTGCAGGGGCTAAATGGAGGTAGGTCCTGGGGTCTGAAAGTCATGTTTTCTACAATGGCAATTCTGAAGAGCAAACCAATTGCTTTGCATGTTTCTGAATCTTAAACTTGTACCTAATACTTGTTGATATGGGAAGTTTTCATTTACTCTTATGATATTCAGAACACAGTTCTGTAAGTACAGGGAAGCTCCAAAGAGTTCAGGAACCCTGACTCAAGCACCGTCACTTGGCTCCCAGTCACTCCTCTTTGTTCTCTGATGTCTAACAAATCTCACTCATCCATTTAAATATAATATTACAACCTCAATTTTTTTAAAGAAATATTATATTTTCTCATTTGAAGCTTGATATTGGAAATAAAGTATCATATCAGTTTCATGCTATCAAAATTTTGGTTGCTTGGGGAGGATACTCTAATATTATAGGGAGGTATCATCTTTAAAAACTGAGAAATTTTGATAAAACAGTAAAAGAGCTAGAAATAAGAAATATTCTTATTGTGGAACTAGGTAAGTTGCTGTAACAAACCCCCAGGTTTCATTGGCTTGATAGCAGTCTATAATATGGCTGCCACTCACTAGTCTGTGAAAAGATTGTACAGGGTAGATTAGAAAATTCAACCTCCTTCTGTTATCTGGTCCCACTGTGTCCCTGCCTAAAAACATGCAAATTCAGTTGGCAGGATAAAACAAAACACAAACAAACAAACAAACAAACAAAAAACAAACAAAAGATGTCCATGAGATGCATTCTCTTTTCTTGAAACATTCTTTTGCTCTTGGTCCGTTGCTAAAAACTTGTCTCATGACTCCACTTAAATAACTAGGAGTCCAGATGCAGCTCCAGCCTATATGACAGCTGTGCAGAGTAACTGAGATACACAATTCAGGAAGAATGAGCAGTTACAGGTACTAGGACACCCAGAAGGTGAGCCTGAACCTCACCTGAGGAAATCCAAGTAGGCTTCCAGATGATGCAGCCTTTGCCTCACACTAAAGGACAGCATGCATATAAACACAAGTGCAGTCATTTTTCCAGGAAAGGGTACGTAAAAGAAACTGGGGAGATTAGTCAAGGCACACATAAGCAACCAGAAATCACGGTGCTAAAGTCCTAAGAATAGTTAGAAGATTCTTTTCTTTTAAAAGAAATTACACTATACACATTTGTGTTAAGTTTCACAAGGGGAAGCTAACTAGACCCACATCCTCTTAGGAAATTATTCATTTTTCTTGTCTTTGTGGATAGTATTAAGATGATCAAATTTGGTTTTCTGCATCTTTGAATTTGATTCCTCTGATGAGAACTAATGCGAATTCCAAATGACTTCTCATGAAGAGTGAGGATATTTAGTATTCTATGAAGTCTTTCTGGGTGAGTGCAACCAGAGCCCATGAATAATAGAAGTGGTGCATATCTGTCGAGTGTAATTATAACAGTGAATTATGCTCATCCTGCATTCTGCTTCCTGTATACATTAGTTTAACACTAGAACACGCTGGCTGAAGACCTGTGAGGATTTTACTCTGAAAATAGCATGCCCTTAATTTTAGCTCTTTTATTTGAGGCAGAGTTTTATGTAGCCCAAGAACTTGGGTTCTTCTGCCTCCTCTTCTTCCACCTCCCACATGTTAGATTACAGCATGAGCTATGGGGCCTGATTTGCTTGAGACCCCAGGTTTGACGACTGACAGCCAAGCACTCTCCCAACTTGGCTACAACACATTTCTAGTACATTCTTATCCAATTTTAATAAAATAAAAAAATATATTAGTTTGATTTAAAACCTATTTCATAGTAGAATTTAACCAATTTTTTAAATTTTTCTTAATGTTCTAAAAATTAAAAAGAAGTACAGAGAAATAGTTTCATTTAAAATTCCTCTAGGGTCTAGATTTAAATGAAATCTTGTTCTCTGCATTTTGATTAACTAATTGCCCTGATTAAATGCTTGTTAAAATGATAAAATTAAGTTGCTTAAAATGCCACCAATCTTTGCAAAGGGATGTGAAAATTACTAGATTGTAACTTTAAAAGTATACAAATATTGTTTCCATGTTGTCAAGTGATTTAAAAATCCAAAGAAGCAAAGGGGACTTTTTAAAAAAACTATAATTCTGTATTCTAATATATTTGAATTACCATTTGGTGCCTACATTCCTAAATATTTTCTATTCATTTATACCATTTTTTTTTTGCAAAAATGAGAATATGCGAGGAATACCTTTTTATAACCCAATTTTCATTTAGGAATATGTTAAAAGCACATTTTATGTCAATTTTTTAAACCCCTACAACAGGAGTTTTTAACTAAAGGCAATGGGTATGTCAAATGTCGAGGATGGTTTATAGTTTGAAAGAATTAAATTTTACATTTAAAACACAGCACCAAAATAAAACTAATGTTTTTGAAATACACCTTCTCAAGAATTACCATTGACTGGTAGCATGTTAATCTGAGATCTTCTGGCATATATCCTGTTATTTATTCACTGGCCTCCTGCATAGAAATAAATATATCATTATATCAAAAAACAGAAGTATAGGTTTAAAATAATTGTTGAATGTTGAACAGCACCTCAACTACTAAATATTCCCTTTACCTGCAAATCCATGTTGCTGGACTTAACTCTTTTTTAATTTATTTTTAAATGTCATACTGAGCAGCGATCAAAATTTACATCATTTCTACCCCACATTCTTCCCTGTTCAAGTGCACCTGTGTCCTCCATCTCCTATTCAGTTTCATAACTTCTTTTTCTTTAGTTATTATTACATCATATACATATATAACTCCTTTGTCCATTAGTGTTACTTATATTCACATGTGTTTAGGGGTCACTACTTAGGATTTCATAATTTATACATCTCTGGAGAAAACCAATCTTCCTTCTCTCTGCTAATAATCTAGGGATGAAACCTTGTGAAATTTCCCCCATCCACAACCATGTGCTAATTGGTATGTTATAATTATGCAAGTCTTGTTTAGGCAACTATATTGTTGAGATTTAATGAGTACAACTACCCTGTCATTAAAGACACTATCTCACAACAGACATCCTGGTTCTCTGCCTCTTACAATATTTACTTTCTTCTTCCCAAGATGTTTCTCATACCTTAGCTGTAAGGACTGTAGATACATCCGTTGGGGATGAGCACCCTATTCTACTTATTTTCTGTACTTTGACCAGCTGAGGATCACTGGAATAATTTTCTCCTACTTCTAAAAGAAGGTTCTTTAATAAAATCTGAGAACTACCTTATCTGTGAGGTTAAAGATAAGTATTTAGATACAGTTAGAAATTATATTGGCCTAGAAAAATGGCAGTAGTATGTTTTCCTCTAGGTTCTATGACTTTTCAGTCATGGGTTATTGCTAACTTTATAGTACCAGGCATGAGTCCCCTTTTATTAGGGATTGGTACTTAATTAGGCGCTATTGGTTGCCACAAAGATAAAAGCTACTGTTGAAGCACTGGAGATGACCTTGTGTGCTCATCGCTGTGGTTCATAGGTTTTAAAGCCAGATAGGAGTACTGAGATTGGATTATTGATTGCTTTTTTTCCCTTGGAAGCTTCCATAGCACCTTTTGGTAATATCACAGCAAGTCTTCATGGAGACTTCCAGGTCAGTTCCAGCTCAATTCCTTCAACTCATCTGTCCAAACTGTGGACTCGTCAATCATAGAGTCTGACCTTCAAATTCCTGAAGGCAAACAAATGTATTGACAATAACTTATATTGTTTGGGGAATCTCCTGTACTCTCCAAACCAATAACTCCTATCTGGCACTGGAGCATTCCTTGGGTAATCAATGTTGGAGAAGGCAACATCATCGTGAACAAAGAAAAGTTCAAGGTAGCCCTGTTAAAATCAGGAATGGGACAGGGATGTACGTTCTCCTAACTCCTTTTCAATCTGATGCTTGAAGCCCTAGCTAGAGCCGTGAGGCAGAGGAAAATTACAGGCATACGAATAGAGAAAGGTGAAGTCAAGTTATCCCTATTCGCAGATAGTTTCATATTATACGTAAGGGATTTTAAAATGTCTACCAGAAACCTTGTAGAAATGATCAACACTTCCAGCCAGTGAAGCAGCCACAGGACTCAGCATCCCATTAGTCTTTCTGTATACCAATAACAAACATGCTAAGGGGATCCGGGAAACACTCGAATTCACAGTAGCCTCAAAAAAATAAATAAATAAATAAATCTAGAAATAAATCGAACCAAAAATGTGAAAGACCTCTACAATGAAAGATTTAAACCTCTAAAGGAAGACATTGAGAAAGTGTCTTGTTTTTAAAAAGTGAAGTGATTCTTCCTAGATTGCTCATGAAAGTGCAAAAGACCCCAACTAGCCAAAACAATTCTGAGCAAAAAGAACATGCTGGAGGAAACCCTGTACTACACTTAAAGCTAAACTACAAAGCTATAGCAATAAAAGAGAACAAACATGATATTAGCACAAAACAGATACGTAGATCAATGGAAAGCATAGAAGATGCAAATGTGAGTATGTCAAATTACAGCCATCTGATATCTGAAAAAGAAGCCAAAAATACACACTGGCCGGAAAATGATATCTTCAACAAACGGTACTTGGGAAAGTTGGCTTCCCACATGTAGAAGAATAAAATCAGACCCATAGCAATCGTTCTGCATACACACCGACTCAGAATAAATCAAAGACTTCCACATGAAACCTGAGAACTTCTAGAAGAAAATATGACCTTAACTCTTTAAAGAATTTTACAAATTTTGATATCCTCCTTTTTGTTCCTAAATTCTCCATCATACTACACAACATTACACTACAGATCTTGGTATGTACCACACTACCACTGTGTGTGTTCACAGGCATGTGGAGGCAAGAAGACAGCATCGAATGGCTTCCTTCATCAGTTTTCCACCTTAGAGTTTAGGAGAGAGTGTTCTTTTGTTCTGTGTCACAGCAACAAGCAGCAGGGAAGGAGGAATGATGGAACAGGAGACTGAAATTGGAAAGGGGCAATGAAAGACTACCCAGTAGGATGGTGTTGCTAATGGGTGGGCCTTTTACCAAAGCTTCCCCCCTTAGTGTACTTGGTGAAAATGTGTGGAGCCATCTTGAGGCAGAAGTTGATAACCAGCATAAACAGACCTTAAACCTCTCTCAAAAATGTTCTAGAAAGAAATCATGTCCCTCTAGTTCACTAAATCAGAAAAAAACCCAAAAACTATAAATATGACTGTTTGAGCATTGTACAAACTGGTCCTAAAAGACTTCTGTGTTTTGTATGTGCACACTTTAGGGAGACAAAATGTTTATTTATGCAATATGTACAGGAAAGCTATGTGTTCAGCAGTCACAGTCAGAAGCAAAGAGTGTTTTGTGATTCGTCATTATCATTATTTAACAGTTTCCATTTCCAGAGGAGCACTTTGTTCAAGCCGTGTTTGGTTGATGCAGCCATCGGGAATTTATAAAGTGCTTCCTGTCATTTCTCAGATGTGGAAATATATGACCTCAAGGATCTCACTCTTCAAGCAGCTGTCAGGGAACACTTATCCTAGGAAACTGAGTTTCAGAGACCTACTGTCTTTAACATGTGACCCTGAGGTTCCTCTAATACCCAATACTGATTTAAAATTAAAAGGAAATTAAAATAATCATAACTAGTAAAAGAAAAAACTAACAAAGTAATTCAGATCAGTTATGTCTCTCTTGTAGTGGTTCACAAGCAGAAGAAACATTTTTCATTTTATTAGCATTAATTAGTTTTACCAACTTATAGGTTCTGTTGTGATATTTTATACTTTTATAATCTTAAATCCTTATTATCATTTTCTGTTTCTAAAACACTGCTCCCCTTCCTCTACCCTCAGGCCCACCTTCTACTTTCATGCATTCTTCTCTATTGCTCTGTTTTCCCTTAACTGATATTATTCTAAATACCATAATAAAGATAGAGCTTCCATTTAGCATTGATGGATAGATGATGAAGATAGATAGGCAGATAGACAGATAGATAGGCAGACAGACAGACAGACAGACAGACAGACAGACAGACAGACAGACAGACAGAGATTTACATTTTTAGGACTGACCACATAGAATTGGAGAAACAATTGATGCCTCATCCATGGGGAAGACTGATTCCCCCTGTCTTGGTAGTCATTAATTGCCTGTATCTCTTCACTAAAAGGTTGTGTGAGATTCCCCCCCCCCCCTTCCACTTGGGCATTTCAGCTTGTGTTATCACCCACTATATGTCTCAGCATTTACATGTAGAGTCCATGTTGGCCTCCTACCATGGTTTTACTTTGCCCCCTCCATCCAGCACTGCTGTGCTCTGTGCTGCTAGTACATCTGGTGCTCCAGTGGAAAGCAAAACACAAGTCTGATCTTACATTGTGAGCCTGTAGCTTGCAGAATATAAGTCTTCATTTAACACTTTTAGAATTCTCCTTAGAGAAACCTTGCTCAAATTTTACCAGATGAGTATTTAAAGAATTTTCTGGGTGAGTGAAGAGCTTTACAAAACAAAGATGACCCATAGGGTGAAAATACAGTTCATAGCAACCAGGAAACAGGCAGCTCACTCACCACCCTCCTGGTAGATATATCCACACCTCTCACCAGCAGCTATCCCCTCCCAAAACCTATGAATCCTCTCATCCTGGGCTCCTGTCCTTGTCTTCTGCTCATTTTCAATATCTACATCAGAACAACCATCTACATGTCAGTTACTTAAAAGTTATGGTCAATTAATTGACTAAAGCGTTGTCTTTTCATAAACTCTGTGTTGTCTCTTTTTCACTTTGCTAATGTCTCCCCCAATTCAAGCCCTTTCAACTCCTGGCTGAGTTACCTCTTTTGGACCTCAAATTCAATGATCCCTTTGACTTGAACCCTCCCAAGCCATTTAATTAGCTTATTATCTCTGACATAATCTTAAACAAACTTCACAAATTACCCATTATCTTACTGACACAAGTATCTTTCAGGAAGTATTTCTGTTTGGAACAAAAGCTGAGGGTCCAAGAGGATCACTTCCCTGGTGCCCACACTCTTAATTCACAGTTTTATGTACCTGGGGAGTCTTTAGGCAGCTTATTTACAGTTTGTCTATAGAACCTGCATCTACCTCTATCACAAACACTGTAACCCTAGTGTCACCATCTAGGCGTTCTATCTATTCTTCCACATCTGGACCCTCTATGACCAGTACTGATGCCTCTGCCTCACTCCATCCAGGGGATACCAGAAACTCACTGCCTGCCTTATATCAGCCATGTGCTAGTGTTTCAAATCATGTATCATTTTCGATTGAATTTTATCTTTAAATCACATAGGTCCATTAATATTCAAAAAGTTATTCTCAGAGGTAGCTAAATGCATAGAGGAAACTAAAATTAGAAAGGCTTTGCATTTTAAAGGCAGCACTCTGCCTCTGCCTGTCCAATGGCATCTCATTCACACTCCCTTTCCTCTCCAGATGCCTTTGTTTGTGAAGTTAGGTTTTCAGCTATAATAAAAAGCTTAAAGGCTAAGGTACATGAAGAGAAATATTTCCCATACTCAAGAGGTTATCAGGATATGGAAGACTTTAAAGCAACTTTATAACATTGATTCATAAGCTTAGACTATTTCCTTGAAGAATTCCACCCCCCAAAAAAATTTCAAATAAATTTTTCTGGCTCTTGTTCAATTTCAGATGTGTTTAACACCTTTTATCCTGGTGTGAATATGTATAGATGGCTTTAAACCTCTCTACATACACAAACTGACAAAACTAAAAGAAAAAATATTGGGACCAAAACCAATGCAATGGAGTTAGAAAAACAAAATCTCAATGTTTCATTATTACTGCATTCTAATGGCTTACAGCCTCGATGTCCTTATCTAGACAGCCAGACTGAGATGGGAGGTTGAAGCACATTCTCTGAAGTCTTTAGATTTGAATGTCGCTGGGTCCATCTATTGTGTGTTTTGGAATTGAAGTGCTGAAAATTTGGGAGTTATGCAGTTAGAACTAACTGACAAATTACAAACACAATCATTTCCATAAAGTACACACACGTCTCACATCGATTGCGAGAGTAGATTCACACAGCTACCCCAGATTCAGTAATACTCTGGAATACTCGTGGAACTCATAAAAAGGCCTCTGTGCTCACGGCTGCTGTTAGTAGGAAAAGATGAAGGTGAGATCCAGACAAGGGGAGGAGCACAACGTACAGAGTCCAGGGAACATCCCCAGAGACTGAACTTCAAGTCACCCACTCCCTGTGGAGTGAGGAATGTATTTCTTTACCTAAGGAACTTCCCTGAGTCTCAGAGTTCAGTCCTCCTTAGCTCTCTTGTACAGGGATGATAGCTTTTTTTTCTTTAAGTAATAACAACCAGAGGTGAGAATTTTAAGAAGGTAAACCTCATTAACAGAAGAGTCATTCGTGCCTACCCTTTGACGTGGCTTATGGTGAATCAGCCTTCCTCATGAGTGGTCCCTTGTCCTGGACCAGCTGGACCGCTCTGCTGCTTCGGTCTGTGGGTCAGAGTCTATCAAGAGAGAGAGTGGGGATAAAGGGGAAGAGAAGCGAAGAATGGAGACAAGACAGAGGGTCTGATCAAGTCTCAAGTCTCCTTTGTTGTCTCTCTCATTGAAGGGAAGTCCGGGGTATTTATATGCTTTGCCATGTGCCTTGTAGGCATGGATATCACGTGCCTTGCAGGTGCGGATATCACATGTGCCTTACAGGCATGTATGGTGTGGATAGCACATGGATAGCACTGTGCACCACACGCCTTGCATGGAAACCAAGTATGCCTTGCAGCTGTGGGCACTAAACAGCAAAACAAGCTATGTGGGATAAACAAGATATTTATCAGAGTGTGCTCAGCTGTTGTATGCTGTTGAAAAACAAGTCTCTTGTCAGGGTATATGGCTCGAGATGGCTTCAAGGCTGATAGTAGCTTTCTGCTAAAAGTAGGCTCCCAACAGTCCCTTGGCCAGGTGAATGACCAATCCAAAAGAAATAACTCTTAAAGGAGGAGACAATATAACAACACACTTCCATCCAGAGGTAGATTCCATTCTTTTAGGAGGAAACTGCTTTCTTTAAAGGGCACCAATAATGTCCTGGCCCTTAATGCAATGTTAACAGATAGAATTGCTGACATATCTGAAAAAGTTAGATACTACTTAGAATAATTGGGCTCCATAGTAAGTCATAGTGTTGACATATCTGCTACAACCCAAGAATCTCAAGCAAACAAACTCTTACCAACCAGGACATTCCAAGGGAGGGTCTCCATATTATCTCCCTAAATCCATGGAAAAAGCCCAGACTTCTTTTAGAGAAAGATTAGATAACAAAAATTTACTAGATTTTTAAAACTACATTTTTAATACATACCAATGATGCCTACATACAGCACAGAGTGTGGCATTTCAACACATTTATGTAAAGTATAATGACTAGATAGAAGCAATTCACGTCTCTATCACCTTATACATGAGTCCATATGGGAGATGGAAACAATATCCAATGTCCTTTCTTTTATCTGTTCTGTAATATTAAATTAATTGTTGGTAACAGTTTTCTTACTATGCTGTAGAACACTAAAAGATCTTTCTCCTATTCTAAGAATTTTTTTTAACCTTCCATTTAGTCCCTGAATGCTCCCCCTTCTCAGCTCTGATAACCATCCTTGTAGTCTGTACTATGAAGGGTAAAAGTAAACTCTTTGCTACACAGTTGTTTAAATCTTTCTAGTCACTCACAAGGTTCCTGCATACCAGCAGATTAGCCAGAAGAAAATGTGAGATCCCAGTGTTTCCTAAAGCAGGATTCCAGGACTGTAAACTTCAGAATCAGTTGGTTTAACAAAATATAGACATGGGTATTTACCCATTTCTGCACATTGCTGGGGACAACACTAAGGGACAGTTGCTTCAAACAGATGTAGCCACTCTGTGGTATGTTAAGATGAGGGAACTACTTTGTGCTCTTAGGGAAGATGCTTGTGGAATACCAGGTATAATTCCAAGTGTTTGATGATGTTGAAAATGCCTAATTTTCCCTCTTTGAGGTACCATTACTGTAACTGCCTCCTGTTCATTCATTCCTTTCTTCACAAAACATTAAGTGTATGCACTACGGCAAGCATTGTTCTGAGGAGAGAAAAACGACCACAGTTAGAAATTCTCTGCCATAGGGAAGTCAAGAATGGACACGTGCCTGTCCTGTCAGATAGTTACATTTTTATCTTTAAAATCAAGATAAAGAGGGAAGGGGAGTTCAGAGGTGTTTGTTATTTAACATAGAATGTTTGAAGATGGACTTTTGAATATGGCGACTTGTGGGTCGAGAAGTAAAGAAAAGCTCTACATCTAAAATGGAAAGAGCAAGCAATAGTACCTAAAGTTAAAGCAACCTCAACTGGTTACGGAGGAAGCCTTGAAGGATGAGAGACTGTAAAGAATAGAGAGTTGTGAGCATCCTCCTGTGGATTGCTGCAGTGGGAAGAGGGCATAATGGCTAGGGTGGCCCGCTTAACCAGGAAGGATTTTTCACATAGGGGGAGCAGCTGGCCTCAGGTAGGACCAGTTAGCCTCTTCTCTTCTTCTTTCTGAAGCCCACAGTGACCTATTTTCACACACACACCCATCCTTTCCCGTGGCTTTCTCGAGTTTCTCATGAGGCTAAATTGTCTATTGCGCCAATGATCAATTTCTTTGTATGAATCAAGTTCAGTTCAGTTACAGGGGCACCATTTGGAGTTCATCTTAGAACTGACAAAAGAGATCACAGTGGTAGCTGGACAGTTCTTCATGCTATGTGCGCCTTTCCCAGTCTTTTTTCTGCTATCCCCAACTAATTCGTCATATCTGTTGTCTAACTGTTGCCCCACATACCAGCAGAACTCATCCCAAGGGGCTGCCCTGTAGAAAGTGGATCTGTCTATCTCAGCACTGTAAGCCTCCAGTCATTTGCTTGTGGAGTTAGAATGAGTACACAACAGCGCCACCTGCTGGAATTAGACTTCAGTGGAGGGAGACGGCTACAGCAAGAGTAACCCAGGGCTTGTTCTGCTCACTGTTGCGTTCCTTTGCCAGTATGCCACCTGGCATTTCTCTCAGTGCTTCTCTTTTTTTTCCATGTGATGATTCAGTAACTATGGCGAAAACTAGCTGTTTCATTTATTTCTTAGAATTTCTTATAGATGGTTACAGAACGTTGGAATAATTTGACAGACGTGGGTTTTCTGGATCAGTGGTTGCAGCCGTATTCTGGTTAAAAGACTCCTTTAAAAAATTAAATATATCAGCTCACAAACACCCGTAACTCCAACAACGGAGGATTTGTCAACTTAACACTCTGCAGGCACCTGTACTCACTTGCACATAACATTGTCAATCTGTAAAATGTTACTTTAAATAGATTTACTAATTTGGAAAATAGAAGAAAAAATCATGAGGCATATAGCTCTGGGGATAATATAAGAGGTGGGTAATGTCACCAAGGACTAGGAGAAATCATGTTACTCTGTCTCTCCTCAGTATGCCTGGTGTTTGTGAAATGGTTTTAACAATCTTAGTGCTCACAAACTTCCACCTCCATCAAGAGCAGAAACAAGACTACTTTTTCCCTGTGTCTCTTATGAGCTAAGAAACCTCTCCCCAAGGACTCCCATCTTGTTTCGTTGGCTGGAAGAGAAGGATATATCCCATCTTAAGTGAGCTCCTGGCAGGAGCAAGAAGAGGCCATACTTGCCTTAATTAGATGCAGACCCAGCCTTGATGTCTGGCTTGGGGCTCCTCTCATTTCCCTGAAGGATGAAACTAAAAACACTTTCATTCTTGCAAAACAAAACAACAACAAAAAAACAAATACACCAAACAAATGAACAGGGGTAACCAATTGGCAAAAGAAAGCTCTCTACGGTTACTCCATTTCTGTCTGTCTTCTGAGCAGGAGGCATGGCAGCTTTGTCATCTCGTTAAGGTTATGAGGGTTGGCTAACAGCCTGAGAAGAGAGAGATGATGCCTTCCCCTAAGGCAGAGGCTAGATTTGTTTCAACCAGGATAACAATAAATAAATAAAAGTGTCTCCCCAAGACCCAATATGAAGCAGGGTTACTAACAGCGCCTCTGAATGGTCACAGGTTTCTAAGCGTGGAGTCCCTCCACTGCAGACTGCTTCGTGTGCAGCACCTGCCGAGCTGATCCATGGGACTTTGGGGTAGGGGCAAGAGAAACCACTGTAAAGCTGAATCTCCTGCTGCCTGCTCCATTATTACTGCAAGTGCTTTGTCTCTTCGTGAAACAGTGGCCGAGTAACTTATTTAGCTTCAAGAAAAGGAATAACAAAAACAAAAACAATCTTCAACACTCCTGGAAAGGCAGTATTCACGTTTGCTACTGTGTTCTTTCCAGTGAGACATGCTACATGTAACCCAACTCTTAAATGGATGCTTCTAGAAGTGTCTTCATTACATAAGAAACCCCTTCCCGACAGACAGGGACAGACAGGGCAGCACTTCAGCCTCCCAGTGAAGACACACATTAGCTGAGCAGTGTCATTGGCTCTGGTGTCTTCTATGCTGCCTCTCTTTATTCGCTCACTGACTCTCTCTGTAATTATCTTTCTTGAAATGTCACTTGCTCTCACCCAGAAGGCCAAGGGCAATCAGCCACAAACTGAGTGTTAGAAGCTTTTAAAACACACTGGCTGTCTGCCTAAGAGAAGGGATTTCTCAAAGGAGTCCCTTAGCAATGTCAGGGCAGCTGACATTGAGTGACTGAGAGAAAGGAACCCTTCCCTCTCCTGCAACAGCATGATTTGTAAAGGCTCTGGGCCCTGAGCCCCTCTTCCTGCACCCTCATGAGAGTGAAGAGCAATAGCCAGGTCCTGGATAACATCCTCCCCGGCCCCTAGATTGAAGGGTTGCTGTTAAGAGCACAGGGGTCACGGATGAGTGCAGATCTCAGAGCTCGTCAGTGAAGCTCCTTTGTACAGTGGCTGGCAGTTAATTCAGAGCCTCACAATTGGTCAAGTACAGAGCAAAAGTGACTGTGGTGTGCTCCACCATCAATGGCACATCTGTGTCACAGCCCCTCCACTCAAGACTTAGAGCACATCACACAAGAGGGAATGGAAAGGCTATAAGAGTCAGAGGTTGGAGCGGACTGGAGAGAAAGTATCCCCTGGACTTGACAGGACCATCACTCTCATAGGCTCACAACTGCTGTGGTCTCCTGTAGAAAACCTGCACAAGAGCAAACCAGTCAACCTCTTAGCATGGTTGATGGTGTAACCCTAACTATATAAGTCCCTATAGAGGCCCCTACCCAGAGCTGAAGAGATATTGAGAGTTGGGGCTGCTGTGGGAGTGAGAGTCAGTTTTCTTTAAGGATGTGATCCTGGTATATTGACCATACTCCAAATATTTTTTTTAAACATGAGAAGTTGCTGAGGTAGTACAATCAAAATACATTGTATGCAGGTATGCAATTCTCAAAGAATAAACAGCTCAAAAAAACAAGAGGATGGAATCAAGGGGATAGACAGGAACTTATTATGACAAAAGTGTAAACTATAGGAACCTGCTGGTGCTCAGAATTTCTCCAAATGCTGACAGTTTAAGAGCCAGACAAGAATTCATCATAGCAGAAGGGCAGTAGTGGAGGAAATCCAACCAGCATTTATCCCTTCAAGTCGAACCTGAGGGTTAAACTCAATTTATCACTAAATTCTATTTCCCTGATGGTAGTTGATTCCTTTAAAGCGAAACAATCTTTCCTACTTAGCCCAGGAGCCCTCATTTTCCTGCTGTTCTGACAACTTACATTTAGGAATGCATCTGCTCACGTGCACCACAACAGAACAGATTACATATGAAGTCTTGGCTACTCTCCCTCATCCTGTATTCTACCTACCAAGAAGGATCAGTGAGTCTGCAGTCATGTGATAGACTACCTGCATTCCCATTCTACTACCATGGCAACCGAGATGGAGGTCACTAGCATGCAAGTTAAGTCCTGTCACAATGACGCTGGAGGCAGGGGCTTCTAATTTGGATGAAACGATTTACTGGATTGTGAGCGGAATCACTCTCACTGCAGGTGTTAAAATGAAGGTTCTCTTTCTAATGACACGAAGGATCAAAACTCCTTGGTACAATTAGGTTGATTAAATTGAGCTCTATAACTAATATCCCTGTAGCTCAATAAAGTTACCATAGCTTTCCAGGGACCCCGACACAGAGGCAGAGAACAGGGGAGCCCCTGAGAGAATCTGGCCCACTGTGGTTTTTAAATTAGAAGTTTGATTGCTTGTGACACTGTCCCAAAGAAACTGAATTTTCCATTAGCCCTGGAAAAAAAATGACAGATATTTAATTAAATGGCTTAGAGATTAGGCAGGAGGCTTTTTGATGGATAGAGGGGCGGATATCTCTATACGCAAAGCCGGGAATATCACTGGTATACCACGTCTTTAATGCTAAAAAGAATTCACCAAGCCTAAGGGAATGAGAGACATGTATGCTGCTTCAGCAGACAGCTGCCTGCCCTGCCAGTTCAGAGAAAAATATACATTCAAAACGTGTTTATAAAGCATTGGGTAGCCACCGAGGGACCTCACATAAAGCTTAAAATGTGAAATTAAAAAGCTACTTATAACTAAATTTGACAAAAGCAACCATCAAACCTATTCTCCTGTTGTCGAAAAGTGATTTGTTACAAAACAGGGTTGACAGAGGAGATCTAGAAAACAAGAATGATTTGTGGTCAGTGCTGGGAGGGAGATCGTGAGCAAGATCTAGCATCCCAGATGTGTACTAGCCAAAGTTTGCAGCATCATGCAGAGAAGGATTATGTCGGTGGGGGGTGGAGCTGGGGTGGGGCTATGCAGCCTATGTGACATCCAGTAGTGGTCCAAATAAAAGCAACTGGTCATCACCATTGCCTGAATGACTATAGACCCTGATGTTCAGTAAGGACGATGATGAGTGAAAGAACTTTAGAAGCTCTCTTAAAGCAATAGTTCTCAATTCTAGTTCCACAGTAACATTTCCTGGGGAGCTTTTGGTAACTCCAGTATGTAGTGTAGGCACTGGCGTAGCTAAAGTACCCATATAGAATATAATTACATCGTTTCCCCCTTCCCTTTCTTCCCTTCTACTTCGCCCATGTCTTCCCCTCCAACTCCTCCTGTATCACATACACCTACACACCTCAAAATCCCTCTTAAATTCATGGCCTCTTTTTCTATAATTATTATTGTGTTTTGGGTTGTGGTTGTGTACGCACACACTCACGTACCACCTGACAAGTCTAGTTTGTGTTGCTTCTACATACACAACATCATGGCTGAAGACTTGGTATCGGATAACCAATTAGAGGGCTCATCTCCGAGGAAAGCTACCTCTACCACTCTTTGCATGCCTTCCCTGACTATAACTCTTTATCTAGAAGTGGGGTCCCATGAGATGTCTGTCATTATTGTTAGGCAGCCATACTGTTATGGTATCATAGCTTCCCTGGCATTTCTAGGAGGCACAATTTTACAGCAGACCTCTGGGTCCTCTGACTTTTAAGTCTTTCTGCTCCCTCTTCAGTGTTCTCTGAGGCTCACCGTGTAGTTGTGTTTCAGATGTATCAACTGGGGCTCGACATCTTACCACTCGTTAGTCTCTGTATTTTGACCAGATGTGGTTTTTTGTGAGGCCTCCAGCTGATGCAAATAGAAGCTTCTCTGATGAGGGGTAAAATCTATACTTATCTGTAGTTATAAGGATAAGTATTTGGAATGGAGTTAAGATTTATGCTGGTGTAGTAAATTAGCAGTAGTAGATTCTCCTGTAATATCTACAGCTTCACTACCCCTGGGTAGTTTGCTAAGTTTCCACTACCAGGTATGATTTCCCCTCCCCACCTCCCCATTCATCAGGACTTAAGTTCAATTAGGAAGCTGTTAGTTACCACAAAGATATGAGTGCCACTATTGCACCTTTGTCATAAAAAAAATATCTTATTGCCAACTTCCCTAAGCTTCAGTTTTTTTATCTGGAGTTGATAATGGTAACTTCATCATCTTAGAAGTTTTCTAAGAATTAAATCAATTAAATAAATGCATGCACACAGACACCCCCCAAGAAATTAATTTTTTTCTTCTTCTTCTTGGTTACTGACAATAATGAATTCTTGTTTATCTTTCCCCCATTGGCTTTGCCATTGACCTGTGTAACTTCCCTCTACAATCCACTGCTGTTTGGTAACTGGGAGGAATATACTCATGTATCTTTCATGCTTTGTGCTTCCCCAGCTGCCACAGAAGTATCCTTTTCATTTGATGTTGGAAATGGGCCAGTGGAGATCGTGGTGAGGTCACCTTCTCCTCTCAATGATGACCAGTGGCATCGAGTCACTGCAGAGAGGAATGTCAAACAGGCCAGTCTCCAGGTGGATCGCCTGCCCCAGCAGATCCGAAAGGCCCCAACTGAAGGTCACACCCGCCTGGAACTCTACAGCCAGCTGTTTGTTGGTGAGTGAATCAAAAGACAATCATGGCTTACCTCTCTGTTGGTTTTAGGACACTTCACAGGGAAAAAAAAAACAAATGAACAGCCTATGGAGAAATAAAGAAACTTCTCACAGTAATTGCCTAGGTCCCATTTCTTCTCTAAGACAGACATAAAGGAATAAGGAAGAAACTTGAGATGCCCAGATCTGGCTCCATGCTCCATTCTCTGCACCATAGAATCCTCAAGTATAAAATCAGAATGTAGGCAGGGACATCTCTCAGGGCTTCTCTGGTTTCAGAAAATTTAGGCTTATAATTTCAAAATTATAAAATCATTTATCATTTATAGAACTTATGAATGGAAGAGAAGGAGGGGAGAAAGAAAGGAAGGAATGGAGGAAGGAAAGAAGAAAGGAAGGAGGGAGGGAGGGAGGGAGGGAGGGAAGGAAGGAAGGAAGGGAAGAAGGAAGGAAGAGGAAAGCTGAATGGCTATGTAAGCTCAAGTGTGCTTGAAATGACAGAGAAAGGGAAGGAGGAATGAAAGGAGAAAAAATAAACCAAGTTCAAATTTGCCTTAAAAGATAAATAGGAATTCATACTTTTATTTGCACAGTGATCTAGACAGAAAAGAATGCGGATTTCATCTGAAATAGTATCCCTCTTCATGGAAAAGAAGTTGATAATTAACTTCTTTTAAAAGAAAAAAAAAACGTATAAAAAAAACTGGATCCAGCCACACAGGTTAAACTATTTCACCAATACTTTTGCTTTAGAAAAGAATGAGAATTTCATACACAAATATAATATATTTTGATCAGATCCATCTCTGTTTCCTCATCTCTAGTTTCTTTCATATCCTTTAACCACTCTTCCCTCCCAAATCCATATGTTGTTTTGTTAAACCCGGTGAATCCACTTAGTGCTGCCAGTGTCTGTATGGATGTAGGGCCATCTTTTAGAGCTACTATCCTCTCAGCACTGCATTCCTAAAGAAAACTGACTCTCCTCACAGCAGGTAGCAATTGGCAAGATCTTCTCATCAAGGTAAAGGACTTTATCATCCCTCTTCATCCATGCTGAGGTTTTTGTCTGGTCTTATCTTATGCAAATCTTGTGTTTGCAGTCACAGCCACTGAGAGTTTGTTCATGTGTGCATCTGAACCGTTGTTCCTGCCGAATACTGTTCCACTGAAGTCATTCACAACCTCTGACTATTTTTCCACCCACCCTTTCACAATGGTTCCTGAACCAATATTTCTACTTTTAACACTGTCCAGATTAACTTAAAATTACTTCAAGGTAATAGTTATTCATGTGGCTAGTTAAATTTTTGATATTTTCTTCTAATACTATTTGTACTTTAGAAAATTAGCAACATTCCTTTAGCTATATATAAAGAAACTGAAAGACCTGGTGGATGTGAACCATCTTAGACTTCTTCACTGGGTTTCTGGTAGTTCATTGATCAATTTTTTCACCAGTGGCAATCTCCCATCAAGAAAACATCTGTGTAACCATGTTGCTGGTCGATTTGTCATACTTGTTTCCTGGTAGTAGAGGCTTGCCAAGGGTTAGTTAATGTTAAGAAGGGCCAGAATCCCTACAACGTCTTTCATGGTTGTGTTCAGATACATGGAAAATACTGGAAAGCCGTTTTTAAAAGACAAATTGAGTTATGCATTCCTTTCATGTGTCTTAGGAAGGCTACAGGAAAAATATGATAGAAAGTAAGCATTGACAGTGATACTGTTTTATGAATAAGCCACATGAGTCAGGAGCTATGGAAGGAATGGTAGGTTTAAAACTACTCACCAGCTGCGTTATGTCACCATATACACCTGGAGAACTCAAAGTCATTATACCTATGTTTATTGTCACACTATTCATGATATGAAAGTTACAGAAGCAGCAGCCTATATCAACAGATGGAGGGAAATGCGGCATATATACCTACTAGAGATTTATTCAGCCATAAGAAAGAACAAAATTATGCCAGTTACAAGAATCATCATATTAAACAAAATACATCAGACACCGAAAAATAAATATCATGTTTTCTCTCGTTTATAAATCCTATATTTTGCAAGAGTCATTTTTATACATCTGACATGAAAGTAAAAATTAAGTCTCTCTCAGAAAATGAATAGGAATGGTGGGATGGAGCACGAGAAAGGAAAAAAATAGAAATGAGCATAGTCCAAGTGCATGATAGAAACCCTATCACTATCTATAAGGAATATACACCAATTCTTAGAACACCACCAAACTCACTGGGAACCCAGGACCTTCCATTTTTTTCCTTGAGTGGTGTGTGACAAATAACACATTTTTCTTTACATTAACTAAATCATCCAGTGATTCCTACTGAATGTGGTGAATGCGCTCGACTTTATCAATACATCATGCCGCGGTGACCAGATCCACGTTCCTTCATAAATTCTACTCATCCCCAGAATGCAGGACATGCTCTGCTTGTGTTTCATCACAACAGAACTCTCTATTGGCTGATCTTCCTGACCTTCCTCCTGGATGGAGAAACCCAACTCTAGTTTCTCCCTTTCTTCCCACTCACTAGAAGAATGCTGGAGAGCTGGTAAGGCTGTAAAATAAAAAGCAATAGGAGTATTTACTACGAAGACATCCTAGTTCGTTTGAAAAACATGACCTAAAAATAATTTATCAGAAGAGAAAAATTGGAGGCAAAGTCTGAACTCTTCACAGTAATGAAATGTAAGGGACAGGAGAATAAGTACCTTGCTAGAATAAAGAAAAACACAATGAGCTAAGGAAAATGAAGAGAAGGTAATGTCTCCAGAGGAGAAGTTTTATGAAAAAGACAGTATCAAATAATATCAATGACTATTAATTTTTTTAAGCTAGAATCTTTGGATCTAATAATAATGAGACCACTGGTGACATTACAAAGGGAAGTTTCCAGAGAATGAACTAATGTGATGGCTTAGCAACTTATTGTCACTTGGTAACAAAGACTAAGTCCCCAGTTCCAGTTTTTAATTTCCTGTTATCTTAGAAGTGGGCATAAAGCACATCTCCCAGGCATGAACTAGTTGAGGCAACCCAGGGAATATTTTTCCATAGTAGATACCCAGCCCAGGGTCAGCACAGAGGAGCATTGTCTCCACAAAAAAAGGACAAGTTTAACAGCTCTACAGTCAGCAAGTTGGATATTGGTCTCAGTTCAAATCTAAATGAAAACTTCTCTTTTTTAACCAGCTACCACTACCTCCCCTGTCTTTTCTTATCTGTCTTGAAAAGACTAAAATAATTTACCCCAAGCATCTTTCAACTTTAGATGCTTATGCACACATGCTTAGCAGGGATGACTAAGTGGTCGGCATTCCCCAGTGTTGTGTGGGCTCTGAATCCTACCTCTGCCAACTTTAAAGGCCAATGATAATTCATTGAATAGCTGTGTATTTCATGGGAATACAACTTCTGTATTCAATGAGGTTATTGAATATAACTTGGGATACACTAAGGTTATTGAATATAAATTTCTCAGCAGGATACTTGGAATACAGACAATACAACTTTAATGGGAGATACCTTTTTTCACTCCCTGTTTTCTTTGTCCCCGTTATTTTCCTCTTCCCCTGTGTACTTAGAGGAACCTCTTCCAACTAGTTCAGTCTCTTCTTTCACAAAACACCATCGTGGGATGTGATTATTTCTCTGTTTCTGCCCTAGCAAAATACTCTCATGCAGTCATTTCCTCAAGGACTTCACCTACACCTATCACAGTGGCCACAGAGCAGTATGCTAGGGCCTAGGGATTTCCCTCAGTAAGCCAACAAAGCAAACAAAAGTCCACCAGAAAATTTTACCCTGTTGCCACTGTATGCAGCTAAGACATGGGGCAGCATCACCCATGGGCCCCTGCAGGTTCTAAGGAAAAGGAACTCTGACACCACTTAAATCTGAAAGAGTCAGAAGGGAGTTCTTAGCTTTGCACACAGAGTGGATGCCACAGAGGTCTAGCATCCACCACTCCCTGTTCTAGCAAGGCCAGATTCACATCTCCTTTCTCAAAGCAATTGAAAAAACAGAAAAGACATGCTCTCACTGTGAAGCTAAATATAACTGGATCTTCGCATCCTGAAAGAGCTAACGCAGGTCATTTGGATGAGCTAAGAATTCAGCCTTGATTCTAGTCTAGTAGGAAAGTAGGAGAAAAAAATAAATTAAAAGTGATGAAAGAAGGAGCAGGCAGTTGCTGGTATTTCTTTGGAATAGTGCAAGAAACTTTTACCCGTTTTTTCAACACAAAATAAAGAGCTAGAATATGACAACATCCCAACTTGGCCTGGTAAATATATTTACACCACATGGGAACTAGTCTCAACCAGACTCAGTGTTCAGACCACAACCCTGCACCAAAACCATGGGCTAGTGAAAACATACCCACACTATTATCTAAGCCTGAGGGAAGCTATGTCAGCCCAAGTTCTCTAGAACAGAGAAGTACCAGAGAGTCTGAAGTTCACACAGCTAGGACCCCAGTGACAGCTGAGAAGGAAGAAGGTATATATTGGGCTCCAGTATTGAAGTCCAGCTGTTGGCCCTTTAGGCAAGCCTATTGCCATAAAAGGGGACTGAGCGTGCTTCTTAAGATGCAGGCTAGGATATAGGTCGTCCTTCAGCCATCAAAGTGTGTGAGCCACAGTGGGTGACTCTTAGCAGAAGTTTTAAGAGGAAATCAAAGATCTGAAATCTGCTTCCCAAGCTTCAGGTAGACATTGACTGCTCAGAGGCTCCTAAAGAGGAAGACCGGGTTAACCACTAATGTCCAGGCTCAAGCATGTAGCTCAGACTTCCTCAGACGCTAAACCATGTCATCTCTATGAAACATGTAGCTCAAAGGAGCTGAGAAATCCTTCTTAGACCTCAAATTCTTTTGAGTATGTGAAGAACTCAACTAAATATACTGTGGGAGAAACATCTACAGAACAACTCTTGGGGATGTTTCTCATCCCCTAACAGTCTTAATCTACTGCCTTCTCTCACCTAGATGGCAGTGCAAGATCACAGGAAAAAAAAAAAAAAAGATTCAGTGACTGTTTTGTAAGTCAATAAAACCTGGAGGCCTGGGTAAACTCTCTGAGCTAAGCTTGGAGGGCAAGGCCATAAAACAGCCCGGTTTGGTCAGCTGCTCCTCAATCATCTCCATTCCAAATTCACAGATGGATAGCTTTAGAGAGCAAAGAGAAGGTCAGTGGGGTGGGGGCGGGAGTGAGGAGGGGGGACAAGGCAGACTTGGAACTCAAAGTTGGAATTCCAGTCACGAAGTACATCCAGATCTGCAGCTGACAAAAACGGTCGTCTCTTAGACTTTAAAAGTTTATAGTTAAAAAAATAAATTGTATGTGGTACCTAAATTATAGTAGTTAGAGTAGAAGACATCCTTCTGCTCCCACTGTTTGCAAGCATGGCCCAGTAGCAACAGCATGACTGTTAGTTAGGAGTTCCATGATGAAATCTCAAGGCCAAGAGCAATATATGCTTTACCTTATCTCAGGACTCTACAGAGTAGAAGTCACGGCTGCTTCCTGTTTCATTTATACAGGGAAGAACTAAAGCTGAAGATTAGTTAACTCACCTAAGGTTACATGCCAAGTAGAAGACAGGAAGAGATTTGGTTGCAGATAGTCTGACCAGAAATTCAGCCCTTATCAAAGGGCTTGATTTGTCAAAGCACAGATTGTACTTGGCAAAGATTCCCCAGGCAAGGAGGATTCTACAGAAGGCCATTGCAACAGGAGAAATAAGACTGGACTCAGTCAAGGTCCAACTCCATCCCAAAGAGAGCAAGATAAATATATTTTTGATTGGGTTTAATTTTGCTTTCCATTATGCTTAAAAATCTATAAACATGTGTTTCTATCTTTTAAAAGTTGTCATAGGGAGGCTTGTGTGCTGGCTCTGTTTGTCAACTGGCTGTACTTTAAGGAAATGTGAAATTCTTCCTGCCTTTATGAGTTGGGTAATTTTATAACTTGGAACAAGAAATCATGGGTAAGCCAGGCTTCTGACCTCCCAGGAAGATGAGTAGATGAGATGTCACCTTCACTGATGCTTGCATTTCAAAAAATGGCCCCTGGAGGAAGATACTTGGGTTGCAAAACTCTCTGCAAAAGCTTTTTTAGAAGATTCACATGGCAAAAGGATAGGAAAAAAATAAACAATTACTCCAAGACTTTTAAAGTGAAGCATGCTTAAAACAGAGGTCAGTGGTCTAGAGTCTAGAAGAAGCCTGTCTCTAATTCAGGTAAGCCAAAAGAAGTTGAGGCATCCAGTCAGTCAGTCTATTAGAGAATTCTTCATCTGAGATAATACACTGCCCCAGTGATATCTGATGATGTGTAGCAAAGGCAGGTGCTCTCTTTATCTTTAAGCACCACAAACAAAAACTACCCATACTTCCTGGAAGAATACACCCTGAACCTGCTTTGTATACCCCAAAAGGTAGCAAAAAGCTGCTCTTGGCTGGTTATGGAGTCTGTAGTAAGAACTTGGACTGGGCTGGACAAGAGCTGGAAGTCAGGCGGGGCATGAAGCAGTCCTGGAAGGTATTATCTGGACTGTAAAATCTTAGCAGAAAAAAGCCAATGCAATCAGCAAGTCACAGTCAGACGAGTTAGCAAGAGAACTTCATTCAAAAGCACTTTTCTTCCTTTTTCCTGATGAGATGCCTCACAAGAAATTCTACAATATAGAAATATGCTCTTCCTTCCTTCCCTGTTTCTCCTCCTTTTTTCTCCCCTTTTTCCCTTCCCTCCTTTCTTATTCTCTTATCATTAAAGCCCTGACAAAGGTTGCCTGGGTCTAAGGCCTGCATCACATCTGTCTGGTCTCTTGCCCCCCTGGAATATTTGTTACCATGGATTCCACTGCTCTGCACTTTCGCACTTTTCTTCTTGCTCATTAGCTACCAGTTTAGTGTCTGCTACATTCTCTTACTCACTTGAGAAGCATGTTGAAGTGTCTTCTTAGTCCATTCATTGCCCTGAAAATGGTGTCCCATCTAACTTCTAATGATTCAAAATGCTGTTTAAGCACATGGACTTAAATCTTCAGACCTTGCCTTTCTCAAGAATTCTAGATCTGCCTATTCAACCAGCACCTTGATGTAGATCTCTAGTGGGCAACTCAGAATGAACATGGCAATAAAGAATATTGATGGCAGAGATGGAGAGATGGCCCAGCAGTTAAGAGCACTGGCTACTCTTCCAGAGGCCGTGAGTTCAATTCCCAGCAAGCACATGGTGACTCGCAACCATTTGTAGTGGGATTTGATGTCTTCTTCTGATGTGTCTGAAGACAGCAACAGTATACTCATATATATAAAATAAATCTTTTAAAGAAGGAGGAAAAGGAAGAAGAGGAAGAAAAGAAAGAAAAAGGAGGAAGAGGGAGAGGGGAAGAGGAGAGGAGGAGGAGAGGAGGAGGAAGAGGAGGAGGAGGAGGAAGAGGAGGAGGAAAGAATCTTGATGTCTACCCCCAGCCTCTGCCTCTACCAGCCTCCCTTATCTCAGTAGATATCATCACCATACACAAATTTCAGAGTTAACTACGATTCCTTTCTTTCCTTTCCTTCTTCTCTTTCCTTTGTCACTCACCATCCAATATCTCTGTGACTGATCCTCTACACCTACTACCAATGCATCTACTACTTTCTATTAGTTTCCACCCTCCTCAAAGCCATGGCTGAGCCTTGCATGAATGAATGTAAGTAGGGACTGATTGGTCTCCGCAGTCTTGGCACTTTTCTAACATGCTTTGTTACAAAGATTGCTCCTGCTTTATAGCATCTCATTTCATCTCCAGATACCAGCCAGGCTCACTTCTTGTCCTTCTCTAAGCCTCTGTTATTTCCTTGCAGAGATGTTCTCTGAGCACATCATCTGAGGCAGCTAATCATTGTCATATCCAATTCTCCTTAGGGCCTGTGTTTTGTGTGTGTGTGTGTGTGTGTGTGTGTGTGTGTGTGTGTATGTTTCTCTACTAGAAAGTAGGCTACATAATATCAGAAACTGGAGGTCCTGCTGACCCCTGGGCAGTGTTTTCCCAAAGAATAAATATTTGTGGAGTTGACAGCTGAATGAGTAGATACACAAACTATATGATTTTTGATATTTCTCTGAATTAATATCCATATTTAAAGCTAAGTCATCCCATTTCCCAAATAGTTTTCCACATAATCTTTCTCTAACTTTTTTTCTTTAAAATACTATTTATTTACCTTCTTTGGAAATACCATTTCCGCCAAGTATCACAGACTGAAATCAAGCATGTCAGAGGCCAAAATAAATAAATATATAAAATTGCAGAGAAAGTCAGAATACTATGAAAGATGCCATTTCCTATCAGCTTAGACCCTGCAGTTTTCAATCTTTCTGGTATCAAATTGAGGTCTTGCCTGTTTGGCATTAGCTGAGCTATTGGCTAAGACCCTGATGCAAACATTTTGCCCCAGTTATGAATAACCGGTCTCAGGCTTGCTCATAAGTAGGGATTGAAAAATGATGTCTTGACTAGAAACTAGTACTAATAACAAAATTGCTAAAGAAAACATGAAAACTAGTAATAACTAAATAAAGTAAATGAACCCTCTGCAAAGCAACAATGCAAATAAATAGCAGGTTTTCCTCTGTGGAATCTTCTGATCTTTCACAGCAGACCTCTTACTCTTGTCTTGGTCAAGACCATTTTTGGTCCAACTCTGCCCAGCTGTGTTCTTCTCTCTTGAATGTTCTCAGTCTCAGAGGCTACGTCCAGCAGTGACCCTGCTCCACTAATAGTCACCATGTGTATTTCCTACCCTTTGCTCTTTAATGATCAAAATTCATTAGCATTTGCAATTCCATCTGTCCGTTTTACAGAGTTTTAACAAATGGTGCAAATTATGATAGGCCCAAGGCTTATTCTTTTTTTAAAAAAAATGCTCTCAACATCATCAAATTGATAGTTTTCTCTGACTCTCTTCCAAGCCACAACCACAGGGCTGTTTTCATAAGGCTGAGCTATTTATTTCTAAAGCAGAAATTGTGAAAACAGATATTGTTAGAGAAATATTTCAAGCTTGCTGCTTAGAGCCACTGTGTGGCTCAGCCTCTGCATGAAGTGGCTTTTGGGCAAGAAGAGCAATGCTTCAGGGACTCTAGACTTCTCTTCAAATTTCTCATAGTTTTTAATGATAGTCTGATCCAGAGAGGACATCGTAATACACAGGACCAGTTTTGTTCAATATGGGGAGGGACACCTTTAACAAGGTTATCAAACACTTTATCGTATATTATACATTATTTTAGTTCTTCCAATAAAGATTTAACCAAACCTAATAAAGATAACAGTTAGTGATAGTCTGATGAAAATAGTCCCCATAAGCTCACAGGGAATGGCATTATATGAAATGTGGCCTTGTTGAAGGAAGTTTGTCACTGGGAGTGGGCTTTGAGGTTTCAGAAGCTCAAGACAGAACAATTCTCTCTCTCTCTCTCTCTCTCTCTCTCTCTCTCTCTCTCTCTCTCTTCCTGCTGCTTGCTAATCTAGAAGTAGAATTCTCAGCTACCTCTCCAGTCCAGTTAAATATGTCCCTTTATAAGTGTTGCTGTAGTCTGAGTGTCTCGTCACAGCAATAGAACATTGACTAAGATACAGTCTCAGGAAAAAATGTTTTCAATTGGACCAATGACAAATACTGAATGGATACATACACACAGCCCACAGTTTCTCCCCCAGCACAAGTAAACACAAGATCTAGGAATACCCATTTTTTTTTATTAGTCCTACCTTCTTGTTGACAGAATACTTTCCCAATACAAGCTCCCCTCTTTCCTCTCCTGTAATATACCTCATGTTCAAGGCCTCTCTTGTGCAGTGTGTCTGGACTCTCATCCATTTAATGGCCCTTTCTTCACATCCTGAAAGTGTGCCTCACTGGCTTTAATTTCACCTATTATTTTTTTCTTTAGATTCTAACTATTCTAAATTAACTATTCTCTGCCATGTGAGTATATTTCATGTGTAGCCTTCTAATCCTCCCATGTTTTTATGTAAGCAGGCAAGGAGTAAAAGCTTCATTGTTTGTGTCATTATAGAGGCTTATATCAGAAGGTGTGGCCCAGAATAAAGGTTTGTCTTCCCATCCCAAGATCTGGATTAAATGTGTGTCTTCCTAACTCAAAGATCATATTAGAAGTAGATCTTCCTACTTCAAATTAATCCCTCACGGGCATACCCCTCATTTGAGGCTTTCAGTTCTAAATATAGTCAAGTTGACAACCAATAATAGCCATTATAAGTCTATCCCTTATTACCTGATCATGTCAATATATGGCAATACAATCATATCTCCTTACATTGGGATTAATTAGCAAATACAACCAATAACCAAGTCATAATAACACCTTAAACATAATATAACTATCCCATATATAATCACAAATGCATTACGTAGTTAACCAGGTCATATTATACCTAATATGATATAACTATCTTTTGTACAACTACAAACACATTGTAAATTTAAAATAGGTGTCAATGGCCCATGAGAGAAATTCTTTTAGTATCTCAAACTTAAATATGATATCCAATGACATTCCCTTAATTGATATTACATCACATAATAAATACATTAAGGAAAGAATACTCAAGCATCTGTACAAATGCAACCTCATGTTAACTGTAATCCTCATTTCTAGAACTTGTCACATGGCCTTAGCTGAAATCTATAACTAAATTCTTCTACTACCTATCCTGTCTTTCCTCTACCCTTGGCAAGAAACTCAGTAAGTCTAGGCTCTTTTCCTAGAGGAGTGACCCATACCTTTATTCCTGAAGGGTCTTACCCTTTGTCATCCTGCATGGATTACGTTGTTGTAGTTTCCTACTGACTTTAACCACAGACATGGTAACACCAAGAGACAGGCGACTTAAAGCATCTCCTGCACTCCAGGCATATTCTTTCCTAATTCCATTGCAGAGAATCAATCCGATAGTAATCTGGATCAATCACGCCTCCTAACATTGTTATTCCTTTCTTAGCCTGTTGGTTTAAGGGTATTAGAAAAATTTTAAAGGGGCCCTAGCAGACAACTGAACTTCCAGGTAATGGAATGTTTGTTGTGGCTCCTGACAGGAGTGCTCCCCTCTCTGGAACAAAACTTCTATGCCATCAGAACTTAAGGTCCCAGAAACAGGAAGCAAAAACTATTTTAATGGGGAACTAGGAGTGATAATGCGTGAAACTATTTGGTTTTCTAATTCTTTATTCCTGGACCCATGAATCCTGTCAATGGAAAAACTATACCATATATTGACAGCTGATTTAAATCATATACCACCTTCTGAAGAACCTCCCTCCAGGCTGCTGCCACCTAGTTGCTGCTATAATTGTGTCTTCAAAAGGCCATTGCATCTCTCTATCAGGCTAGCTGCTTCAGGATGGTGGGGGAACATGGTAAAACCAATGGATTCCATAATTGTGGATCCACTGTTGCATTTTTCTGGCTGTGAACTGAATTCCTTGGTCAGAAGCAATGCTGTATGGAATACATGACATTGGATAAGGCCACAGATGGTGTTTTGACAAAAGCATTTTCATGTTTTGTTCACATTGCTGCTACTCTGTCATGTATATCATGCCATGTACACATGTCTTCTACCCATAGTTCAAATGTCCACTATTTTAATATCTGTATCTCTGCTCACTTGTTGGTTGTGCCTCTGAAAATACATACATAGTTGAATTTGGCTCGTCCTTCATGGTACTTACTGTTCTTGAAGATTTTGCCACATGTTTTGTGAGCTTAGGTCAATGCCCTTGGGGTTTACAAATGAATGTTTCTACTACTGTTCACTTCAGGGGGAAAAAATCATATTTTTGGATTCAAACCATATTCCTCCCAGAAAATGGGTACAAAGAAAACTCCTGCCTCAGAACATCGGGTTCCTGGTGTTCTTCTCCTCCACCAGCCTTTCCTATCTCCACACTAAGTGTCTCTCCATCCCCCAAATTTAAAATCTTCCTTTACACTCAGGCAAGGGAGACCCATCTTCTGCTACAATCTATTCTTAAACCAATGGTATGTCTACACAAGCTAAATCCATCTTCTCACTGCCTGCCCCTTCATCTTGTAATGAAATATCTCATGAGGACATTGAAGAACCGGTCTCAAAAACTACCAAATCTAATTGCTTTTCACTTGTATTTCATTTCTCCTTAACCCTCTTACAATTTAACATTTTATAACTTTACTGTCTTTGAAATCCAGACCTTAGAATAATCCGTTCTCTCTGCTCTTCCTGTTAAGCCTTCAATCCTTTTCCATCTACTCTCTTAGCCATGAAGAAGCTGTGTATCTCAGAGGACCAGTAGTCAGAGTTGGGATGGTTCCTCTTAGCTCCCTCAATGCAGCATTGACCTAGGACTTATCCCTGCAAACATGTGCATGAAGTTCATGTTCATGAGGTAAAAAAAAAAAAAAAAAAAAAGCACAAGGTAAAACATGATGGCATCACCTTGAGCAACACTAAAGATTCCTCACTCTGCATTGAAAGAGACTATGTGTAATAATTTTTAAACAAGTGCTTTTAAACATGGGTAATAAAGATGGAGAGAAACAGACAGCAGAAAAGATATGAGAAATATTAAGATCAGAAAAAAAAGAAGATACTTGTTTTGTGTCAAACATGAGAACACCAGCTGGTCACACACCATATGCAGGAAAATACAGATATTTGTAAATGAAATATTTAGACTGAGTTCTCAGCTGTTTAAGTTTCAGCTTGCACTGTGTTTACTAAAATACATGTTAATAAGCCAGAATTTAGATCCAAGTAGAAAGATTCTGTCCTCTCCTATCCTGAACTGTGTGATGGGCTCAGAAAAGTAGAACCTACTGCATTGTACAGAACAATGGCCTCTGAAATTGATGTTGTTTCTGAAAATAGAAAGATCAACTGCACATAGTAGCCAAATCTCATACCCACAATAGTAGTATTCAGCTTTTCATTAAGAAAAACCACAAAGCCAGTAGTGACATCAACAAAACATTCCTTATGCTGACCTAAAGATGAACTCTAATATCTCCATTCCTAGCTCTGAATTGTGAACAGTGCACTTCCGCTGTCAATTTCAACTGTCCCTGTGGCTGTGCAGAGTTCTGCTAGTGGGTCTCTGATCCTAACTGCACTGTCTGTCCACATTCTGCACACCTGGACAAAGCAGTGCCTAGAAACATGTCAGATGTAGAAGAAGGAATAACCTCAAGTGAACCCAGTGCAAACAGAAGATATGGCATGGACAGAGTGTACGTCACCTAGCCATAAATCTGACTAT
The DNA here is from genome assembly GCA_030674055.1 of Rhabdomys pumilio. NCBI lineage: Eukaryota > Metazoa > Chordata > Mammalia > Rodentia > Muridae > Rhabdomys > Rhabdomys pumilio. Next base: position 52,262,542 of record JANHMN010000016.1, read on the forward strand.
GGGTGACAGAGGGTAGATGAACTCTTTTGGCCTCAGTTTCCCCATCTGTAAAAGAGAGATCATGATACAGCTTTTCTCTCTGAACTGAAATGCATGAAGTTGGGATAGTGTCTGACATGGCCACCATTAGCTTAGCATAGTTGGAGATGGCCAATATTTTCTCATGTGTGCTCTCGGGACCTCTGAGCCCCATTGTCATCATACAACACAAACTTAGAGGCCTTTTTGCTATTAGATAGTTCATATACCTTCCACACTTTAAGTTTGTTCTTCTGGTTTTCTAATCTGGAGTCACATATTCCATGTATCCCTCATTCTGAGGATTTGAGAAAATTCATGCAGTGATAATGAACTTTTAAAATCCATTCTACTGAATTTCTGAATGGACATTCATGGAAAAACAATTCTCTACAAGTTAGTTACTGGGTGTGTAAAAGCTTCCTCCATATATTGCTCTCAGTGGCTAGCTGACAGAGGCATCACTAATCAACACTTGTCAATCATACAGCTCTGTACTGAAAATGGAGATAATTTTCCCTAACCTCTCTCCACCACTGATGACTATAGCCATCCTAAGGTTATGAGATAATCAGAAAACTGGGGTTTCATTTCTCATGCCTGCATTGACATTATAATTTGGATGGGGTTGTGGCAGTGGTGGGAGGAGACTCAAGTTGATCCAAGGCATAAGACACAGTGGTGCATATAGAACAGGAGAAATAGCAGCTGCAGCAGCTGCGGCTCTGAGAGGCTTATCCAAGTGCATAGCTGCCTTTGCCTTTTAGCTGTCAACACTTGGAACAGTTATTGCTGTCACACTCATAGGGCAAGGTCAGAGTAGGTCGTCCAGACATAGCAGTCATAGCTGTTTCTTTGATACCATTCCAGCAACAGGTTAAAGGCTCTCTACAAGCTCACAGGTTCTGTGATTCAGATGTAGTCCTCAAAAGTAGAGCTAATACCCATCCTAACCCTGGGCTTTCTACAAAAACAGTGCTGTTTGAAGATCACCTTCAAGGTCATTCCCACAGGCAGGCTAGATCAGGAGCTCAATATTAACCCCTTGCTAGTTGTCTTTCTGCTAGGGATTCCAGAATAGAATATTATAGATTGGGTGACTTGGCCCTACAGAAGTTTATTTCTCACCATCTAGTCTGGAAGACCAAATCAAGGTATCAGTGAGACTCTTTCCTTCTAAGGCCTCTCCTTGGCTTTGATACCACTATCTTCTGGTTGTTTCTTAATTGGGACCTTTCTTCTGTGTGAGTATAACTGTCCAAACTTTGATAAGGACATCAACTATGTTTGGTTATATCCTCATTTTTATGACCTTGTCTAGCCTTGACCTTTCTTTAAAGGCTCTAGATAGCCAATTCATATTGAGGTTTAAGGCTTCAAAAGCTTAATTAAAGAATGTGAAAAACACAGTTCATGTTCCCTGGCTTCAAATTTATGTCATCAAATCTAAGATTTCATCTCTATGACCCTATAGAATTTTGATTATACTCAACATTATTAACAATCATAATATCTGCCATTAGTTGGGCTTCAGGCCAAAGTGTAGATTATATCAGCTATTATTAATATTCCCCTTCAGGGTGCATATTGTTGTACTGATGTTGCATGTAAAGAGACTAAGACTTAAGGAGAACCTGGGGAGACTACACAGTCAGTCATCTGCAACAACAATCAGTTTATGCTTCCTTGTTCTTGTTTGTTGACCCACCCACCCCATGTCAAACTGTGCCCAGCATCAGTGTGGCACGTGGCTATTTGTAACTTCATCAGTATTAACCTGTAGGCAAAAACAGAGTCTAGGGTTTAGAAAAACAGCTTAAAAGTATTTGTGGTTCTTGCAAAGGACCTAGGATTCAGTCCTCAGTGTCCACATGGTGATTTACAACTGTTGTAATTTAATTCCATGAGATCTGACACCCTCTTGTCTGAACACTGCATGTACTTGGTTCACACTCATACATGCAAGCAAAACCCTTATACACATAGAAATCCTTTAAAAGAGCAATGTCCTTATGCATCATTCTAGAAATGCTTTTCCTTGTACTTTACTTACAAAACCTATGAAATAATCCGTGGTTTCACTGCCCTGAGCATCCTGTGCTGCTTCCATTTCACCATTCTCCTTCCCTCCTGTCCCTCACCCTGCAGGGGAACATCCCATAACCCCTCAGTCATGGAGCTTCTCTCCATGGACATGGTTTTCTATTCTGTTTCTGTCCCTTCTCAGTGTGTTCCATTTTAGCTGCTCTATTTAAGATTGATCCTTGTCCAACTCCACATCCCATTTAACCTGCTTGACTGTTTTCCCACAGTGATCACCACCTTCTAACATGTGCTTTACAAATTGAGTTCCGTGATAAATTTCTCCATGGGACAAAGGCAGAGACCTTTTCACAGTAGTAAGATACACACATTAAACACACACACACACACACACACACACACACACACACACACTTCTAAAAGGGACTGGTTCAAGTGTACAACGTGTAATGTGATTTCTTGCTATCATGAATATTCTGGGGTCAAACTTATCACTTTTGATACTTTTAAGCTCTGGGTTTAAAGATGATGGGTTTTTTTTTTTTTTTATAATTCCTTTCAATCATCATTCCCAACCTTATTTTAAATAGAACACCTGATTATTTTCCCAAAATGTTCTGTTCACTTGATGGTTGTATTACTTATTATGGGTAGTTACAACACTCTCATAATTAATCTTTAATGGCAATACTTGCATAGCATTTCAGATGAAAAATGATATACAAATTAAACCCACATCTCACCTTGGATAATTATCACAGGTCTGACTAATGTGCATGAAGCCCTGGCCTGGCAGGGACTCTTCCCAATGACAATGTGTTGATTTTCTAATTAAACAAAGGTTAAGTAGCATTTTCACTTGAAGACCAATAATTTAAACTTACGACATTTGCCACCTAGAAAGATTTCGACAAAGCAGTAAATTGAACTCAACTTCTACTGGTTCTGGTGCATTAACATCTTTTGCATAATATATAATGACCATGTTCAGGATAAAAGATTTTTCTTCATATCAAGTAGATCAGGAAATGTACTTTCTAGTTCACTGATCCATTTAAATAAATCAGGAGGCCACCTAGGAAAGAAAAGAGCTTAACTTAGTGCAGACAGAAATGGCACTTCACTCACCTGATTTATAAATTAAGAGGGAATTTTCTAAAACTTAGTTCAATGAGTGAATAAATGTAAATTACACTATACTGACACATTATGGCCGCAGGACTTGTACTATGGCTCAGAGTGCTTGCCTGGCATGCTCATCTGGATTCAATCCATAGTATTGGGTAAAGTGAAAAAGAGATAAATCGGAAAAAGGAGGAAGAGAGTAAAGGACAAAGAGAGGAATTAGAGATTAAAATGCTAAGTGAAATAAAGTTTCAAAGGTGATATATATAGAGATATATATACAGTTATATATAATACATATGTTTATGTAATATGCATAATTAAGTAATCAATGTGCATTGCCAAAAGTCTTTACAAACCTGATATCAAAAGCAGGAATCCTAGAAATAAGTAGGTCAATGTGACTTCACAACCATTCAAAACTTTTATAGGGAAATAAAGTACCATATACAATTTAGAAAATTTAAACTAGAGGAAATAAGTACAAAGTTCACACAAAAGAGGTGAAGTTCAAACTGTTATTATCAATCAACAAAAAACACACCATCTCTTATCTACTTCCAAAAGCCAAAACAGGAAGCAACGGTTTACAAATAAGAAAAGAATGATTCAAAAATTCATGTTAATGATTAAAACTAAATTTGTTCTCATTTACTTGAACTGATGCATCTTCATATCAGGATCGTATGAAGCAAGTACGCATTTCATTAGCAGATACATAGAGAAATGTTTTGCTGAGAATAGAGATATGGTATTTTTCTGGTAGCTGACTGTATAAAGAACATGTAATGTTTTGCTACACAGAGTCTTGAGAGAACCTGTGATGTTCGGAAAGGGTATAAATATAACCCAACAGATAGTGGACAACACTGTGTAGTACTAGTTCGCCTTGTTACTCTTTGCTGGTCTTCGTTTGTCATGACTTCATAGAGAGATACGCACCAAAAAACTTCTGTGTTCTGGAGGCTTCTTGCCGATTCAATGAGCCCTGGCTAATTGACAGAGCCTCGAGGTTTCTTCTGGATCAAAGGCTGTTGCTGATTTGCAAATGGTGTTTGCAAATGGATCAAGCTACAGCTGCTGATTCGTGTGAACTGAACGGCTGCTATTCTGACAATAAAGACTGGGATCACCCCAAAGAACTATTTCTAAACAGGCTCACATCCTCCTTTGTTCTATCAACCTTTCCTTTCCACTACCTCTGATGGGTGGTGGGCTAGAAGGGAGGTTAAAGCATTTAAGTCCACTTATTAAACAAGGTTTTAAGAAATAAAAAAGAAAAGTATGCATTTCATTCTATTCTGATACAACATAAACTGATTCATTGTTCTTAAGAGACTTTCAAATATACTAGCAGTAAAGTACTTGCTACACAAGCATCAGGACCTGGGTTTGGAACCCTAGCACCCATGGAAAAAGCTAAACTTGGAAGAATGTACCTGTGATTCCAGTGAGAGACGTTGGAGACAGGAAGATTCCTAGTGCTTATTGGCCAACCAGTTTAGCCAATCCGTGAACTCCAAGTGCAGAGACCTAGACTCCAAAATAAAGTAGATAGTAGCTGAGGAAGAGAATTCTGGTCTCTATTCATGCATAAGCACCTACACATATATATTGTATGCACACTAGCATGTACACTCACACACTCACACACACACTCACACACACACACACACACACACAGAGAGAGAGAGAGAGAGAGAGAGAGAGAGAGAGAGAGAGAGAGAGA
>JANHMN010000016.1:52267466-52285853 GCA_030674055.1 Rhabdomys pumilio
AGAGAGAGAGAGAGAGAGAGAGAGAGAGAGAGAGAGAGAGAGAGAGAGAGAGAGAAACAATTGTTAAATCTAAGGAAGAACTGGGCAACTATGCTGAGTTGTTTACAAACTTTATATTATTATAATAGCCTATAAAATTAAAGTTCCATTAGCAATGGAATGGCAGAAGGAGTGACAGCTTCCCTACAAAGATGTGTTGTGAGATATTAAACAAGATCTTCTGACTATGCTTGCATTGTTTGGGAAAATTATCATAAGTAAGGAAGGCAAATTTGAGAACAATGCCTGTTATGGTCCTGTTTCTTTATATATTTTCTTTTTTACACTCGTGTGTGTTCACAGATAACAGGGGGCTAGGGAGATTGTACAGCAGTTAACACCACTGGCTGTTCTTCCAGAGGAGCTGAATTCAATTCCCAGCATCTACATGTTGGTTTAGAACTGTCTGTAACTCCAGTTCTAGAGATGAAGTGACATTTTCTGGCCTCCATGACACTGCAGTTATGTGATACACAGACATAGTTGCTGGCAAAACACCATACACATAAAATAAAAATAAAGGTTAAAAATACTTTTAAGTAATTATGGTTGTCTTCTAAGAGAAAATTAGTTATGTCTGAGTGGCAATCAGGTTTAGTTATGAATCTTGCTTATCGATAGATAGATGATTGATAGATAGATAAATAGATAGATAGATAGATAGATTATTAGATAGATTATTAGATAGATAGACTAATAGATGACAGATAGATAGATAGATAGATAGATAGATAGATAGATAGACAGATAGATGATCTACACAGCCAATAACTGTTCCATTGATAACTAAGCATACATGAGAGAGGAATATCTAAAAACAGTCTTTGATTTTTTTTCAGCATGTTTCTGATAGGGTTTAATTGTCTTAATTGACTGGTGGTGAAAATTTAAATAGCTATGCACTTATATAATAAAAGGCCTTTTGGAAAATCTCTCAGTGCAAGAACAAAAACCAGAGCAGCAAAAGTAGTAAGAGCCAAATTGAAATTCTAACACACAAAGGGTGACTAATGGGTTGAATTACTTCCAAATCAGGCAGAGGCTCTAATTCTCTCCAGCACAGAGGTGTGAGGCTGTGCTGACAAGCAGATGGCAGGATGGGAAATCCTTCAAAGTGGTTGTGTTTAATAACTTGGTTTGCTATTTACTATTGCAGAGCTTTCATCCAAAAGAACACAGGCCTCTTCTCAATTCATCCCTTATTCAAATATTTTAGAAAAACAAGATGCTACTTTAGAGAGTGCTTATTCAAATCAATATATGACCCAAGAAAAGCACTGTAATATTTGGGCTCAAAAGGGCAGTAGAAGAATTCAGTTGCCGTTTCCCTGGTAAGGATGTGTAGGCACAAGTAGATTCTGATTCATCCGGCAATGGAGCCTTTGGTCCACTAGTCTTGCCCAATGAATGTTCAGCCTATGCACTTTTAACCAGGATGACAAGTCAAGTGATCTGACTGTGTCTCCAGCCCGATAACCTCATCTAAACAGCAAGGCACTACTGAAATTTCCACTTGTGTGTATGTGCATGTGTGTTTTGTGCATACTGTGTGAGTGTGTGTGTGTGTGTGTGTGTGTGTGTGTGTGTGTGTGTGTATGTATGTCTATGCAGGCACACATGAGCTGATGTGCTCACCTGTGCAAACCAAAATTTGACATTTCATATCTTCCTCTTTCTTTCCACCTTACATTTAAGACGGGGTCTTTCACTGAACCTGGAACTCACCATTTTGGATAGACCAGCTGACTGGTGATCCCCAGAAATCCACCTGTCTTCCCTAGCGGAGCACTGGTTGTTACACACAATGCTGCCATGCCTGGCTCTTAAATGAATGCTGAGGTTCTGAACTTGGGTAATTATGCTACAAGCACTTTACCATCTCCACAACATCACACTTTTTTTTAAAACTTATTCAGAGTTTTATCGAGGAGTTGGATTGAGCGGTTATTAAAACTAAGAAATGTAGCAGTCAGCTGTGTGAATGTTAGAGAAACAAGAGAATTGGCAACATAATTCACTACAAGTTCTAGAGTCCAAGAATAAGGAATGCCAGTTCTGAAGGCAGTGAAAACAGATGTCTTGGATTGGAGAGAGAAAATTCAAGGGTACTCTCCTGCACTCAGCCTAGTGACTGAGATAGTTCTCTGTTTCAGATAGACAGACACAGACACACACACACTATGCTGAAGAATGATGTTTGAGCAGCCATCTGGGCTCTTTTTCGCCAGCACTGACTTTTCTTGAGTTCATATAGAAAGTGGTAGATTTTACTATGACATCTTCATACACATATATTACTGAACTTTGCTCATAGTCACTCCCCACCACCCTCCCTCATCCATTCCCCTCACTTGTCTCCTTTCCTTCAACAATAAAGTTCCCTTTCTGTTCTCTGTTTTTATATTAATATATGTGCATATTTAAATCATAATATATCATTTCATATATAATATATCCTGCCATATGTAATAGTATAATTTTATACTATATATATATTCATATGTATTAAAATATGCACCCAGAATATAGACTACTTCATTTTTAAAGTATCCAGATATTTGACCCATAAATGTATACAACTAAGGTGTACCTGGCCAAATGCTTTGTCTCTGCATTAGTTGATTATCACTGACCAATGAAACCATAAGTAGGCTCAGGAATCAGGTAAATCTGATACACCTTTTCTGTTTGGGAGCTCTAAGTCCTTGAGTAAAGTTTTTACCTTCTCAGGGTCTCAATTTTCATTACCTGTACAATGGGAATAGTAATGTTAATACCTTCCTTTGCACATTGTGGCAAGGATCCGGTGAATGATATTTACTGGAATAAGATGTACATAGCTGTTGGTTAGCCACTAACTTGGGGAAGGAATAGAAATGATGTAAATATGGTACCCATGTTTGAAATTATGCAAAGAAAAAACTTTAAATCAAATAAATAATAAAAATACATAGATCCAAAATTACAGCGAAAGACTAACTTGGCTTTGATTTTAATAATCATATTTTTTTAAAAAAAAAAAAAACTTCATCAGAAATGGCTTCCCATAATTCTATACATGATCCATTTTGGACTTATTTCCAAAGATGGGTCTGCTATAAGATACAGATATGAGGGCTGGAGAGATGACTCAGCTGTTTCAAAGGCTAGGCTCACAACCAAAAGTATAAGAAACAGATATGAGCACTCACTTTATCAGATGATAAAAAAAAATCATAGCTGTGGAAGGATATTACAGACTCATTTAAATCCACCTGAATACAATGTTGTTATGGGCCCTTGTATGTCCATTAGAACCTCTTTACTATGTTCATGCTTGTGAGCCTCAGCTCTACCCTGTCACTTACTCCAGAAATGAACATCACTGAATGTCACGTGTCTTTTTTCTTTATTGTTAAATTTACCCTTCTATTCCATGTATTATAAATGTGCTGTGATCATATTCACCCTCTCTTATCTCTCATCCATTCCCATGGACCCCTTTGTTCATCTCAACTAGTTCTTATATTTCATGTCTCCTTTTGCCCTGCCGAGTTTAATTAGGAATACTTGAATGAGCCTGGGTTAGGAGTCATTTATTGAAGGCCTGGGCAACTTACCAATGGATACACTACTAGAAGAAATGATTCTTCCTCTTCCAACAACAATAACCACCAATAACTGGTCAGGGAAGGGTAGGACCTCAAGAGCTTCATCCCCATTCGTGTTAGAATGCTGAGGGGCTCAATTTTATGCAGGTCTTATGCAGGTATCCACAGCTGCTGGGTGTTCGTGATGACAGCACGTGTATTAATATGACATATAAACAGAACAGAAAGGAAACTTTATTGTTGAAAGAAAAAAGGCAAGTGAGGAGGACAGATGAGGGAGGGTAGTAGGGAGTGACTATGAGTAACATACAATGATACAAGTGTATGAAGGTGTCATAATAAAATCTATCATTGTGTGGATAAGCTAAAGAAAAAGTCAGTGATAGCTAAAAAGAGACAAGATGGCTGCTCAAATATTACTCTTCAGCATGATGTGTGTGTGTGTGTGTGTGTGTGTGTGTGTGTGTGTGTTATCCCAAAAACAGCATTTCACAGCTATATGTCTTGAAGTGACATTTATAAAAAGCAATAAAATCCAACCTCAAATATTAATAACTGTAACATCCTTAATTTCTGTGTAGTTCATCATGCTTCTAGCCGAGACAGCTTGAATACCTTAATGTGAACTTCAAAGCAAAACATTTCATGAGACAAGAATCACCAAATACAATGACATTTCAAATGAATGTATGCCTCCTGACTAATTGACTTACTTAACTATGCTAATGTATTCATGCTTCTCTGCCTTTATAGTTCAGGAGATAATGCTATAGGACTGAACACTCCGAAATTAAAGAACAAACTAAAGATTTCTGTAAGCCTCTTTTCCATAAGAATCCAGATTATACATTTTTTACATATCTACAAACATTTTGTTTCAGTGGCAAGTTTATTTCTTCTCAGAAGACAGCCTCTTTTAATTAGACACTACAGCCTACGGGGAAAGTTTCAACTCTTTCTGTTTAGACAGGACCAACTCGAAAGGGAAAAAGACTAGTTGTGCTTATCAACTCTCTCCTGCTGCAATTTCCTAAACATGCTGAGAGAAAAGGCAGTTACAGAGGCCCTTTGAACTCTGTTCAAAGAACCCATCTGAACTCTATGCTTTCTGTCATTCCCAGGTGGTGCTGGTGGCCAGCAGGGCTTCCTGGGCTGCATCCGCTCCTTGAGGATGAATGGCGTGACACTTGACTTGGAGGAAAGGGCAAAGGTCACATCTGGGTTCAAATCTGGATGCTCAGGCCACTGCACCAGCTATGGGGCTAACTGTGAAAATGGAGGCAAATGCATCGAAAAATACCATGGCTACTCCTGTGACTGCTCTAACACGGCCTATGATGGGACATTCTGCAACAAAGGTATGGCAGAGACAACTTCCAGTCCAATCTTTATACATCATTATAACACCAAATCATCTCTCTAGAGTTTCTTCAGATAAAAATATTTGTGTTTGTTTCTAAGGGTAAGGTGAGTTCCTCTCCCTCCTTAAGAGAGAACAACTTATTATACCTTACCTTTGTTGATTACTAAGAGATTTGAGCCTTGTACACAGTTCCCCAGATCCCACACTGACTGAAACATTACAATGTAAAGAGCCTCACCATGTTGTAATGATGACTGACAAAGTACTGGAACTCTAAAGGGAACTCGGGCTTCACCATCCCACATCAGGATCAATGGTCAAATGCAGCCCATTGATATTTGTGTGCCTTTACCCCCACCAGATGCTAAAGCTTGAGATTGTCTCTGCTCAGTTTGCTATTATCGCTATAATTATTCTTACTCAAAACACGTTTATAAGTGGTTCTCAACCTACAAAGATACTGAAATATGATTGGTCAACCTAGAGCATCATTTATTACAGTATTAGTCTAGTCTTTAATGAGTCCTTAAATTTGTATTAAGTTCCACATGGACAATAAAAATACAAGAACCCAATGCATATACATGTGTGGTGGTTTCAATAGGAATGGCCCTATAGACTTATGTTTGAAAGCTTGGGCATAGAAAGTGGCACTATTAGGAGGTGTGGCCTTGATAAAGTGAGTGTGGCATTGCTGAAGGAAATGTGTCACTGTGAGGGTGAGCTTTGGGGTCACATATTCTCAAGCTAGACCTAGTGTGGCAGTTTCCAGCTGCCTGAGGATCCAGATGTAGAACTCTGAGTTCCTTCTCCAGCACCACATCTGCCTACATGCCACCAGGCTTCCCATCATGATAATAATGGACTAAAACCTTTGAAGACTATAAGCCAGCCCCAATTAAATGTTTTCTTTATAAGGATTGCTGTGATCATGATGTCACTTCATAGAAATAAAACCCTAAGACAACATGTTTTCACTGGGATATACTCTGTGACCACATGTGACTGAAAAATACTCACTCAACTGGTAAAGCCTAATTTCCCATATATAAACAGAAAGAGTACAAAGAATGGCAGCTGGCACTTCTCCTAAGCCACAAAAGCCTGTAAATCACTCTTCTCTTTCTAAATGAACGTATAGCATTTGGAGAAAGTTTGCTGTAAGCTGTTTCTGTGTCTCTATCTAAGAAGCTTTACATAAGTACTTATTCATATTTTCATGAATACATGGAGGGCTGTTTATGCTGGCATTATTCACATAAGATGCTACACACAGAAGGAATTGTTCCACAACGTTTGCCTGAACATCCAGTCTACTGTCTGGCAGGGCTAGAATATGAGCATACAAATTAGATCAGACAGGATTTGAAGAATGAGTGTGAGACAAGAACAAAGGTGGAAAGGAACACCATTGCTGAAAAATACCAAGACACATTAACAGGGCCATTACATTGCATTTTGTCTGCTCAGAACAACATGCTTCTGTGATTTTCCCATGGCATACAATGGAATGGGCTTGCAGAACACATCAATTTTGCACTTGTAGAAATGACAGTCTTGCAATTACCATTCATTGTGCTTGATGCTAATTTAATGCAGTCCATTCCTTTGCCAACGTAATGTTTGAATGCAATCAAGTAAGGGCTAATGCCTGAGACATTGCACTGTGTAAGTAACAATTTAAAGCGAATCATGTTCCCCTTCTTATTGGAGAGTTAAGTTAAACACAGCAGTTCACACAAGACCTCTGGGGGTTAATAGGCAATGTTCAAGAAGGGGCATCTCCCTTTCCCTTTAGCCAGCATCAGAAATAAAGGTAAATGAAGGCTATATATTTCCTTTGACGTTAACTCAAAGGGTTTGTACAAAAAGACATCTCAATATTCTCCTACTGGCAGCTTACTACGATGAATTTGCATTTGCCTCAATGGTTTTAACAAAAAAAAATTAATTGAAAACTGTAAGTATATTTGAAAAGAATTTGTGAGCATCCTTCCGGGAGATAAGTTCCCCCTTGCCTTGGTTAAGGTGACAGTAATACTAGTTTAAACGGAAGATGCAGCCACACTGATTTACGTACTCAGCAAGCTTCAGCATGTGTTAATGACAGTATCTTCTTGGTGAACCCCCATTCTAGTTCTCCTTCTGTCTTCTCAGGACTCACCACCCTGGTAGCCTTTGTACCTGTATAGTGGTTCCTACAACCACCCTTCCACTGGTACTACAACCAAACACATTATCAAAAGAACAGGCTCAGTTAAGGTTTTTCTGAAGTAATCCTTCCATGGCTTAGATGTAAAAAATACCCAATATTTTCTAAGTGAATGAAGCTAGTCCCAACCCACCACACACAACCCAGTTACATGTTTCTGTTTCAAAAATGCACAGGTAGAGACTAAAGAAGACAGCTCAGCAGTTAAGAGCATTTGCTATTCTTGGGGGAAAAAAACAAACAAAAAAACAAAAACAAACAAACAAACAAAAAAGCACCTCACATCCAATTATCAATACCCATATCAGGCAGCTGACAACCTGCAATCTCAGATCTAGGTGTTCTAGTGCCCTCTTCTGGCCTCTGCAAGAACCTGCCCTCATGTGCACATACTCATACAGAGACGTATACATAAATAAATGACAAAATAAACCTTTTTGAATCTATACACACATTGTAAAGCAAATTGAGCATACATAACAAAATATAACTGTGGGGGTTGTTTGTTTTGTTTTGCAGAAAGGGAACAAGAACCTTTTAAAACTTGTTTTTGCTTACTTATATTTTATATTCGGCACCCAATGTTATGTTATTTATGATTTCATTACTTTTCTTCTTCTTCTTGGGAAAAGAAGTAGAAGGAAGAACTCTTACTGGGAATATTTAAGAAGTAGCTGTCTCTGATGAGAAAATGTCTACTGATTAACTAGAAATTATTGTATAATCTAGTCATGTTATCTGGAATGAATGAGTTTCATGTCGAGTGAAAATTGATGATAATTAAGTTACTCTTGAAAATCCATCTCTCAATGCATTTAAAACAGCCTGCTGTTCAATGAACATTCAAAGGAATTATCCTTTAGTTTTCTCTGGCACTTTTGCATCTTAAACAGGGAGCGCTCTGGAAACAGATATCACTAGACCACACAGCCCATCATATCTTCTATCTTTAAAAAACTATGACTTTCCCATTGTCTCAAAGTATTCACCCGCCAGCATCCATTTAACTCAGAAGAGGTAGGTTTATTACACAGAAAAACTCTTTGAGAATCCATTGACTGAGGCCTAGATACTGCCAGAGTCAGAGGTCATCCCAGTCTTCAAAGCAAATGTATCTGAGAGTGTGATATCCTCAACCTTCACTGGGAACCAAATGTATAGTTACTGAACTGTGGCAAAGATAGGTTTGGTTTTTTTTTTTTTTTTCTAATTGAACCTATTCTTTATCAGACAGTCAAACCCCAAACACACAAATATATTATGATTACTAAAGCCATTCTTAACAGCCATCATAAATATTCCACATATTTTGAAGTATATAATCTCTGTGTGTCTCCTGTGTGATTTTATAGAAAACGAAAAGTAATAGATTTTTGGAGTTTGATGGGAGCCCTGATTCATCTTTACTTGGAATCTCAGACTATCCCCTGTTAGCAGTCACAGCTCGGGGTTAATGTAACTGATTTAGGGAAGAGTCTAAATTCTAAATGATAGCCCTTGTAAGAGAGGGGAAGACTTGCAGACATGCCACAGCATAAAGGAGCTAGCGACTGAAGTAATGGTCCTACAAGGCCATGGCTTCCTGCAGCCACTGGAGTCTGGAAGAGGCAAGGAAGAATTCTTCTCTAGAGTCTTGGAGAATATGTCTTACTTATTTAACTAGCGGTTAAAGGATATCAGTAGTCCATGTGCACTGCTGTACTGGAACATCCCAGACTTGGCAACTTAAAAAACACAGAAATTCATTTTATGTAGATTGCTGTCTAAATGCAGGTGAGGGCAGACAAAAAGATAAGGATGGAACCTGTAAGCAGGAAGTAGAAAGGGAAGGTGGGCTGAGAGTTTCAGAGTGAGGACTGAGATAGACAGAGACAGAGAGAGGAGATTGGACAAGGAGACAAGATGGAAGAAGAGGATGAACCGAATCCATATGACTTGAAATAGGCAGCTATGAATATCAGAGAAGCACAATAGAATAGTGTATCGCAATTTGTCCAGTCTAGGTGGGCAGCTTGTATCAATATCAATTGGCTCTGAGTTCAATGCGTGGACAATTTGTAGGTTGAGAATTTATTGTTATAATTCTGACTGAATAAATTAAAAGCCTCTAGAGTTTTGATTTTCCTGGCTTACAGGGATTTGTGACAGCTAGCCACAGGAGGAGGATGACTGGGAATGTGAGTGCACAAACCATGAGAAGTTGAGCGGACCACCACATGGGGATAGCCTTGGGATTGGGGAGACTGCCACGACCAGAGAGTAGCTGGTGTTAGTGTGGATTGTTTTTTTTTTTTTTAATAATTACATGCAACAATTTGATTCATTGTTTTAGAAGCTGGAAAGTCCGAGAACAGGTGACCCATATCTGACGAGTGCCTTCATGATGTGACATTCATGGTAGGAAGGAAAGTAGAAAATGTGCAATACCAAGAGTGTAGAGGAAGCCAACCTCAACCTTTCATCAAAACCCTATCTCAAAATAACTCATTTCTACCATCTCTGCATTAATCCATTCAGGAAGGCAGAGCCCTGAGGACATAGTACCTCCCCCATCCTATTTGTCAACACATTTGCAGTAAAGATTGAGTTTCCAAAGACCCATTCAAAACATAGTAAACCTCTAATGTGCCCGGAAGCTTTGCTTGTGTCATTGAGTCTGACCATTGTGACATTCTCAGAACATTTCGATGGTTTATTCAAAATCAAAATGTTCTGCAGTACATTATAGCAATATATGTGTGTCCCGTGTCCCTCTGACAGCTAAAAAACACTTTCTAATGATCCCTTTGCTTAGCCAAGTTTGGCAAGCCATTGGCAGGGGTGGGGGATTTTTAAGCCATTTTCTAACTTTAGAGATTCCTATGATATTCTCAAGCTTTCACTTGCTTGTTGCTTAGATAGGGTCAAATCTGAAGGCTCAGTCATGAGACTGCTGGGTGATGGGTGGGAAGCTCAATCATCAGCGCTACCATTGTTTATGATGATACCAATGTGTATCCCCTGCTCCATGGATGAGCACGTCTCCTCTCCCTCCTGAGTTCTATGACATGGACTAAGATTTTATGATCTGTATTATTAATGGCCAGTACAACTCTCTACCTAGAAAATGAATAATGGAATTAAGTCTGGCTTTGAATCCAATGTCCTTTCTTATCCATATGATATAGCCCTGAAAAACTTGGATACCAGTCAGCCTCGTTTTCAAGAACACATGATATCTACTTCCTGAGACCACTGTGACTATGCTGATAACATTGAATGTCCTGGATTTACTTATAAACAGAGAATCTAACACAGTCCAATGGCAAATGCTATTTTGTACTCTCAGCACTTCATGCCTTTTTATTTACATTTCTTTTATTTTTACCTGAAAGCATACCAACCCTTAAGGCTTCTCTAGACTATTTTGCAGTCAGATGTGTATTTGGCATCATTTCGGTGAATGTAGAGCACTTTGGTACTTCGGGAACAATGGGAGTATCATAAAATGACTCCTTTAGTTAATATTACACCCGTAAATAGTATTTTGAAGATGGAATGAGGTCTCCACAACCTAAGAACTCAAGGATTACAATCATGGAAGCTGAACCTAGAGACACTACCCACCACATCCTACCTAACCATCCGTTAGCACAATCCTGGGTGTAGAGTGTACACCCAGCCCCTTTGCCAAAGCCTAACTGAGTTACCACAGAAGTTCTTACTTCCTTTCTGATGGAAATTTTAGCCTCAAGTCTAGGTTTGACTTCTAACACATAGGTTTACCCTCTTGTTGAGTGAGAGGATGTAGGCAGGTCAAAAGCAACTTAAAGACTACACAGTCATCTTCTCTACCACCTTAAGTGTGGAACACAGAGGCCACAGAAAATTCAGTTAACTGAATTATACTGTAAATAGAGTTGACTAAAAATCTTCTAAAGAACATCAACTAACATAAAATATTTTAAACAAGTGGGGCAGAGGAGCGAGAGAAATTTGGCCTCTGTGTATCTTAGAAGTTTATGTTGTATGAACACAGCTAAGCTCTTGGCAGCAATGAGTATTTTCACAGGTCTGCCTGTGTAATCTTAAGAATCCCAGCTGGGAAAATAGTCCTTCACCAGACAAATACAGTCTTCCACCAGGGAAACACCATCCTGAAACATAGTCCTCCAGCAGTGGAACAGTCCTTTAACAATAGGAAGAGAGAGTATCATGGGCATCTTTTTCATTGATAGATCTGGAAGAAAACCAAATATGAAGAGCTGAATTTCTTTCTTCTTTTCCCCTTACAGTGCTATTCAAGAAGGAAAAAAGTACCCTTCTCTGTTAATATATTTCTTAAATCTTCTCACCGTAGGTTGTAATTTGAAAGTCTCATGAAAACACAAAAAAAAATAATCTGCTTTGAAAACTTAGAAAGATTTTTAAGAAGGAAGTGAGTGAACAGAGTAATGGGACAAAAAAACAAGGACGTGTGGATGGGGGTTCACACATGCTGACGAACAAGAAAGGAAGGAAGGTAAAAAGAAAAAAGGAGAGAGGAAGGAGGAGGGAGGCAGGAAGGGAGGGAGGAAAGAAAGAAAAGGAAGGAAGGAAGGAAGGAAGGAAGGAAGGAAGGAAGGAAGGAAGGAAGGAAGGAAGGAAGGGAGGGAAAAAAGGGAGGGAGGAAGGGAGGGAGGGAGGGAAGAAGGGAGGGATGGGAGAAGGGAGGAAGGGAAGGAGGGGAGGGAGGGAGGAGGGAGAGACAGAGGAACAGAGGAAAGACAAAGAAGGAAGGAAGGAAGAAAGGAAGGGAAGGAGGGAGGGAGGGAGGGAGGGAGGGAGGAAGGAAGGAAGGAAGGAAGGAAGAAAACAAACAAGCAAGCTTTTGACCAGATTCCAAACTCTAGAAACTTCAGAGACTGGTGAGTAGTTTAAGTGACTTCCAGAACTTTATGGTGGTAAAAGAGCATTTACTCTCTCCCCCTGGGTTCTCCTTGGGAATCTGAGTAGGAAAACCTGGCCAATTAACATTCTCAGAGGAAGGGATTTAAAACAGCAGTGGGTAAAGTCAGTCCTTTTAAAACTGTAGAAACCTAACAGAAGACAAAGTTTTTGGACTTTTGCTTTGATCATGGGATAAATCACATTTTTTTCAACTTCCTGCTGTTTGCTAATCCCCATCAGGTTTGGGTTACAACTGATTTCTCCTGTGCTTTGTATGTATGTTTTCCTTTCACTTTCTTCAACAACGATTGGAACACTAAATACTGTGCAGTTTAAAGTAACAACACTCTCTTTATTTTTCTTGTATCATCCCCATGGTTTCTCTATGCACTTCTTTTGTCCACACGTCTACAGTGACCCATAAGTTGCACTCAGAGCTTCCCATTTAAATTAATCAAGCTTGGAGCTCCCTGTAAGCAAGCCCATTCAGCAGTCCCCATCCCCCTGAGTACTTCATCATGTCTGTGGCTTATGAAGCTTCTGTGCCTCTGAGCACTTTGCCCACTCCACTGTTCTGTGAGAGCATCTTTTCCAACAGGCAGCCCTGGCCTCAGCAATCAGGTTCACTTTAGTCATCCCTTGGCTAAAAGAAATCTACTTTCTTGATGGATCCGAGAACCCATCAAGGATCCATTGAGGTTCCAAATAAGTCTGAGGGTCACTGAACTGACTTTTCTAAAGTTTACAATTTTGTTATCCCTTTTACAGAGCAGTCAAACCTTGGAAATAATTCAGTCATTCCTACTGATTTTAATTGTGGATTTATCTAAATAAATGAGCATTTTACTTTTTCTTTCCTCCCAATTATAACCAAACACTGACAGAACAGAAATTATTAAACTCAACTGTGTTTTTCCTTTGTCTAGAATTTTGAATATTTTATTTTTATGTATATGGGTATTTTACCCATGTATATGTCTGTGCAACATGTGTATTCAATGCCTGTAAAGGTTAGAAGAGGTGTTGAATCCCCTAAAACTAGATTGACAGATGATTGTAAGCAACTATGTGAGTACTGGAAACGGATGTAGTTCCCCTGGAAGAGCAGCCAGCACTCATAACCACTGAGCCATCTCTCCTGCCCGAGACTTGACATTTTTAATAGATACTGAAGACTGGCATGAAAAACAATGAGATATTTCACTTGTCCTTCCCGTATTCTCTGGCTAGCTCTTATAAAGGCTGAGTTTACTAAGCAGTAGGTGACTTTGAAAGTAATTAATCCATATAAGGCAAAGAGCCTTCGTTAACTTGAATTCCCAGCAGTAAAAGTTAACAGAGCTCACTCGGTAAAAATGAAAGAAGACAATGTAGTTGCACAACTGACAACGATCGCATCTCTTCATACATACTGGGCACAAGTTTTGAGAACTATGATGAACCGGACAGAAAGCTGCTATGTGGGAAGCAATGCATTACCACTGAGAAAGGCCAGGATAAGTAGAGGGAGCTTGACATGTGAGAAGTGGAGTAGAGAAATCCAATTACAGAAGGATGGGAAGAGAAAACAGGGCACTGAATGAGACGTGGAAACCTATAGTTCATGCTGCAGAATCTCAAGAGAGAGCATCGTTCACAACCTTATCCAAGGGTAGGGTGGGGAGTATACTCAGTCAAAAATATAAACATATGTGTGCCTCTCCATGCTATCAAGAGTTCATTGGATAACAGTAAATTCACAAACTAAATTCATTTGATTGGCTTCGATTTAACAAGCCATCCTCATTTTGCTTGATAGCTAGCCATTGGCCATCTCAAGTTTTTTGATTCCAATCAAAACTACTAGTATTAGGTCTCAGCTGACATGTTATTATGCATCATACAATAGTTAGCACAGAGTTCATGGAGGCCATTCAGAACTCAGAGTCAGAAAGCTCAAAAGAAGGTCTGCAGGGGGCCAGAAGGAAGGCACAGAACCACTCAGATGCAGAGATGTCCGATGTAGGTCTGGGTGGCAAGGGTTCAAGGGTCAGTTTGAAGTAAGCTGAATGTCACAGGTCATAGAAACTGCACCTGGACTAGACCCTGAGGGACAGAGGCAGAAAGGCTTCACTGCTAATTTTCCTGGGTGAGGATAGTGACAAGTGACCATGATCGCTGTCATATTTTGATTTTAGAATGCTCCTTTTACAGCTCCATGTGGCTATAGTTATAGCCAATGTGAATGTGATTGACAATCTCAAGTGTCTGGTATTTCCAATATAATGTGATATATTCACAGCTGCCATTTTTATTGCCACAAAATAAATTAAAAACAATGTACCTCCTGGTATTCTACCAGATGATTGTTTCTTACTTGTGTAAAAAAAAAAAAAAAGTTCTTGGCACTTGAACACCAAATGGAGTCACTCAGGGAAAGCTGTTGTTGCTTATATAATAGAGTCATTCAAGACTAGAGCAAACCTAAAACCACAGGACAAAGTAACCCAGAGCAGGCCCTCCATTGTCCTTAAGCAACGTGGCTGATGAGAATGGGCTACCTATAGCATTGCCTGTCACAGGACAGGGTTTGGACCCTGTGAGATCAGAAAGAATCATTTGCATACAGGCTAGGATTTGAGATTCTTCTATATCAGTCCTCAACCTATGAGTTGTGGCCCTTTGGGGGTCACATATAAGCTAGCTTACATATCAGTTATTTACATTACGATTCATAACAGCAACAAAATTACAGTTATGAAGTAGTGATGAAAATAATCTTATGGCTGGGAGTCACCAAAGCATGAGGAACTCCTTAGGGATTAGGGTGGAATATAATCTAGAAGGATCTCAAATCCTACCTAGTCCGTGTGCAAATCATCCTGTCAGTGTTCTCACAGAAACCAAACTCGGTCCTTTTGACCAATAATACAGTCAACAGTTTTCTACATTAATTTTGCCTTTAGCAGAGAAATCTGTGCTTTTTGTTTATCCCAGCTAAGTGGCTATAATGATGAAGAAGAATGGATTGAGAGCTACTAGAATCCAGTCTAAATGTAACCGGGAACAAAGCTGAACAATTGCCTAACGGTATCGGCATTCGGTTTCTTTACTAATTACATCAGTTCTGTGAAAGGCATAGGTTACATGGCTGGAGATCAAATGAGCTGATGTGTGTGAAAATACTTGGAAAAGCATCGATATTATGATGTTCAGAGCCAGGTGTGGCATCATAGGCCTATAATATCAGCACTGGGGAGGCTGAAGCAGGAGGATCGTGGCAATGGCAAGTTTGAAACAAGTTCAGGCTATAAAGTAAGTCTGAGGCTAGCAATGACTACATGGAGAGATTCTACTTCAAATATATATAAACAGTTATGATTATTCTTTTTTTTTATTATTATTCTTAAGGTTATATATCACAGGTATCCTAGAATTAAGGATGTCCTTGGTGGAATGCCTACAATAGACAACATATTATCATTCAAAGCCTACTGGCACATCTTAGTACAAATAATCCTTGAACATCTTATAAAGTTTCAAAAAAATAGAGTAACTGTTACATTGTCAAGACTTCTTCTAAATGTTCGTCTTTCTCCAAATGTTTAATAGTCTCTCTTCCTCTTCTGCCCATTGTTAAAGGCGAGAACTGAAGCTACGGATATAGTTCAGTTTGTAGAGAGCTTGCCTACCATGCAATCCTGGGCTTGATTCCCCAGCACTGCATAAACTGGGTATAGTGACGCCCTTCTTCCCAGCACGTGGAAGACAGAGGCAGGAAGAAAAGAAGTTCAAGGTCATCGTCAACTACGTAATGAATTCAAGACTGGTTGAAGTTACATGAAACTTTATCTTTAAAAGGAGGGAACAAACAAATGAAGGAGATGGTGAGAAGGAAAGAAAGAAAGAAAGAAAGAAAGAAAGAAAGAAAGAAAGAAAGAAAGAAAGAAAGAGAGAAAGAGAGAAAGAGAGAAAGAGAGAGAGAGGAAAGAGGGAAGGAAGGAGGGAGGGTTGAAGGGAAGAAAGAAGGAAGGAAAAGGAAGAAAAGAAGAAAGAAAGGACACTAACAACTGTAGTTAAGATTAATAAGTCTGTGGAAGGGACATAAGTCCAAATTTTCCTCATGACTAAGCCAACTATAACCTAATCCCAAATATTTGCACAAGCTTCTAACTTATTTCTTAATCAAAATACAAATTAATAATACTATAAATAAAATGCTTTCTAAGGTTTTACAGAAGTGATCTAATTTGTGTGCCTAGTGCTGCAATGATTCAGTGTGCTAGGAGTGGGAGTATGGGAAACCGAGAGGGGATCCCCATCCTCAGAAAAAAAAGGGAGGGAGAATGGGGGTCTGTGTCTGGGGGAAATGCAGAGGGGGCTGATATTCGGATGTGACATGAGTAAATAGATAAATTTTCTAAAAAAGCAATCTAATTTAAATCTTCTCTAAATAGGTCTAACATGTTGACTTTTGCTTCCTCAATGACTGTCTTCTAGTAGAATCCTATAAATTCAGTTCAGATATGAATTAGTTTATATGCATCAAATCCAAACAGCAGACCAGGTTACAATTTTCGTCATTCTTGTCGTCTGTCCACTTAGCACAAATGTTACCTTCTATGGCTTTTTTACAGCATCTTCTCAAATCATGCACCATGTGTGGTTATTACAGCACTTCACAACTCCTCTAAAACTATCAAACTGCTTTATTCACACAACTATAATGAATTTACTACTAAGCACACTTTCACTGTTGGCCCTAGCATTCAAATGTCATTGGGTTACTTATTTCCATGGTTCTTCAATTACTCTAAACTCGTAAGAGGTCACGCAGCTCTTTTTGTCACAAGTCAAAGTATCTCATGGTTGAAAAGGATATTACATTCTTCTGTGTTCATCTGACAGTTTGTTGAACACCTCCTTTGATGCCAGACAGGGAACTAAGTGTGTTCACATGCCTTTATTTAATCCTCACAACAATTCCAAGGGATGGTCTGATTGCTTCTATTTTGAAAATAAATCACCAGGGCGTCTAGAAGTTAACTGTATTATGAAAGACTGCCTGGCACACACATTGCAGCTGAAAACTGGAATTATGAGCGCTAACACCAATCTTATTTCTGCCACTGTATTCACTAGCTTAGGGTCTCCTTTGCAACACATTCAGTGGGTCAGACCCAAACATTCAGACAGAAAACTCAGGAGCAGGAGGCAACTCGCTATACGTCCAGTGCTTCTAATCACTGGAAAGTTTCCCTGTATCTATCATGCCCATTAAAGACAAGAGAATGGCTTCATAAAGAAACAGAGGGTTCCAATACCTGTTGATTTAAGACCTCAGGGACATTTCTTCACTTTTAGGACCCAAATTAGGGAGACAAAAAAAGAGCATGTACCCAAAGCTTGACATATAAGTGGCATTTAATAATCAAGTCAACAGTTCTTTCTTTGCCAAAGGCTAAATAGACTCTTGAATGTGGTTGGAGAAAATGGTGGCACACACTCATTTGCAGGTACAGCTCTCCCAAGGCCCCAGCTGTCCTTAAAAGAATATTGTTCCTGATAGCTTAGTATATAATGAGAAATTTAAGAGTTCTGTGAATATTAGATAATGTGCCTCATCCACTTTGAACTTCTTGTTCTTTCATGTGTGTGTGTGTGTGTGTGTGTGTGTGTGTGTGTGTGTGTGTGTGTATTTGCATGTGTATATGCGTTTACTTTGGGAGTAGAGAGTCTAAGTATAGCACGGTGCGTATTTAAGTCAGAGGACAACCTTGGACATCAATGCTCAGGTACATCTACCTTTTGTTTGAAACAGGGGCTCGCATTGACCTAGAATTTCACCACAAAGACCAGGCTAACTTGCTTGTGAGCTTCTAGGGACCTACTTCCCATCTTGCCACCCAGCTTTATATGTGGGAGCTGAGAACACAAACTCAGGCCCTCACATTTATGAAAAAAAAGACAAGCACTTTATTGACTAAGCCTCTAGAAGTTTTAGGTCGCTATCTCTATCATCTCTATCTCTATCTCTATCTCTATCTCTATCTCTATCTCTCTATATCTCTCTCTCTCTCTCTTTCTTCCTCTCTTCCTCTCTCCCCCTCCTTCTTTGGTACTCTCTGTATTTTGTTAAGTAAAAAAATTACAGAGGGTAAGGGAAGAAGGGATGGATGGAAGGAGGAAACGAAAGAGGAAGGGAGGGAGACAGATAAACACACATGCACAAACACACACACACGAGAGAGAGAGAGAGAGAGAGAGAGAGAGAGAGAGAGAGAGAGAGAGAGAGA